>ML787293.1:376539-441362 GCA_009831015.1 Picea engelmannii | reverse complement strand
TCTCTGATAAACAAACGCAATGGTTCAAATGGTTACCCTTGGTAGAATGGTGGTATAACACTTCCTTTCATACTGCAACAAAAATGACACCATTTATGGCACTTTATGGATACCACCCTCCTTCCATCACTTCTTCTCTAAAATAAAAATCTTAGGTTCAAGCAGTGGAAGATCACATCGAAAATCAACATAAAGTTCTCCAAATCTTAAAGGACAACCTGACCATGGCACATAATCGCATGAAACAACAAGCAAATCAACATCGTAGTGAAAGAATTTTTGAAGTAGGGGATTGGGTATTTTTAAGACTACAACCATACAAACGGATGTCCCTCAAGCAAGCCAAATAAGGTGTTGTAAAAGATTGGTACTATGGCATACAAATTGGAGCTGCCTGCATCTTCACGAGTACACCCAGTTTTCCATGTTTCATGCTTAAAGAAGGTTATAGGCGACAAGATCCCAGTTCAAACTGTATTGCCAGAACTTGATGAGGAAGGAAAAATCATATTGGAGCCGGAAGCCATCATTGACACACGAATTTGCCAGCTGAGGAATAGATCCATTTCAGAGTATCTCATTAAATGGAGGAAACTACCGGCTGAAGATTCCACTTGGGAAGATGAGTCTTTTATACAAAAGCATCCAGAGTTACTCAAGAATTGCGGACAACACTTGTCTCAAGGGGAGGGGCATGTTAAGTCCTAATATTGGCTCATTACCCCTTAATTGGGGCATATTATATTAGTAATGTTATTTTATTTATGTCGGCTTTAGGCCATTATTTGTAATTATACCTCCTAGTCTCCTATATATACCATCTTATACTTGAACATTTAAATGGGGTAAAAGGAGGTTGCCCCCTTGAAGAGGCTTATTATCTGAAATTATCTATTTTTCAAGGCGTTGAGTACTTTTTCTGAGGATTTTCTATGTTATATTGATATTTGGTTCTTAACAATTAATGAAATATTCAACAAAAAAATATACATACATATTATATTATTGATCAAATAGCCTCCAAATTTTCCTATGTGTGTATCATGGGGATCCGCCCATTTATTATACTTATATACTTAGGGGTGTTTCTTAAAATTGCCTTTGTCCAAAAGTAACAAAAATGGCTCCAGTCACCTCATTAACCAACATGAATAACACAATGAGAGTGAATTATCTAGGCATAGAAACCCACATATAAGGAAAATATTCCATAACTATCCCCAACATGATTTGTACTCTACAATATACAACTACAAGGAAAAGAAAACCTTTAATGGCTTGGCTTCTAGATCCCACAACACTCCCCATAATCAATCAAAAGCAAAGGATGGTGGTGGGGTGAAGAAGCATGTGGAGAAAACATAAAGGGAGGATGTTGGGTATGTGTTATATTCTTTGCAAATTTGATCCCATGTATTGTACACTGGTATGGGAGCAAAGGCATTCTACTGGGTTCAAGGGCGAGAGCCCCCGATAAAATTTGTTGGGTCTGTTTTTGGTGGTTTTTTGTGTTCGTTTTTTGGTGGTTTTTCGACACATGGTCTTTTGTTGATGGTTTTCTAATTTCGGTTAAGGAATTAGGCTTGTTGACTAATTCAGGTCAATGGATTAGGGGTTTGGATGTCGCAGAATCCTATATATATATATATATATATATATATATATATATATATATATATATTGTATTTTAAACAATGAAGAATATGATGAATATAAGATTAGAGGTGCGACTCTAAACTGGTTCTTGGTTTGCTCAGTTTGGGTTTGTAGGGTAAAAATATCTGTGTAATGTGTGTGTGTGCCATTGTATATATTTTTTTATTATTAAAAATATGTTTGCAGTAATTAATTGTGCAAGGTTAAAATATAAAGAGGAGCAAATGATGATAAGAAGGGAAGTGATGAATCCAAATATGATTCTAAAAACAAGAAGGATGAACTAATATCTAGAAAATTGAAGGTTCTTAGTCTGTATAACAAATATGGTTTCCTTCTTAGGTCCTTATTGGTGTTGGGTATTTGGTGCATTGAATAATTAACAACAATAGTTCCAATCACCACATTCAACACTAATAATACTATAATGGGAGTGAACCAACTAATGAGAGAAACCCAAATCTATGGCAGAGCTTATATAACTATCTCTAACCTGATTTTTACTCTACAATATACAAACTGCAAGAAAAATAAAATATTTCTTGGCTTGGATTTTATATCCCCTAGCTCCCTTTCTTGTCAACCAAATATTAAAAAAAATGTAATATCTTTCTCTAATACTTACATTCAATCCATATGTTCATTAATTATAATAACATATACAAGCCACTTTATAATCTCCATAGAAATACTAGGAATTATATGGACATCATTCCACATAAAAAGGATGGAGAAAATTAGGAAGGGGACAAGAAGGATTTGGCAATAAATAAAGTGGGGGAGAAGGAAGGTAGTGGTGGTGTGGATAAGAAGGGTAGTGGCATGAACAAGAATGACGATGAAGAAAACAAAAAGGAAGGATTTATATTTAGCTATGACTAAATTGAAGACAATGTGACGAAACTCACCATTTCCCCCTATCATAGATGTAGATCTATACAAGTAACATCTTGAGAAAAATTACCCTTTATACATATCCCTGGAAAGCAAAATGTTGGCATTGACTTATTGATGAAACTTTTGTAATTTAGCCCCATGCCCCGACCAATCTTGATAAATTTTAGAACCACCTCAATGACATCTCTAAAGGCATCCAATTTAGTATGGAGATCCAAAACGATCACACAGTTCCTTTCCTATATGTCCTTGTTACCAAACAAATTGATAGTTCCCTATCCCATCAATACTATAGGAAGAATATTGTTGGATTTATGTTTGAAATTTATCTACTTTAGATACCCTCCCTTTCTCATATTTTGAACATCATCACTATGCCACAAATACAATGCAAAAACATGACATGAAAATTCAACATGCGGCAACAAAAAATCTCAACCAAGGGGTTTGAGGGTTATAGTGACACTATGACCTCGTATTATACTAGTTTTTCATCAACCTATAGTTTTAATGTAATGAAACCAATGTTTCCTTCATGCAGTTAGAAAAATATTGCAACCTCTATTGTTCAAAATCCACCCATATTTAGTAGGAGAGAGATCCCATACAATTTTAGGTTGAAATACCAATTTGGAGCTACAAATGCAACTAATATCTGAAAAAAACCAAGGCATCAAGCCAACAAGTACCAAAAATAACTAAAAAATGGGAGAGAATAAAACTCAAGGAAGCCCACATGATTTCAACAATAAAAGAGCATACATTAATCCTCCTCCAAATTTAGTGGATATAACCTACAATATCAAGTTAGGGGAGCAGGTAACTAAAAAATTCCAAGATGCACTTGCTAATGGTGAGACATTTTTTTATTGATAATATTTTATGTTTAATTCTATTGGATGTGCATCATGAAGGCATATTAAAGAATACAATATTAATTATAGTTCAATTATCTATACACATATATTAGAATATTAGAATATGTATACTTGATATTTTAGTTTTTAGGATACTATAATTGCCAATGTAGTCTCCCTCAAACGACATAACAAGTGCACAAAAACCTTTAGAGGGTAACATAAGGGATCCCTTACCCAATCAAGGCAAGAAGGAGTTTCTCAACTTGTTCTATGAAGCATAACAGAGCCCACGCTATGAATTACCATTAGTTTCTATTTCTCAATGAAAATGGGTTGTTACATAACATGAGACAGTGAAAAGAGATAGCGACAAAATTTTACATGTATCCCTTGTGCCTTTAAACCCAAAACATAATACATATATGGCTAGTTACATTGGTTTATAAAACAACACAGGTATTGTAATACAATCTTTTGTGCCTATATGCTATATTTATTATTGAATCTTGTTATCTTGATGCTTCAATGGATTCATATTTGTAGATCATCCATAAATTATATGGATATCATTCCACATAATAAGGATGTAGATAATTAGGAAGGGGAAATAAGTATGGTTGGGATAAATAAGGGCGGAGAATAAGGAAGGTGGTGGTGGTGGTGGTGGTGGGGATAAGAAGGATGATGGTGGGGAGAAGAAGTATGGTGGAGAAAATAAAAAGGGTGGAGGATATGCTTATAAGAAGGACAATGATGAATCCAAAGGTGACAATGAAGACAAGAAGGGTGAACAAATAAAAAATTAAGTCCATATTCATAGATATGTCATTGACAATATCTTATCAAGCCCACCAAAATCAAATAAATCGATAAGGAATAATTATTTAGCATGAATCTAGGCTAGGTGGTTTATGACAACACTAGGTACTTAGTGGTAGCTTGAATGGTGATTTTTCCTTTTTAGAGTTGTGTATTATCATAAACTTTGAAGATAAAAGATGGGTTTCAGGGTGGATGTATACTTTCTTATATATATATATATATATATATATATATATATATATATATATAGATATATATATATATACAACATATTGTTCTATATTGTTCTCTTCATAGTTTCCTTATTATTCTTCACAACAAGTTTTGTTATTTCCTTCACAGTGACCTCATGATTCTCCAAATTAGGTTATGCAAATTGCACTCTTGTCAATGATAAACTAGAAGAATGATGTAATGTACCTTCAATACCAACATCAAAAGTAGTGTTTTTGGGTGTAATAATTCATAACAAATTTAAAAAATATAAGATAATTTTATGAATAAAATATTCCACTTAAATACTATTTAGAGTTTGGCATTATTTTAGTTTTGAAATCAATCCCTATGTGAGAACTAATTACTCAACACAACAGTTTCAGAGCTAGAGTCTTAAGAGATGATTTCTAATCATGGAAAGACTAGTATATCAAAATGCACAATATGGCACATTTCCAAAAATAATGACAATATATACTTATGGCATTATCAATTCACCATAACTATAATCATGATTTCACAAACTAAATCCCTATATGTAATTCATCAAATCATCAATTTCAACAATCTTCATATAATCTCCTAGATGAGGGTTTAACCCATTTCAAAGATGGCAGTCTTATGGATTAGGGTTTAATGTATTCAAATTCATTCCCACAACATATGCAGTGAAATAAGATTCAACATTCATTAAGGTTCTCATAATCCTAATATATTAACTCATTACTCAACATATTTCTTGATTCGTCACACACATATTCATAGATACACACAATCTCATAAAACCTTTATAGGGTAAGCATGTAGTGCCCCTTAAAACTATGTCAATGAATCTAATACAAATAGCCAAGACTAGCTCACATGTTCTCTGCACTTATTGAACCTATGACATATCACGTGCATTCATGGGATATTAAAGAATACCTCTAATTTCACTAGATATTGATAAATATCTCCCAAAATCCTTTTGTTGAACCCCCCTCCCAATACATATTTCCAATAATAAAAAAAACCTATTTTTATCAAATACCCCTTTTTATACCACCTAAACCTTGCATCCCCTCCTCCAATACCTATAATATATTGACTCTATTTTTCACAATTTTAAAACCCCCTTTATGAATGAACTTGATAAGATATTAGTCAACAAGGTGAAGTCCTTGTGGAATAGCTATCTATCCTAATGACTTCATGTTATAATTCCTTTCAAATATATCATCACTCAACTCCTTGAGTTAGGACTACTATTCATTCTCTCCAATTTTTTCTTAATTATAATAACTAAGGATCCATTTCCATTTCCAACATTTATAACAAAAATAATCAAAACATAAATTTGGAGGATTGTTCCTCCATTTTACATTATAGAATCTATTTTTAAGAATGATACATTTAGTGTCCTTGCATATAATCAAACATGTCTACTTATAGTAAGGGTATCTTATTTCCTCTTCAACACCTTATTTACTAGCACTTATACAACACTTAAATACATAAACAAAATGAATCCTTTTAAGACATATGCAATCCCTATTACAATCTATGTATCCAATTCCTCAAACATGTTACAACCATCTTATGGAAACTAGTAGTATGTTGAGGTATTTTATCAAACATGTTGCATGCACTTTCTTATATAGTTTATGACTTCAGCCTTTAATAATAAAAGAATACTTATTTAGCTTCGAGACAATCAGATTGAATTCACATTCATACCTGAGATTAACATTCTCTTTAGCATGCTAGGAATATAATCACCCTCAAGCGATGGTTAACATCCATTACCATTAATAACTACAAAGGAAAAATCTACTACAAATCTAATAAAAAACTAATATCTCTCAAAGAATGATCAGGGATCCTAATACATTTTATAAATTTACCAAAAATAATGCATACCCACATTATATACTGTGATAAAAAGTTGAATATTAAAGAGTTGTTGTACATTCCTAAATTTGACAATTTCTAATACTACTGTAATCAACAATGAATATATCCACAATTTTGATCTAGGTATTGGAGATTTTTGTGAGTCTTTTCATCCCCTTGTATCAAAAATTATGTTAGCTGAGATCACAAATATTGATATACAAACAAATCATTATAGGCCTATCTTCACATGCATGCCCAAATTAACATAAAAAATCCTTGAAGCATTTAAGCAAGCACTTGGCATGAAACCTCAAGCTACAACCATTTACTCATTAAATCCTATAATAATTTCATTTATTTTTCTCATAATCAATAATAAATTTATATTCATCATCTTAAAAGAACGATTTCTTAACAAGGAGAAGAAGAGAAAGAACTTATATTTTTCAAAAGTTTCCTTCTAAAGAAATCGACTGGGTGTGAGCAATTTTCCTCCCAACCATAGGCTATCCTTTTTATATTCCACCCCCTTACTGGGATATGAGACCAACAGGGTGAAGAAGACAATTTCAAGACTCTCCAATTGCTCTTCCCCTTTCCAAAAGATTTCAAGATCAACCAACAAGGCCATTGTTGAGTTCTTGGATCAATATTTTAGTCAAGTCATATTTGGCACTCACTCTACTACCCTATAAAACATAAGAGATGCTCCCTTCTCTTCTCTCTAGTACCTCATAGATACTCTTCCTCTTTTTTCTCTTCAATATGTGTAGAAAGATCTAAAGAAGAGATAACAATAAATTATATTTATTGTTATTCATCACTTGAACTATTGTCATCACTTGAGCTACGCACATGACTCATTTCCTTATCACTTGTAGGCGATATTGTACTTTGGTTACTTAACCTAATGTTTTCTTGATCGTCTTGTTTTTGATGTTCCACATATTCCTGTTCCATATACAAACATAGAAATAAAGTGTAATAAGTATATCTACATTTATATATAGTAGAATATACATGATTTCATAAATAAAAAAATGTACCATAGTAACGAGTGTTTCATAAATGATACACATTCTTTCAAAGCCATGTTGCATGTTGTCTCTCAAAATAAATTATATTGGTTGCACTCCATACTTTGTTTCCTGCATATTTAATATGCCATGAAAAAACACAATTGATATAATTAATATAAAGGTTCCTTGTTGTTCCATTAATTATAAAACAAGGGAAGTTAAACAACATAGCTACTTACAAATTGTTCAATTAAACCTTGATACTTGAACATATACTCACAACCCATACTTAACCTAGTGTCTATCAATTCTTCGTTTGACTCTTCTTTGTATGTTATCACCTATTAGAAGATATCCATGGACGAGTGTAAATTAATTATGTAAATATAAATATCACAACAAACATGAAATATTAAGTAAGTCTGAAAACATGATTACTCACAAAATTTGCAATCAACCCTTTTATTCCACGTTGTCATGTCTTATGAGTTGAATGGGTTCCATTTTGTTTTTTCTTTTATGTGACAAAACAATTGAAATTTATTATTTCATGCAATAATTAAATTCGATGCACATAAAAGAATAAATGAATGATTACATACCTATGATGCACATTGTTGTTGGGATGGTTCCTCTTACTATGCAATTATGTTCATTTATTTTATCATCTCCTTGTACATTTTTTTGGATATCCATACCGATGTGTATTGGTTTTCCCCTCATTTGTCCCTTGGAATTTGCATGACACACCTTAACTGACACACATCATTAATTTAAACCTACAGATAATTCAAATATATTAATTTTTTAATAAAACTTAAATAACTTTCATTTTTCTCTTGTTAGAATGAGTTACCATCGCTCTCAATGCAATAAGTTGTTTTCCTTGAACTTCTATCGACCATATTCTATAAAACAAAATCCAAGAATCATCAGATATACAAATTACGAAATATGTTTTACAAAATAAAATTTTGGTGCACATAATAAAATATTATGCATCGATGCAGTGAGCATATGTATACACATCGGTATATGATAATTGTGCTCTTATGAAATCAAAAACATTTTGTTTACAAATTGTTATATTCACATGGTTCTCTATAAATTAATAAAAGCACCAGTGCCTCATTATAGTTTATTTTTCATCGTCGAACACATGAACAAATTTAAAACATGACACTTTCGATATTAAATACAATGTTATTTTAATTTTAAAATCAACATTACTATTGATAGGAGCATGCACACTGGTGTGCTATGCCTGTAAAATGCACACCTCTAACTATGAAAGCGTTCTTTTAAAACAAAATTGACAAAGACAAGGTTTGGGATCCAATGTAATGAGTGGTCCCATTGCAGAGGATACTAAACGCCCCATATACAAGTAAAGAAACCCTATAAAAATATATTTCTTAAAAAAAATATCATTGTAAAATATAGAGAGGGAAACCAAGAGAAACAACAAGGAAGCTAGGGATTCCAATACCGAAGGTAACTATGAAACCCTTTTATTTTTTTGAGAATGCACTAAAAATTGTTTGAATCAAATAAGCGAAAGATTCAAATGATCAATAGAATGAAATCACATACCTAAAATTTATCCTCTACAAATTTGTGTGTGACCTACAGTGATCCCTTACAAATTTTGGCTCTTCAAAAAAATCTACCCACTCCAAAGTTTTTGATAGTAAATCTCTCTTACACAAATCTCCCCTCTAAATTTTGAGAGAAAAAAGAAATAATGATTAGGGTTTTCATTTATAAACATATACATTTAAAAAAATGAAGTTCCCACTCATTTTTTCGTTGTATATTTTGGTTCATTGATGATAAACACGCATGTTTTTTTTTTGTAACCTACTTTTTCGATGCACTATATTGTTTATAGAGCACTGGTACACTTCAAAGTGCATCGATGAATTTTTTACAAAAACACACACCAACAAACAATTGAATTGACAAAGTACAAATGAAAACCTCCATAATTAAAGTTTTGCATAGATTTTTCTTTGTGGAGGAAAAAATAGAGGTCACTCTTTGGTGCCTCTCATAATTTAGTGCACAGAATCGATCCTCTTCCACTCCCTCAATGCTCTGGCTTGAATTTCCTTTTTTGTGGGGTGCTCAAATTTCTCCAAGGTATTGTTCTCATCATTCCTATATCCATAATAACTGGCGCCAATTCCCTTGTAAATCCCATACCTATACCTCCTCTTCTTTTCCTTAGGGGGCTTATCAAATAGCTCTTTGACATTGGGGAGGAATTTTGCAGCCCTGAAGCCCCAAATTATATGTAACTGGGGCCCTTTCCAGTGGTACTAAGCACATCAACTTCATTCCCTTCCAAGTCTATCATCTTGGCCCCTACTTTTGCATAATTAGAACTTCCAAGCTCTACGATATGAGTTTTCTAGTGCCCCTTTTTCCTGATCAACAAGAAAGGAACCTTGGTGGATGTCTTAATCATAATACCCTTTCAACCTCAAGAATGACCTAAAGCCCATATTTTATATTTAATATAAGTTAAGAAGCACATTTGAAAAAAAAAATTGATGATCCATAAGCTTCAGTAACATACCTTATCCCTGAATATTAAGCATTGCCTTGGACTTGACATGTTCCTACATGAGATCCTTATTTGTTTATTTACTAAGAAGCTCCCATTTTTTCTTCTCCACAACCATGCACTCAATCTCTTTCTTATTCGAAAGGGACACAAGGGAAACAAACTCCTGCTCTCTATGTTATTGGTTTCCCTTGTCCTACTCTCCCATTTCTTCTGCCACATCCTCCTCTTCCTTGAACAACACCAGCTTAATGGAAGTGATATCCCTGCTCTTGATTGTCAACATGAACTACATTTTGACAAACTTGATCCTTTTCCACCCCCTCAATGCTATGTCTTGTATCTCCTCCTGTGTGGGATGCTCGAATTTCTCTTAGATATTGTCCCCGTAATCCTTGTATACATAATAAATGGTGTCAATTCACTTATAAATATCATATCTAAACATCCTCTTCTTCACCTAAATTGGATTATCGAATAGATATTTGATGCAAGGGATGAATTTTTTAACTCTTGGACACCAATTATAACATGCCATATTCCAGAAACCAATTGTACAAGTGGGCTTGTGAAATTCCTCCCCGACGTCAAAGAGTTATTTGATAATCCCCTTGAGATGAAGAACAATAGGTATAGGTATGATATTTACAAGTGACTTGATGCCAATTATTATGGCTACAAGGATGATGAAGATGGTATCTTCGAAAAAGTTGAGCTATCTGTAGAGGAGGAGATGCATGCCAGATCACTAAAGGAGTGGTAGAGGATTGATTTTTTCAAGAGGGAGGCCATGTTAACAATCAATATCAATAGGGAAGTTGTTGTCATTAAGTAGGTCTTGTTCGAGGAAGAGGAGGATGTGGCAGAAGAAATGGGAGATCAAGACAAGGGAAACCAACAAGAGAGAGAGAGAGAGAGTTTTTCCCATGTTACCTTTCTAGATGAGAAAGAGATCAAGTGCATGGTAGTGGAGAAGAAGAAACCTAATCTTCTTAGTAAATACATGAGAGAGGATCTCATGGAGGAGAAGGTCGAGGCCAATGCAATGCTTAATATTGAACAATAAGTTACGCTGGTGAAGCTTATGGATCATCGAGTTTTTTTCCAATGTGCTTCTTAACTTCTATGAAATATACAATATGGGACTTAGGTCATTCTTGAGGTTGACAGAGTATTATAATTAAGAAATCCACCAAATTTCCTTTCTTGTTGATTAGGAAAAAGGGTTACTGAGAAGTTTAGATCGTAGAACTTGGTGGTCCTAATTATGCCAAAGTAGAGGCCAAGATGATGAACTTTGAAGGGAATGAATTTGATGTGCCTGGTGCCACTGGTAAGGGCCCCAGTTACATATACTTTGGGGCTACGAAATTCCTCCCTGATGTCAAAGAGATATTTGATAAGCCCCCCAAGGAAAAGAAGAGAAAGTCTAGGTATGAGATAATTTACAAGCAAATCGACACCAATTATTATGGCTACAGGAATGATGAGAATGATATCTTGGAGAAAGTCGAGTATCTCACAGAGGAGGAGATGCGAGCTAGAGATTTGGGGGAGTGACAGAGGATTGATTCCTTGTACTAAATTATTAGAGGCACCGAACATTAACCTTCATTTTTTCCTTCGAAAAGAAAAATCTCCACACGATTTAACCGATTTAACTATGGAGGTTTTCATTTATATTTTGTCAATTAAATTGTTTTTCTTCTACCCCCCCACTCAAGTACAAAGTTGTATGTGTTGACATGTTTTTGCTGCTCCTGCTCCTATGCTCATTGTAGTAATCTATGATTCACATTCAATTAATTTTAGGAATATATATATATATATATATATATATATATATATATATCAAAATGAAATTATAAAACACACATATATAGCCATTTTGTATTTATCAAAAACTTAAATTAATTTATGTTTGCAAAACAAAATGCAGTAAAGTAGTCGTTGTGCATTTAATAAATAATGCACACTGTGAACACTACACTTTATTAGGAAACAAGCACTACCCATAGTGCTCTATGTTATTTGGTGCACCTGTGCTACATTTTTCATTAAATGCATCGATATGCAATGTTAAGGTGCACCAATAAGTTTGATGATCCATGTTTACAATTTTCACGATGGTCCATGTTTGGTGAGGGGCACCAGTGTGATTAAGTTGATAGAATGCACCGGTGGGATTCCTGTGAATACAGTGCCTCTTCTAAGATAGAGACATTGGTAATAAACAACCCCATTCTGGTACACGGTGCTTAGCATTTTGCGGTGTGTTGTGTAACTTTATACACACTACTAGCAACAATACTTCTTGTTAATTTAGAGAATGAACCGAGTGTGGTGCTTCCTACAAATTCATGGGATGCATTGCATCTAGGACAAGCCAAATGCGTGAAGCACACCAAATATATATATTTTTTTAAAATGAAAAAAATGCCAAATTTAAGACTAATTTTAAATTCTATTCCAATGAAAATTAAAATGAGGTAAATTTTTTTTTACCTAGTCTCTTCTCGCCCGAGGAGGTATGGTTGGCCCATAGAGGAAAAATGAAATTTTCAACTTTTTTCTGAAATTGGAAAATGTACATAATATACAAGGGCGATGAGGAAGAAACATTGTAGAGCACTGCAAACAGGGTGGACGTAGAAGGAAGGTGAGCACCAATGTTGTTTGAGAAGTTGGAATCACAAAATGAAATGTGATAATGAAATTCAATTTGGTAATTTTTATTTTATTTTAACTTTTCACGATGCACCTAAAAGTAAGACACATTGGTGTGTGTTATCCCCAATTTCTAGGGAAAAATAAGGAGATGATGTCTTAAGGCCCTTGGGTTGTAGACATGGAGTACCAAGAGACAGATGACCAAGAACGCCCACATGCACAGATAGATACCTCTTCACCACCACAGTTCATGGATTTGTGACGAAGACACGCCCCACATTAGCATGCTTCTGGAAGACGATGGGTCTTTCTCCATGAGGTACAAGTCAAGTATTGTGGTAAGTGTCACTTTAATATTTCATGCATTTGAGTATATTGCATTTAAAATTGCTTTTGATTATAAAACGTTTGCTTGGAAGTTATGATCTTTTCCTTGTTTCACCTTGGTGGTTGACATTGTGCCCTAGTAAGTGGCCACCCTTAGGGATGCATTTACTACTGGGAGGTATCCTTGACAAGTCATTTTTTCATTCTCGATCATACTTACCATTTTTCACACTTTGCCCATTATGTGTCCCCTTATATTTTGGGATTTTGGGGTGTATTGACCCAAGAAGGGATTGTACCTCATTTCATGGGAAGAAGGGGCTGGAGGCCTGGAGGTTTGTTGTTGGAAAAAGATAAAATCCAATCATAAACTTTATGGATGCTCGCCGAGGGATCCCTAGGAAAATGAAATGTATCTCATAAGAAACTGATAGGACCTGTGAAAAATAACAATATAAAAATGCTAACCAAGGTAGAGTGTGTGTGGGCAATGTTTTTCATGCTTAGGTAGAAGTCCCACACATTTTATACAACCTGGGGAAGCATAATGTGACCAGGGTAGAGTCAAGGAAGGAAATGTTTTTCATGCTTAGGTGGAAGCCCCACCTTGGCTTCAACTTGGAAGTATCTTAAAAAAACAAATGGCAATAAATGGGCTTGGAAAAAGGATGCATTGAAAATGAAGGTGAAACACACCCTCTAAAAAGGCACCCATAAATGAGACAATATGAACCCTTGTATGTCATGAACCCCATGCCCAAAAGTCTTACCCCCATCCACTTCATCTTCTCCACGTGACTTAGAGAGGTTTCCACCTAGGAAACAATCCTTGACGTAAGGAATGGTTCACCCAATAGGTCACTTTGTCAACCCTCCCATACCTAAACTTGGAAAATTGCATAGGGTCTTTGAGCACTTGTTTAATTTGATGAGGTAGTTTTTGATGTACATGCTTAGATGGATCTTATATTAAATTTGATTTTACTTTCCATGATGCTTTTTCTTGAGATCCTTGGACGACGTACTTATATGTCTTTGTAAGACCTTGTTGGTGGATGTTTTGGAGGAATAAACCCAGCTAGGGCCTTCATTGGGGCAGGAAGCCCACCGGTTGGATGTCATAGCCCATACCTTGGGGAAATGCAAGAGATGAAGATTTCCTTTGGAGGCAAATGAATATACATTGGAGGATCTCACCTTTGGATGATAAAACGTCACTTTGGAGGGATTGATGTCACCCTAGGGCTAGGGTTTTGGTGGTGATGATGTTGTTTTAATGGAAACTTGGAATTTTTGGAGGAGGAATACCTTTTGCATCACAAAGATGAGCCTAGAAAATGAAGAAGGAGCCTTAGAAGGCCCAACAACATCCTCCCTTTTCTCAATGATTTGTTAAAGTGTTAAAATGTCACCCTAGAGAGGGTTGGCATCACCTTTTATGGTTTCTTATGTGCATTTTTAAAGTTAAATTTAAATTTATTATGTGAAGGGGGGAAATAAAGGGAGAATAAATCCCTTATTTTGTGGTTTACCATAATTTATGTGGACAAACACTTTTTAGGAGTTTTTTATAAATAAGAATCATTTTCATTTCATTTTAACATAATTCTCTCACATCAGAAGAACTACCTGGCTGAAATTTGCACCCCTCTTGGGAAATATAATTCTCTCTCTATTATGATATGGTTTATCATTGTCTTGTGGAGTGAAGTGGTGTGCTATCTCTTGGAGGATATTTCTCTTGCTACGGTGATGAAAGTTCTTGGTAGATATGGTTTTGTCTTGCATGCTCTTGGAATTGGTAAGAGAAATCTGCAGTTTTTTTAGTTCTTCTTTCTTGTTACATGGTCATTATTGGCTAGATCCTTGGATTATTATAAGGGCATATACCCTCCACCACGTTTTATCATTGTTGTTGGTTGAAAATGTTATTACAAAGGTTGCTAGAAGGAGTAAAAAGGCTTACACCCTCCTAGATTTTACCTTGTTAGGGTTACTTTATCAAGGGAGTAAAAGGGATTACACCCCTTGAGAATAAGTAGGTCTAACCTAATACAAGAAGACTCCATAACCCATTTGGAAAGGCACTAATCATTTATTGCATTGATGAAATAAATTACTTGCATTGGTAAACACGATTTTGAGAGATATTGATCTTGTTCAAGTTGGAATCTTTTCTTGATGTCTTAAGCTTGCTAAAGTCACCAGGGCATCCTGATTGGTCTAGTAGTTCTTGATTTGTAATCAATAAAAATCTATAGCCATTAGGGATGCAACAAAACATACTTTATTTATTACTTTTACTTGTATTTTAACCATATAAATTTTCATTATTTGACAATTTTCATGGTTATTTCTGCAATAATTGATTGATTTCATTGTTGATATATACATTTTTTATTGTTGTAATTTAGGAAAAAAATCTTCACTTTATTTTTATTAGGCTTGTATACGTGTGTTTCTCTTGTCTCGGGCAGGTATAACTATCTTCTGCAGGTAATCAAGGATTTGGAAACCATTAACCATCACCAATACTTGTTCCCAAGCCATATTCCACTTTGTAGTTTGAACTGTAGGGGAATCACTTTCCATAACTCCATTTTCCATCACATTTCCCCCCATGTGTAGGATTTATCCTTCACTAAAGTGAGGGGATGGTTTATTTAAGGTGGTAGTGGGTAGATTCTCACATAGTTCTCACTGTCTTGTGGATTTGATTGGGCTTTTCCCAACCTACAATTTGTGCGATAACATTTTGGCATCGTTTATGGGGATGAAATTTGAATCCTCTTTCATGCCCTAACGACACTTTGGAAAAATATCCCAATTCCTTTCCCTATTTTTCCTAGAGAATCCACTTGAGGGAATTTCCCTTTCCCTTTCCTTCCTTGATGAGATAAGACTCATCTAGCGACTCCACCTTCCAAAAATCCTTCATCCCGAAAAACCCTTCCTCTTGGAAGATTCAAACCTTCCAAAAATTTACCAAAGAAGGCCTCCTCTACATTCCCCCATTGTAAAAAAACTCTTTCAAGGTAATCTCCCACTTGTACCAATGGATCATCCTTGGGAAAAGGGCCTCTATAAGCCATTGAACATGAAAACCATCACTGGATATCCCAATACAATACCTAAGGAAATTGAAAAATGGTTGTCAAAGTTAGTTAGGAACAATGTAACCATTGCAAAACAACATCTACATACCATCGACCGATACATGCAAAGTAAAGGAGTGGAACATGAGGATGTTGCAATGAAATTGCTAGCAACATCTCTAATTGAATATGCTCAAAGGTGGTTTGACGACTTACCATATGATCACCTTACCACTTACGAAGACTTTGCTAAGTTGTTAAAAAGAAGGTGGTCACTGAAAAAGACAGTGGTATGATAATGAATCATTTCAACCAGATAAAGAGATAGGAGAATAAAACAGTTGGTGATTTTGATACCAAATTTGATAAAATGCACATCCAAATCCCCCATAATTTGTTCCCTACCACAAAAGCTACTCGTCTCCTTTATGTCAATTCATTTGAAGGGAAATTTGGTTTCATATTGAGGGACAAGAAACCCTACACTTTGGCAGAAGATAAGGATTATAACACAGACATTGAAGATAATATTTTGTGCTCCAGGTTCAATCCTTTCCATTATCCTTGTGCAAAACAAGAACCCAAGGAAAAGACAACTATAAACAATGCACCTGATCCAATTTATCTCATAGCTCAGAAGCTTGATCATATGAATACTTATTTTGTCCAAACTCAAAATCAAGTTATGAGTTGGTTGACAACTTTGGAAAGGAATCAGTCTGCTCCCAAGCATCCATTTTTTAGGAAAGAACCTATAGGTTGAAAGGAAAATCCTCAACAAGAGGCAAAGGCTCCTGACACATTGAACCCTGTTGGGATGTTGAACTTGGAGGAATTACCATGGTGATCTCCTTTCCGAGAACCTCACCCATAGGAAGAGTGTCCAAGATGAGAAGAAGAGTCTCATGACAACATCAATTTCATGGATACAATATTTTCCTTTCAGGATGAGGATTATGATAGACCCTCAGGTATTGCACAAGAACATATCAATGAAGCCCAAAGAAAAGGAACCAGAGAAGGATGAATCGGAGAACTTAATCAGTTGAATAAAGAGAAGAGGAAAGAATTAAATAAAAGGGAGATCCTGACCTGTGCACAAAGAAATAAAATTCATATCTTTCCTCCACAATCTTCAAAAGAGAAAATTTTATCTCAACCAAAAAATCAAGCTTCACTTCAGACAAAGAAAACAACTCCCCAAACTACAAAGAAAGTGGCCCCACCACCCCCACCTCCAATTCAATAATTGCTTCCAAAACTGACATAGGAAGAAGAGATTCAGTTGAATATAGATGTCCCATCCATGCTTGGAAAGATGCATATGTTAGTTCCTGTGGTGGAGATGTGCAAAATTCTTTCTGTCAGAAGAGAGGTGTTGAAGGCATTGGAGGTGAAAAATGAGAAACAAGATCCTGCTATGATATTAAACACCATTTACCATGGACAATAGAGGGATAGAAACCCTTCCTTTTACATATCTCTTGGTGTAAATGGTCTCCACTTGAACAATTGCATGCTATATTCTGGGGCCTTGGAAAATGTGATGTCTTTGAAGGTCATGAAACAACTTGGTTTGAAAAAAACTCACACATATGCAAATGTATGTGGCATTGATTCCAAGAAGGTGAATATTTATGGTCTCATAAAATACGTGGAAGTCTACCTGGAATATTTCCCTCACATTAGCTTTATCATGAACATAGTAGTGATTGATGTTCCATACGCTTGGGGCATTCTCTTATCGAGGATTTGGGTAGCCACTCTTGGTGGGTTTCTCAGCATGGATCTCACTCATGCACACATTCATATGGGAGATGGTACCTTCTAGATTCTCTATAACTTGGAGGTGTTTAAGAAATATGTATTGGATCAGAATGACCATGATTATAGTAGCGAGGATGTTTTTTATGAGGTTCCAGATACCATTGAGTATGATATGCAGGAACTATCTTTTATGCAGGAAGACTAAATGGATGTGCTACTTCCAAGGATGAATGAATACAAACATAAACTTGCAAAATTCCAAGGAAAAGAGCTAGGGTCCATCAATATATTGAAGAAAGAAGTGGATGAAGGGGACAAAGAATGTCAAAAGGATATTAAATATGTAGTCAACATAGAGTTGTATTCGTATCCCTACATTGAGAATATACCTTACATCAACTACAGTGAAGGAAGTATTGCATTCATGTGGGATAAGAGGAAGGGAATGCCCAAATATTATTAGAAGAATGACAACTCTTGGCTTGGCCCTTACATCATCAAGAAAAAGTTTGAGACTGAAAAATACTACTTGTCAGCTTTGGACGGGAGAAATATGACATTACCAATGGATGGGTCTCTCCTATGACCCTACATTCAATCTACGTGACTTATTCAAGGCCCAGGCCCCAGGTAAGTAGGTAGTTCTTCTTACTTTCTTGCATTTGCATCTTGATTTCTCATGGTAGTTTAGCTACATTTAATTTTTCTCTACTTTCATTTTTTAAATTTACATGCTTCTCTCTTATCATATTATATGAAAAATGAAAAATTTTCTTTTCTAGATTAGTTGTCATTTTTGAGATTTTGATTTGTGATATATATGGACAAAGGGTGATACAACCACCCTATATTTTATGTTTTCATGTTTAGTTGTAGGCACAAGTCTGAGAGGACATGTTGAGTTTCTCATGCACTCTACGACGAGTACATGTCCTCGAGTAGGATCCATATGTTATCCCCAATTTCTAGGGATAACTAAGGAGATGATGTCTACAGAACCTCAGGTTGCAGACATGGAGTATTGAGATATAGATGACCGACAATGTCCACATGCACAAATAGAGACCTGCTTCACCACCACAGTTCATGGATTCATGATGACGCCATCCCCCACATCAACTTGCTTCTGGAAGATGATGGGTCTTGCTCCATGAGGTACAAGTCAGGTATTGTGGTAAGTGTCACTTTAATATTTCAGGCTTTTGAGTATGTTTAATTTAAATATGATTTTGATTATAGAATGTTTACTTAGATGTTATGCTCTTTTCCCTATTTCACCTTGGTGGTTGACATTTCACCCTATTAATTGGTCACCCTTGAGGATATTTTTACTACTGGGAGGTCTCCTTGATAAGTCATCATGTCATTATCTATCATACTTACTTTTTTTCACACTTCACCCATTATTTGTCCCCTTATATTTTGGTATTTTTGGGTGTATTGACCCAAGAAGGGATTGTACCTCATTTCATGGGAAGAAGGGGTTGAAGGCCCAGTGTTTTGTTTCTAATAAAATATAAAATACAATCATAAACCTTCTATATGCTCGCCCAGGGATCCCAAGGACAATGAAATTTCTCTCATAAGAAACTGACAAGACCTGTGAAAAATAACAATATAAAAATGCTAACCAAGGTAGAGCATGTGTGGACAATGTTTTTCATGCTTAGGTAGAAATACCACACATTGTATTCAACTTGGGCAAGCATAATGTGACCAAGGTAGAGTCAAGGTGGGAAATGTTTTTCATTCTTAGGTAGAAGCCCCACCTTGGCTTCAACCTAGAAACATCTTAAGAAAACAAAATGGCAATAAATGGGCTTAGAAAAAGGATGCATTGAAAATGAAGGTGCAACACACCCTCTACAAAGGCACCCATAAATGAGACAATATGAAACCTTGTATGTCATGAACCCCATGACAAAAATTATTACCCCCATCCACTTCATCTTCTCTACATGACTTAGAGAGGTTTCCACCTAGGAAACACTCATTGAATTAAGGAATGATTCACCCAATATGTCACATTGTCAACCCTCCCATACCTAAACTTGGAAAATTCCATAGGCTTTGAGCACTTGTTTAATTTGTTGAGGTAGTTTTTAGTGTATTGTTGGCAGCGAAACTACCATTTCATTTCTTCGATTTTTGAAACAAAAAATTGTAAAGAGAAAATTTTGTACCCACTGCTTAAATTGTATATATGACAAAATCAATTATTTTTTGTGATTAATTTTGTTGATCAGTTGTTTTGATTTTATTTCGTTGATAGCTAATGCATTTACCCATTTCAATTTCATGACTGGAAAGCATGAAATTGAAATATTTTCGCAAGGACATTGATTGAACTCTTAAAGTACTGTTCACCCTGTGTAAGTGAAAAAACTATTTGGAAAGATCTAAAATCATAAAGCATTTAGACTATGATTCAATGATGAATGCGCAACCATGTTAAAATTTTGCAAAAAAAATCATAACTTAGGGTAAAAACCAAATCGATGTGTTATTTATTTGATCTTGTTATTAAACCAATTTTCAAAGTTTTAATACATTTATTATCCTTTGCGAATTTTGGTTATGCATTTTTCCCCCCACCATATGATCTGAATGTTATGATGGACTATTCGTCATTGTCTTGTCAACTTATGACATGGTTAGCATCCATTCAATGAAATGATCGTCTCTTTGTCTTGTTCATGGATAACCACATTCATTTCATCTTCAGGATGGTCTTTCATGACCAGATAGTAGGTTTTAGAAAACAAAGTGGGTTTTGGGTTTTCAGTCCTTTGGTTCTAGGTGGTTAATCAAGTCTCAGGGCGGAAATTATGGTAGTGTCTCTTCGAGCCCTTAGATTTAGGTTCACCGTTAGCCATGCAAACTCAACCGTTTATTGTTTTGGGTTTTCTGGAGCACAAAATCCTCCGTTTTGCGTCTTCTGGTACATTGTTCACAAGTTGATGACCCCTGTGGTTAGAGTGGAGCCAAATGACTCACAAGTATTGTTATCTCACGATGATGGTGTGGACAACCTATTCCATTTAGGTTGGATAAAGTTCATTCAATCTTTTGAGCGTTTCAACCTATAGGTTGCACATGATTTTGCTAAAACTTTTGACAGAACCAAAGCCAAGGTAGGTGACATTTAGTTGCAGGTGAGCAAGGAATCCATAGCCAAGGCAACTAGTTTGTCATAGGAAGTTGATCGATGGTTTAATAATTTGAAGATAGATGGTATACCGTGGAATTATTTGTTGGTCTCCAAAAGGTCGCGCTACAATGTGAAAGGTATTCCTATACAGTTGTTTAAAACCAACTGGCATGGCTTACTGTTGGTAATAAAACAATTTATTACTTGTGAAGGGTGTTACAGGATAGTGTTTTTGTTTCACATATGATTGATTATGATTTTCCTAGGGTTCAAGTTGAATTTTCCTTTTTATTTGCTCAAGATCCTTCAGAAAATGTCTAAGTTCTACCAGAGGCAGAACCCTAACCCCGAATATAGCTTGTTCCAGCATGGTTTGATTTGCATTTTGGTGAATGCCCAATTGTTGAACACAAGGGATACCTGACAAATTTTTATTTTTAGGAATGGGTTTATTCCTTCTTTTATTTGATTCCAATCGAATAGGTGTATTGCATCGATTTTTCCGAGTCGTATATCTAGAAATCCTCAGTATTTTTTTATAAACACTATCTTGGGTACAACTAGTGCACTCCAAAGTAATTGTTACTCTTAGATCTCCTCTCTTGGCCATAAAATTACTCTGGATATTGTGTCTACTTTCCTTTTCGATCTGAAAAAGAGGGGAAAAAGGATAGAAGTTGATAGCCAAAGATCCCACGATAAAAAAATTGAAAGTAAAAAAATGACAGATCAGGAGTTTTCAGTTTTACTTACAAAATTGAATGTGGAAAAAACCTTTGGATCTATATTTCTACTTTGATTCTACCCCCCCATTCCATCTCCAAACTTAGATCTATTTTGGGTTGAATAAACTAATTTCTCCAAGAGGTAGGAGAAGTGAATCTAGCACAATCTTTTTCCCTTGACTTTAAGGGGAGGACAACAATTAAAAAAAAAGAAAAAGTAAGAGCATCTGGAAAAAAACGATTGATTTCTATCAACAGACCAACGAAAAAAATTAACGATGAAATAGCTAACACATGCGTTGTGGAAAGATAGGTCTTTAGATCTTGCATTGTAAATTCTCCTTATCGATCATAATGTGTAAGTGATTCAACTGTATCAATAGTTACGAATCCTAGGGAAAACTCAGAACTGATGAATATATGTATAATGTGATCCGGGCTGTGGTCCTATTTATAGAACAGAAAAAAGATGTTTCATCACCAAATTTTGCTAACGAATATTCTAGATAATAGACCCTACATGCATGTATAAAGTCTTTTCATTCACGAGACCGAAGAGAAATGAAGGTGGAAAAATGTGGGAAATAGATTTCAAATTCTATAAAATAACATTTTCTAATGATTAGAAGGGATGTAGCATAGCTTGGTAGCGTATTTGTTTTGGGTACAAAATGTCATAGGTTCAAATCCTGTCATCCCTACCTTTCCCTTATTTTCTATGGAAAGAGAAAGGAACGAAAGATCATTTTATATCGATTAAAATGGATTGATCAAATAATTGAATCGTATCATATGCAAAAGTGTTTGACTCTAAGAGTATAAACGAAAAGATTTTGTTCCTTTCCTTTCTCTCCGGATGTGAAATAAAGCACTCTTATTTCAGTTCAGTAGAACATAGGTCTCCAAAACCTGATGATGTAGGTTCAAATCCTACAGAGCATGATTCTGTTCCTATCAAATCCAACCCTCTAAATTATCGATAATTCATTCCAATTGGAACGAGCAATGGAATCTGACCTCCCAGGAAAAGTAGGAGGCCAATGAAATTGGATATTCCCAGATCAAATATCCAATTGATCACCACATTGGTATTGTGAATATGCAATTACGGATAATCCGTCCAAAGTTATAGGAATTAGGCCTAACACAATTCCAGATGGCAAAGCCTCAATCATTTCGATTCAATGGAATAAGTAGGGATAATAGCTATCCTGGATAGTAGCTTGAATTTTCTATGAATCTCAATGATCAGAAATTGATATAGAGAGAATCAACGAAATTATTGAAATTGATATAGTGAACTGAGAGGGTTTCCCCTTCCTTCATTTCGAATAATTTGTATCTTGCTCGAGCTAATGAATAGGACTAGGGTGAAAATGATAGAAGCCAATAAGAAACCAAAATAACTAATTATAGTTATAGTAGGCATGGAAGGACTGAATGAAATATGGTTTATACATATCTTCATGAGACAATTACCTAAATTTTTCTTTTCGTAACCTTGAGATTAGAATACAAAAGATCAATTGTCCTAATTCGTACCAATTAAGGATCCTATATATACTATAGGATATGTATGAACGAACATGGATGTGAGGAAATATATGGTAGATATCTCTTCATTATCCTATAAATCCCCACATTCATCGAGCAACTAATGAATAGCACCTGCGAACCCCTTCAAAAATTGTCAAATGTAATCTTCTTACAGGGTGAATGAATTCTAAATAAGTATGATTGGATCATCTGGCATTGTCTTCTATACCAATAGCTATCGGTTGGACCAAAAGAAACCTCTTCTACATACATGTAAATGTTTTGTGAATTTCACGTTTAGGTATAAGAATATTAATATCCAGTTTGTCCTTTCATTTCTATATCCTATTGATCCAATCATTGGACCCTCTAGATGGATTAGGTTTTTTCAATATTCATTCTTAGAGCCAGTAGAGCTCGATATTACAAGAATTCCACCTCAATTTGAGCCCATTTCTCATTTACCTCTAGGTAATGATGAGCCTGTTTGTCCAAGTATTTCATCTCATTCTCTCCAATATTTATGAGTTGAGGTGCAGGTCCCGAAAGACTTTGTCTTACCTACCAGTGATCCAATCGAGTTTCTTCTTGTAACCGAAATCACTTCCAAAAAATGTTATTTCATTCCAAAGAGACCTTTGGAAGAAATCCTAAGTCGTTTGAAGGATAGGTCACCAAACATCCCTTGCTAGCGTGAAAAACCCCCCTAAGAGTACACTAGGGTTCAAAATGTAGGTAGTTCACAACCGTCTAAAAGTCAACTACTTTTCTAACTACCCCAAACATAACCAAAAATCATACAAGAAAATAAAAGATGAGAAGGATCGAGTAACTGTACCTCTACTCCACGTTCCGTGATGATCCTCTCATGCTTTGAAAGATTTGTTGACTGCACGCCTCCTCCCAAGGATATCTTGCATTTAAAGATAGACAAACATAAAACTACAAGCATGCAATTCATATACAAATCAAGGTTAGACGTTAGAATATTAAAACATAAACCATTAGAAAAACATTCAATACACCATGATTTGGGACAGGAAAATTACTTCTTTTATTGATAATAGAATGATCACTTACAACCAAAGCCAGATATTGCTCCACGAACCTGGTCCGGGCTCCTCTTCACCAAGATCCAAGTGCACCTCCATATGGCTTCTCCTCTCAACCTTATTCTTGGGAAGTAAAATGGGTTTATGATGGAGGAAGAAAGGAAAATTGGGGAATTCTGAGGCAATTCTCACAAAAGGGTTGCAATTACTTGGGGCAAGGAGGGGATGTGAAAGGGGTAGAGTTTCATTGTTCTTATGTCTAGATGTGGAATGAAACCCAAACACCTCCTTTTATATGATAAAAGGATGGTTATTCGGTTGGGTGATGGGCTATAGGCAGTGGATTATTTGGGAAACTACCCAACTTTTTATTTTTTGCAACTTTTGCAAGTATACATGGGATATAGCGGTGCAACATGCGTACGTACATGGGTTGTAGTGGTGCAGAAAGTGTATGTACGTGGGAAGTATTGGTGTAGGGCATGTACATCTTCAAAAAATGGGTTTTTTAGAAGAGCAACTCAGTGATGGATTGGCAAAAAATGCAAGTAAGAGGGCCAGAGGACATGTATGAATATGTAGGGAAATTTAGGGTTATAACAAATGGCCCCTAATTTATGAGGTCAGAAGAGCATATGATGGAAAAAATACATTACAAAATCTTCACCAATGTATGAAACGAGTGAGCCTCGACCAGATTTCGGGAGGTGCCATCTGCAAAAATAACAATTGTCTCTCTGAAGAGGGAATTCCCATGCTCGGGATGAAATAAATAATGGTTGCCAATCAAATACACCGCAGATCCATGTCATATAACTATATAAAGTGTAGCCACAATAAATACACAACGAATCTACATCTCAAAATAAAAGATATACAAGTATAGTATCCATCTTCAAGAAGACAACAATGCCTAATGGTTGGAGATGAGGTCTTCATAGCTCGAGAAACAACTTCAAGATCTCCAAAAATCAAGTAGGAGTGCAATGTGAGTGTATGAATTCACTACCCATAGGTATTCGACAACTAGTTGGGAAAAGACAAGAGGATCTCGATGATCAGGCAGAGAACTTCATTGATTTCGAATAAGGACTTGATTGGACTTTTTGGATGGCCGGGCATGAGGTCAAGAGACAAACTGTAGAAAGGCTGACTCATGTTGGGTGAAAATTCCCTTGGACAAAAACACGATAGATGATTAGACTCAGGCAGCATGACATTGACATAAGTTCACGACACAGGAGGCAACGTAGACTCTCCATGTGTTTGGAAGAGTAACCAAACAGAGGAGGACACAACTCTATGTAGTGAGAACAACTTCCTAAGGTCATATTAGATCCCAAATATTGATGAAAAAACAAAAGGATGTGCTTTGTCCAAGGGTGACTCATTGTGCTGCGAAAAAAGAATATATATTTCNGTCTTTTTCAATTTTTTAAAGAGATTGAAAAAGAATAAAATAATGCTATGTTACAAAGGATGAATGAGTGTCACCAACATACTAGTTCCAAGCACAAGGAACACAGTAATTCTCAGAGCAAGGAGACATGTGCAGGAAAAGGGCACTCGGGAAAATTCCTCCATGGGTCAAGGTGTCAGGTCGCAGAGGCAAAGTGCTACAAGGCTTGTGTATAAGGCATGCTTCAAATGTTCAGTTGAGAGAAACATGGATCCAACATTAGGCCAAAGACACATAGATACAAATGTGATTAGAAAGACACAATGAAACCCCCTTCAATGTAATTTTTAACGAGCCCAGAGAAGGTAAGCTCGATAGTTTTTTCACGTTTAGAGAGTCTGAAAAAATGTAAAAGAAGACTCCAAGGTGTACCATTTTCAGAGATAGTCTAGTCGGTTCAAAAAAGAGGTAAAATAGCACTGAAAAGACGTCTATTCAAAACCATTTTAATGAGTGTGAAAAATACAAGATCACTCGACAATCTTTTCAATTTTAAGAAGTCTGAAAAGAGCTTAACTATGGACTCACAACCTTTTTATGGATTTAGTCTCCTTAGCCCGAAAAAGTATAAAATTTACTGAGGAGAACTCTCCTAGCGAGACGAATCTCCCAAGGTGTACCTTTTTCCTCCATAATCCACGGGCTGAAAAAAGGGGTAAACTCATGCCAGTATATGTTTTTTTGGACCAATTTAACGAGTGTGAATGAACAAGGTCACTCAATGACCTTTTCAATTTTAGGGAGTCTGAAAATATCTTAACTATGGACTCCGTGGGGGTTCCTTTTTCGTAAGTAATCTCCAAGGCCCGAAAAAGGTGATAAACCAAAATCAAGGAGAATGTTCCTTTTTCGTAAATTTATTCCCTCAGGCCCAAAAAAGGGTTAAACTTATACCTTAGAATAATCTTCTAACGAATTGAAGTTCCTAGAGTTTGCCTTTGTTCGTAAAATTGACCATCCGGACCGAAAAAGGGGTAAACTACCGTCGGACAGACGTGCCTTCAAGTTTTAGTTTAGAGAGAGTAAAGGGAAACAAGATCGCTCAGAAATATTTTCATGTTTAGAGAGTCTGAAAAGGGCTTAAAGAAGACTCCAGGAGGTTACCTTTCTGAGTTAATCCGATAAGATTGAAAAGAATAAATGTAGTCTCGTCGGATGTTACTTTCAGATTTCAAAGTGAGCTTGAAAGACAACAAAGCGTGCTCATTTTGGGAGTCCCAAGGGTGAGGCTAAGAATGATGGTGCATCATACGACTAAGGATCAAACCTGTAATCATTATAGGACTAACAAGGACTCTTGAGCCTAAAGTCATTAGAGACAACATGGAAGCCAAAATGCAACAAGGATATATCTAGGGCATCCATGTAAAGGTAGGCTCTACCACCTAATTACAACACTTCTAAAGAAGCAATGATGGTTCTGTGTTGCACTTTGGTGGGATCAATCCAATGGAAAAGCAGAAAATACAACAAGATACAGAAAGTGGAGGTGGAATCCTAACTTTTATGCAAAAAGTTGGAAAAAATGACTTTTACCAAAGGACCTTTAAAAGTGACCCATCTCAAAAAAAAGTTACCAAACCAAAAGGTAAAGTGCACCGTAACATCCAATAAGAAACTCAAGAACCAAATTAAATGATTTCTAAGCCAGAAAAAATGACAAAAGGGTTCAAAAAAGTGGCAAAAAAGGGCCAAAAAGTCTATAAAAAGAAGCGGACAGCTCATTTTCACCATTGCAATTTGAAAATTAACCAAAATGTAAAATACCCCTTTTCTAAAGAAGTTGATTCTAGGATCTTTAGATGAGGAAACGAACTTCTACTTAGACCAAGTAAGTATAAACTCATCCCTCTTTCATTTCCATTCTTACTTTTAGCATTGTTTTTGGTTTTTGAGGGGGTATGCTCTCCTAAAAAAGGGCGGCCCTACGTGTACATGGGTTTTCCAAGGACAACCCACGTATGTCCGCGGGCAGAAAATGGTTTTCCCATGGACATACGCAAATGTGTCCAAAACAACCTGCGTACACCCTCAAAAGCATGAAAAAAAAAAAATGTAAGAGCTAACTTCCCCTTTGAATTGTCACAAGGAGATCGATATCTTGGTCAATGAGGACGCTGTTTCCATTGCCTCATTGAAACAATGTGGGCTATGGAAGTTCTACCGGTGTCCATTTATGAGGGCACAACCCATGCTACTGAACTCCCTAGTGGATTACTGGCAGCCAGACGCATAGGCATTTATGATTGAGGGGAATTCATTGACTCCAACGACTGAGGATATATATTTCTTGACTGACCTCTCGAGGAGAGGGGAACCAATCAAACTGCACACATTCCCCCCTGGGCCCTTCAACATTGCAAACTACATCGGGATGCACTGTGAGGTTGAGACTGAGAAACTAGGTTCTCAGGTACCCATCAACAAGATCACCAACTTTCCACTAAAGGTGATCCTATTTCTCATTGGGAAGATCACTAGGTCCATGGCCCTACACCAGGTCTCTCGGGCACATATGTATTGTGAAATGCAGTTCTTATATGCACAAATGTTCGAATGGAGTACGAACATGCTCACTTTCATGAAGAGGTAGCTGACAAAGTGTTGTGAGCATAGAAACAAGAACTTCGGGTTCGACACCATACTATTCTTGTTCTTCTTTGAGAGGGTGACCAGTCTGAGTCCCAGAGAGACTGTACGAGGGCATGTGGCCTCCTTCCCAGCGATATGCAGATGGGCAACATTGTTTCCACGACAGGGGGTAGGAAGGACCATAGAGGCCTTCGATGACAAGTTCTTTGAATGGTGGGCACGATGGATTCCAACGATAGAGGACTACCCCTACGCTAGAATCAAATTCTTCAAAGATCTGGATTTGCCCGTGCCTCCCAGAGAGGAGTGAGGAGATCTAGGTACGTGTTTTTAAAGTTATTTAATTTTTAGTTTCTTTTATATATATATAATTTTTTATATGTATCAGAGTACTGAAAACTATGTATCTGTTATGTACAGATGTGGGACCAGTGCACCCAACAGACTTCACGAGGACTAGGCGACATCCTTGACCAGAGGGAGTACAAGCAGTAGCCGTAGGGGGGCCTCCAGTCGTAGAGGCTAAGAGAGTTTTTAGACGGGTGGAGCAGAACCTTACCACGCTCACTCATGCTATTCCCATGGTTGAGATCGAGGATCTCCCGCCATCCATGCAACCTCATGTAGTTGGGGTGCCATAGACTTGGGTCCAACTTTTTCGACGTTTGGCTAACGTCGTCGTTCACTATGGCAGGTCCAATAGGCCCTGAGATTAGATATGATGGACTCATTATGTGCTAAGGGAACTTTTGTATATTCTTGAGGACATAAGCCCCGTGATGTATACCGGATTATTTTTTGAGGCGTTCGTGCCCACCTATGTACTCTGACACTTTTTGATATATATATATATATATATATATATATATATATATATTACAAATGTATGTACATGTGTATGTGCATGGTTCTTTTTATGTGTGTGCAATATGCCAATCTAATACTTGATTAGCTAGAGTATCTATCATTTGAATTAATCTCCTAGAAACATGGATATGTGTAATGTTATCAACGAAACGTTCTAAGAGACATACCTTAAGTAAACGTTGGTGTAAAGTAGGATCATAAATGTGGTAAAATCCATTTAACTAGGACACAACCAAATGAGCATCTAAGTAGACCCGAAGGTGAGAAATTCCATGCGACAAAGCATCACGAAGCAACTCTATCATTGCGATGTACTCGAAGACATTGTTTGTGGCGTCATCTAGACAGATACCTATAGAAGATAGCAACTGGCCCTGAGGTGTGAAAATCACCCAAACTGCAGAAGAAAGCCTCTGAGTGTGTCAGCTAGCGCCGTCCACGAACCCCCAAAAAACCTACGATTCACTTGACATCTGCCACAGTGAAAAATATGACATAAATAATGACAAGTCCATAAAACAAAAAGACAAAAAACTGTATAAGAACTATACATATGTATAAGAAGTCACCCATGCGACCAACCTAATAGTAATACTTCTTGAGGTGGGGCCCATTTCTAGGCTCCATCAAAGCATTTCCATCAAAGTCAACCAGACGATAAGCACCCTTCTTTAATACCTCTTTCACGATGAAAGGTCCGAACCACATGGGTTTGAACTTGCCTACCCCCAAGGGATCCTTATCTTGGTCATAGACTGATCATATTGACACTTGAATCGTTTCTTGTGAGCCTCATTGGCCAAGGATTCATCATGGAGTTGCTCATCGAGTTGCTCAAGATATAATAGGTGTTCCTCAAGCAATGAAGTGTTTGGAAGTAAATCTACTTCCAACTTTAAAGACATGATCTGGCACTCAATAAGAAAGACTGCTTCCATCCCATAAATGAGATGAAAAGGTGAGAAACTGGTGGAAGTCTTTACAGATGTTCGGTAGGCCCATAACACTGAGTACAACATCAAATGCCAATTTGACTTGGAAGAATTGACCGTTCACTGCAGAATAGTCTTGAGGGACTTATTCACAGTTTCCACCTGACCATTCGCTTGTGGGTAGTAGGGTGATGAATGCTCTTTCCTCAACCCAAGCTTTGATTTTAACTCGGACATCATTTTGTTCTGGAAGTGACTGCCATGGTCAGTGACAATGTCCTTCGGGATGTCGAACCTTGCTACTATCTGGTTAAAAATGAAGAGAGTCATTGTTTCACCATCATTGTTAAACGTTGGCATAGCCTCAATCCACTTTGTGAAGTAGCCTACCACTACGATGATATAACGATGCCCCCTGGCTGAAGTCGAGTGGCATGTAGTAAAATCAATCCCCCACTCGGTGAAGGGACCAACAACGATGATGGGAAACATGGGCGAAATATGTGCCCTCATCTTCCGAGAGAAGATATAACACGGGTGGCACTTCTTGATCTACGCAACACAATCCTTGATTAATGTAGGCCAAAAGTAACCGGCTCGTAGAATATTTTGGGTTGTTGCCAACCCAGAAAAATGACCACCACATGCTCCAGTGTGGTAGTCGTTAAGAATGAGTTATTCTTCCTCGTGTATAACGCACTGACAAAGAATGAAATCTACACCTAGACGATGCAAAGTGTCATTGAGTATGAGATAGTTACATGCCTGATGGAAAATTAATCGATGCTCGTCACGAGAAGTAGAAGCAGGGCACTTCAAATTCTAGAGATAGACTAGTATATCTCCATACTAGGGGTCCGAATATGCGATTAGAAAAATATCTCCTTTAATAGGCGATTCTTCAGGCGTAACATCACTTGATTCGACAGGAAGTTCCGAAATAAGTTCCACAAAGACCAATGACTTTTTGGATTTCATGGAAACAAAATCCAAGTCAAATTCCTAGAGGATTACAATCTATATACTGATCTTTCTGCCAATGACGCGTCGTGTCAAAACATATTGAAATGGATTCACAACCACAATGACAATGGTCTTGCGAAGCATAATATAATGATGAAACCACTGGACAACATACACTGTTGCCAACACAAGCTTCTCAACATGGGAATAGTTGAGTTCCAGCCCAACTAGGCCTCGACTCAGGTCATAAATCATGTGCTCTTCGAGCAGATCATCCTCTTGAACCAATACCATGCTAGTGATCAACTCTGTGGCAGACAAGTAAAATAAGAAATCTTCATTATAATTTGGAGGCCGGAGTAGAGAGGAAAACATGAGGGCACGTTTCAACACTTCAAAATAGCATTGAGCAGCTTCGTCCCAACAGAAAGGGACTCCCTTTTTTAATAAAAACATGAACCCTTTAGTGATCTCGACATAGTTTGCAATAAAACGTCGTAGAAATTTTTCTTTCCCTTGTAAGCTCTGAAGCTGGGGGATTGTGCATGGGGGAGGCAATTGAACTATCACCTCAACCTTAAGAGGATCGACCATGATCCATGTTATCGAAACTATGAAACCTAAAAGACGACCCGACATCACATAGAAACTGCATTTGTTAGGATTCAAGCGAATCCGATAGTAGCGACATCGTTCGAATATTAGTTAGAGGCGTGTGGGATGATTATATCTCTTGCGAGAGCGTGATGCTAGATCATCAAGATAAGCCTCGACTATATGTATAAGGTCATGGAAAGAAAAATACATGGCCTGCTGGAAATTTCTTCCAGCATTCTTCAAGCCAAAAGGAATCTTACGATAAGAAAACGTGCCCCATGGACAAATCAAAGTTGGTTTATGTTGGTCTTCGGGTTTGATCTGAATCTGGTTATATCCTGAAAAACCATCCATGAATGAAAATACCTCACAGCCTGCACATTCATCGACAATCACAGAATTCCATGCACATGTGAATCGTACCTTGTTTTTTGTTAACCCAAATAGGATTTGACACCCATTGCATCAACTGTACGGGGTAGATGAAACCGACTTTAAGTAGTTTCTCTACTTTAGCCTTAATAGCTGTCGCTTTCTGAGGATTCACCAGATGAAGATTCTGTCGGACTGTCTTGGCATCAGGATAAGTTGTTATCTCATGTTCGACCATTCTTGGATCGACGTCTGGCATTTCCTCGTAACACCAGGAAAAAACATCGTGAAATTCCTTAAATAATTCTGTGTAGATTTGAATTTCCTCGGGGGAGCAGTCTGCTACGATGAAAACATTCTCCATGATGCCAGGGGTTCTATAGATATCTATAGGGATCATTTTAGCGATACTCACCATATTACCCTCGGCGTAAACTATGTGCATAACCAGAGGATTAATAAGACAAGACCTATCTCCAGTCATAGTCAACACAAATTCACTTGCCTCTATTCTTCTTAACTCTGGGAGGAAATAAGATCTGTGATGGAGATCATCCCAGGGTCTGTCCAGACTAGTCAATGCCTCAAGAATCACGTCATATGAGGGAAATACCAGGTCTAAATAATCTTTAGTGGTGAGGGAACCTTGAGCCCAAATAGGCTCGAGAAATGGATCTACCTCCTGAGCGAGAGTTAGATCAGAGTCGGCGGATGCTTGCTGGACAATATTGTACGCAACTTCTGTCCCAGACAAGGGCATGTCCATGACAAGATTCCCTGTCCTTTCCATCATGGCCAATAGGGAAAGAAGATTCCACGGATCGTGAAAGTAAGTTGTTCGAAACGACGACACTTGAAAAATATCAGCCCTAGGCTGGTCGGGGGCAGTTGATATAAGCTTGACATCGCTAGAAGGAGGTGGGTAATCGAAAGTACCCATCAATGGTGGGCACAAACCAACCCCTACATTGATGATGTTAGACTAAGGGTTATCAATCATCAGGACTGTGGATTCCCCCTTTGAAGGGTCAGGATAGGAGAAGGTCAACTGGTCAATAGTTAAAATTCGACCCTTGTGTGGAAACAACAAGACCCGAAAAAATGTGGCAAGCACTGCATGCATTGCATAGGTCCAACTCCTTCCTAACAGAAGGTTTTAGTTGACAGGTGCATTGAGCACTTCAACTTTGATGCACATGGTCTTCCCTCCTAACTGCACGGGGAAAGAAAGAATGATTCCATGTGGTTTGAAAGAATGACCGTCAAAATCAGTAAGCAAAGTAGGTGACGAAGACAAAACAGGTTGGCCAATGGCCTTCCAACATGCCAATGACATCACGCAGGTCGAGGCACCCTCATCAACCACCATACGAAATATATTTCGAGTAAAATATTTCATGGTGTAAGCCACTACTATCTGAAATGCAACGTGGTAAGGGAGACGAGGTTTTAACTCAGTCGTATTGAGAACAATCATTCCTAGATTACAAGTCTCTGCAGATGCCAAAGCGGATAATAGAGCCTTTCTCTATGAAGGGAAGCTCTGGAGGACCTCCAAAGTGAACATCGCGCAAGGGGTTTGTGACAAATCCTCCACCACAGAGTAGTTCTGGGTTGCCCTTGCATTCGGATTACGAGAAGCTTTCTTGAATGCCCCTTTCATGATGCATGTCATTGTTTCTCCCATCTTCTTATCGATCTGGAGAGGAATAGGTGGGTTTGTGGATTCTTTACCCTTCTCGACAGATTCAGGCATTCTGTAATCATGCGCCCTGGTCACTATAAAAGTGTCACCATTCATCATGTAAACATTCTTGGCTAAGGGATCAATAGAATACACGGGGGGGTCCCTGACTACTCCCATTCGTGCTTGAAGAGGCTTGAGTCATATTTTTCCCATGTGGAAATTGGTTTGTTATCACAAGAGGTTGTTTTTGTGCAAATAAATTATGGGCCTTCAGTTGTTGAGGGTACAAGTGAGTCAGGTGGTCCCCCGTGCAAAGGTTACATGGATACTTCAACTTTCTCTTCTCTGTGTTTCCCCCGCCAGCATTGTTTTTAGGTTTCTTATTCCCTTTACCCTTCTTGTTTCATTGTTTTTTCTTTCCTTTAGGGTGTTGATTGGCCTTCGGGTTCGTCGAATGCACACTATGTACGTCCAACGTTTGGGTAGGGGGGATGGCCGAACCAGAGGTCTAGATGGACGCTATCTGTTGTATCGACAATTGTTGCAATTGATTTGACAACTGATCAGTGGACTTTGCTTGTGTTGAACCAACTATACCATCGACATGTGGTCTAGAATTTTGTCTGGCCTTGTCAAGGATGTACCGTGGCGCATCTGGAAAAATATCATAGAGTAAGCCAAACTAAGAGTATATCAGTTCAAGTTGTTGCGCTCTCATTATTGCCTCCTCCTCTAAAAACACTCTTGAAGTTCCAATGTGCTTGGATAAAACTGGCACCAAAGACTTTAGGAACCACTCCAGCAAGAAAGTCGGTGGGACCTGTACCTTAATCAAACTCTTCTGATGCTACCATTATCGGATGTGATCCAAGATATGATCGGCCTTAGTCTACTCAAAGTTGCCAGAAATTCGGTGTCGATATCGTATCTCATGGGTAGTTGGAAATGGTTTAGGAACACCATCGCCAAATTGCTAAAATAATAATATCTTGAGTGGTCAAGCTCGATGTACCATTTTGCGGCATCCCCGATAAGAGTACATTGAATTATGCACAACTGTATGGAGTCATCTCGCAACAAGTTTGACAAGCACCATAGGTGGAAAGTTTTCACGTGATCACCCAGATCTTCGCCAGGTTTGCCTTTGAATTTTGGAATATCTGAGGGAAAATTAGTCAGCATGGGGGGCCAATGCGGATCATGACAAATCAGGTAGTTAAGAAACCTTGACAAGTCTGGCAAGTGTAACGTTTCCAGAAATGGTAGTTTGGGTTGTGTACTATGTACAGGGAAAAGGGGGCCTGTCGTTTGACTGGTACCAAGTTGCCAAGAAAAGTTGGGTTGTTGGTCAGGGTTCTGGTAGACACCATGGCCTTGAACATCATATGGAAATTGTGTTTTCTGGGGTATCATTGGACGATTATCATAATTGGATGATGAGGCTTGGGCGAGGATCGCTCCCTGCATTGTGTTCCAAAGATTCTGGAAGGGGTTTCCCCTAGCCGATCTGACGGGCATAGGTACTGAGCCTTTCCCAGGGTTCCATTGACCATGGAAGGGGTTTCCCCCGACCGATATCCCTTGCAAGGGAACTGATCCCTAAGAAGGATTCCAAAGTCTCTATGAGGAGTATAAAATCCCTAACCACTCACAGGCCGAGGCATGCTACCTTAAAGCCCACCCTTTGACTTCGTACTCTTACCGATACCTTCTTTAATTAATAAGAATGCATAAGATACAAGATTTAGTGATATGCACAACAATATCCAATAAGCATGCATAATCTAAGATTCAGTTAAATGATAATTAAAATACATAGCAGAATTACATTCATACACAAATAATAATATCACAACAGAGAGCACTTATCTTTATAAAAAGGAGACACCAATTGCCTGCAGACCAAGGGCATTCCACCCAACCATAGACACCATTTCTCCAAGTCTCAAGAGCAGTGTCACCCCCGAGCCAGGGCTATGAATCCACAAGGATGATTCCAGAGTGTACTTGGGTTCCCAAACCAGTCAGCTCTCAAGCTCTCATAGGTTTCCCAGCACCCACAACAATCCAAGTACCCATCTCTCTTGTACCCAGACTGTACCTCCCAAGATAATGGACGTCCACCCTCCTCTGCCGCACATTCCCTCAGGCAGTCCCTCTCCTTTATTTTTGGGCCTCCAGCACAGTTGGTCCAGAATCTCAATGCTAGAACTCTCAGTACTCGTAGTTGTGAGAAAAACAGGGAATAGTCCAATGCATCTTAGACATGAAGGCCCCAGGTCATGAATGGATTGCACCATTACAACCAACTCTCCCAAGGCTAATCTTCAGCAGTTCCTTTCCCTTTACCAGGCCAAGATGCAAGTGAGGATGGATCAATGGATGGGTAAGTGAGTGCATGGAAGGGTGTGAGGGAAAGAATGAACGTACAGGAAATCAATGAACAAGACATCAGTCCAACGACCAATGTCCAACCCCACAATCAGACTAGGGATGCGTTTAAGTATCTCTCGTGGGGAATCAAGAACCGCCTGGCCTTCCCCAAGAAGTTCACATAATCGATCCCCTTCCTTAGACAAAAAGGGTAATTAGAATAGGAATAAACACTTAGCCCCTCAATCCCCCTCTCTTGTGGAATCATAGCCCCCTATAACTCTAGTCCTTGTCTGTCTAACAACCTGCCATGTATTTATTATTAATAATGATAAAAAGCATTACATGTCTTGCGCACACTGGCCTTTTAATAATTGTTTGGGCACTCTGTCCTCTCAACATTGTAACAATACATTATTTAAAATGGGGTTCAAAACTTGGGGTGTTACATCCCCTCCCTCTTATTTTGGCACTGTCCTCAGTGCATATACAAAATAGAGATCAAAATCTCAAATTTATTAAAAACGCTACGAGTACTCTGCCCGCATGGCATCTTCATGCTCTCAGGTAGAATCTTCAGGACTGTAGCAAGTCCACTAAACTTTTACCAGCTCTATAACTCAATTATGGAGCATTTTGACTTTTATGTCCAATACCCGCACTGGCTGAACCTGAAAATCTCCCTCTGTCTCTACCTGAATCAGATGCCAATCAATAACATGGTTAGGATCATGTACATATTTCTTTAGTAAAGAGACATGAAATACATTATGCACATTCATGGAAGCAGTAAATGCAAGCATGTATGCAACTGGCCCTATTCTGTCCAATATTTCAAATCGACCACAGAATCTGGCTACCAGCTTTGTACAACTACCCAATTTCAAAGAGCTTTTCTTGGGTTGCACTTTCAAAAGTACATGCTCCCCTACTTTAAATTCTGTAGTTGTCCTATTCTTTTCTGCATAAACTTTTTTTCTATCTTGAGTTTCCTTTAAATTCTTCTTGATCTTGACCACCTGGTCTTCAATGTCCTTGAGAAAATTTGGCCCAAGTACCACTCTATCTGTTGGGTTGTCCCAGCTTACTGGAGTATCTCATTTCCTACCATACAAGGCTTAAAATGGGCTCATTCTTAATGAATCTTGATACCCATTATTACATGAAGACTCAACCAAGTGTAAGCAATCTTCCCACTTAGATGGATTATCCATCACATACATTCTCAGCATGTCTTCAATTATTTGATTGACCCTCTCTTTTTTCTCATCTGTCTGGGGATGATATGTTGTGATAAAGTTTAGATTTGTGCCAAATCCTTTAAACAATCCCCTCCAAAAATTGGAGGTAAACTTCGTATCTCTATCCGAGACGATTGTCCTAGGTATCCCATGCAACCTAGCAACTTCCTTCTGAAAAATTATGCAATATTAGTCGTTGTATGCGTTGTCTTCACAAGCACAAAATGAGAAACCTTTGTTAATTTTTCAACCACCACCATGATTGAATCATGTTTCTTATTCGTTCTGGGTAATCCTGTGATGAAATCCATGGTGATCACTTCCCATTTCTTCTCTGGGATTGGCAATGGCTGCAGCAAACCCATTGGGTGCCTATGCTCAGCCTTCACCTTCTGGAATTCCATAGATCGAGCGATGTAATAAAAAACATCCCTCTTCATTCCCGACCAAAACAATTGGCTTCTTACTGCTGTAATTTTTTTTTGGTAACCAGGATGTCCAACATAAGGAACATCATGCATTTCCTTCAATACCAAATTCCTCAGTTCTCTAGAACTAGGAACATAGATTCTATTTTTATGCATGAGTAGTCCATCTTCCTTTATCTCATAATCCTTTATTTTATGTTGTACATCTCCTTGCTGTAAGTTCTCCTTTACCTGTAGGTAATGCTGGTCTATAACAAGACCATCTAAAATTATGCTCTTCAAGTATGAATGATGCGTATTGACAGTAGTAGCATGCATGATATGCACTCTTCTACTAAGTGCACCAGCAAATTTATTCTCCTTTCCCTTGATATGCTTGATATCAAAGTCATATTCACTTAAAAATTCTAGCCATCTTGTTTTCCTGGCATTCAAGGTTGGTTGTTCAAAAATATACTTCAGGCCAATGTGGTCTATCCTTAATTCGAATTTCTTCCCCATGAGATAATGCCTCCACATCCTCAAGGCGTGAACAATGGTAGCAAGTTCCAAGTCATGCATGGCATAATTCCTCTCATGTTCCTTAAGATTTATGGACTCATATCCAATGACATATACATTTTGTGTGAGGACTCCCCTAAGTCCTTCCTTACACGTGTCTGTACATACCACAAAACTTTCATTTGGGTCAACAATATTTAACACAGGTGCACTAGTAAGTAATTCCTTCAATATATTAAAATTATTTTCACGCTTGAGTGTCCATTCAAATTTAGTTCCCTTATTTTGCAAAGAAGTGATGGGACGAGAAATATTAGAGAACCCTACTATGAACCTTCTGCAGTAGCCAACTAATCCCATAAAAGATCTGACGTCTGACACATTTCTGGGTATTGGCCATCCTCTAATGGCTTCGATCTTATCTGGATCTACCACTATGCCCTGCTTTGAAATAATGTGTCCCAAGTAATGGATCTTCTTTTGATAAAAATAACACTTACTCAACTTGGCATACACTGATGTTCTCTAAGTACTTGCAATACCAATCTTAAGTGATGTTCATGCTCCTCTTCTGACTTAGAATAGATAAGTATGTCATCCAGGAATACTATGACAAAATTATCCAAATAATTTCTGAAGATGCCATTCATTAAGCACATGAAGATAGCTGGTGCATTGGTCAGTCCAAATGGCACCACTACAAATTCATAATGCCCATACTTGGTCCTAAAGTTTGTCTTATGAATGTATTCTTCCTTGATTCTTACCTGATGGTATCTTGTCCTTAGGTCAATTTTTGAAAATATCTTTGCTCCTCTTATCTGATCAAAGACGTCATCAATTTGGGGTAGAGGATAGTTTTTCTTTATAGTGTACTTGTTCAGTTGTCGGAAGTCAATACACAGCCTCAAGGTTCCATCCTTATTTTTGACAAAAAGTACTGGTGCACCCAAAGGTGAAACACTTGGACATATGTACCCTTTCTTCAACAATTCCTCCAACTTCATTTGTAATTATTTTAACTTTGGTGTGCTCATTCTGTAAGGTGTTTTTGACATCGGGGCAGCTTCTGGCACTAAATCAATTGAGAAATCTATCTCCCTTCTTGGTGGAAATCCGATTATTTCTTGGAATACATCTTCAAATTCCTGTAGTACCGAGAAATATTTGAGCCTTGGTCCGTTTGTATTATTTGGATCTTCCACATTAGATGCATACAATTGACATCCTTTCCTAAAACAACTTTTTAGCTATAAGGATGAAATCTCCCTTATAGATATGGGTCTTGGAACTCCTTTCACAATACTATATTTTCCATTTCCATCAAGACATGTAAATGTCTTCTCATGACAATCTAGGACATCATGATGCTTATCCAACCAATCCATTCCAATCAGAATATCATAAGACCCCAATGGTATGATATTTAGATCAATACTAATATTCACGCCATTAAGACTTATGGAACAACTTTTTACCATATCATGGATTCTTCTTTTGGTCCCAGTGGCTAACTGAACCAAACTTGCTTTTCCAAGTTTACTTTTCTCCAAATGTAATCTATCCACTATCTTAGGATCAATGTAGCAATGACTTGCTCATGAATCAATCAAAATAGCAACAAGTTGATTTATGATCTTACCTTCCACCTCAATCATATTGGACTGGTACTCTGCTTGTCGATCATTTAAAGATGCATAGATTCTTACCATATCTTCGACTGTTGTAGCCTCTTGGATGTTGTGCACAATATTCACTCTGTCCTTTTTGTGTGGGCAATCCTTGTACAGGTTATCTTCCTTTCATCTCTAACATTAGATTGGTGGTCTTCCCCTTTTTCCCAAGGAATCTTATTTCTTGAAATCTCCCTTAGCATACTGATCTTGATGATTTCTATTAGGCTCATTCCCATTGAAGGGAGATTTGAATCCTTTCCTCCTCTGATCAGACTTTTCATTTTTCTTGTCCTTCCAATATTTTTGCAGGGATTCTCTTCCCTGGCCTTGCTCATATAGGTATTTAGCCTTCCTGATGGCCTCAGTCAAGGTCTTGGGTTCATCAAACTTGATATTTTACTTATAAAAGGCTGGCAGTCCACTTAGAAATATCTGTATTTTCACTTTCTCATCACCAATGAACCTAACATACTTTAACAATCCCTAGAAATTATTCTCATATTCTGCCATAGTCATGCTTCCCAATTGGAGTTCAAAGAAATCCTGCATTTTCTTGTCATAGAAATTCTCTGAGAGGTACTCCTTCTGGAAGTACTTCTTGAACTTCTTCCAAGTGATCCTACTTTCATTAACATGTTCCACTTGCTTCAGTTGGTCCCACCACATTGCATCTTTCCCGTGTAAATTGTAGGTGGAAATCTTGGCTTCTAGGTTGGATGAATAGTTATGCAACTGAAAATATCTCCTGAGCCCAAGATACCATGCTTCGACATCATCTTCCCTTTCTCTTTCACCCTCAAAGGAAGGTGGCTTGAGCTTTCTCAACTCTCCTTGAAAATTATCTACCTCTTGTTTCCTTCTTTGGTGTCTGACAGGAGACACCTTTGGACTTCTTATGGGATCTTCCGATGCATAAAAATTTCTTTCTGAGTAAGGAGGTGAGTGGTGTCCATGATCTCTGCTAGCACTCCTAAAATAACCATCTCTTCCATGATCATCCCTTAGTTCATGGCACCTCCCTTCTTCCTCTTGTTTTGAGTTTGATCTCTTCTTTGTTTATCTTTGCAACTAATTTAAGATATGCAACACTTGAGCATTTATCTGACTTTTCTCTCTCATTAGTCTCTCATTGTCTACTTTGTAGATAGTTACTTCCATCTTCAGGCTTCTTACCATTTCTATTAACGTTTCCTGCTCTCCTTTTCCCTTTCATCCATTGGAATCTGTCTCTACATTACCAACTCTGGTATTCTGGCCTTTGGCCTCCTTATGATGACTGGAGGCTCCCTTGCATTCTTCCATTTCCTCAATATGCATCCTGAGTTGATGTGCTTAGACCCCTTAATTTTTCAAAATGTGCAAGGGACCATTTTGTTAGAATTATGCATATGATAAAAAAAAATTCCAAACCATGCTACATGTCTCTTTCCTTTTTTGTTCATGGAGATCATATCCCCATTCTCTGAAAATAACAGTGTCTTGTTATCCTTGGATGACACAGAATCTCATCTTACACAGACGCTTCCTTCAAACCACCCTCCCAGGTGAACATAACTAGAAAACATGGATAAATCCTTTCTTAGCACTTTTCTGTCTCGAAGACAACCAATTTGGCCCTTAGCCCTCCTTCCCTCAGCTCTCAATCTGCATATGACCACGATCATGACCTTGTGCTTAGCTGAAAAAAAAGTGTTTGTCCAAATCTTTGGGACTTCGAAACTTTCAGCCAGGACTAGATCAACGGTCCTCATCCTCTTCCACAATCAACGATCAAGATCCACTTCAGGACTCCACACTTCAGGAGTCTCAAATTTCCTCGCTTGCCACCTCCCGAAATTCTTTTACCCGGAGTTCACAGATCTACACCATGTGTCCTCCTTAATATTTCAGTTGAGGCTTACTTCGGGTCTTCGAACGTCAGAAATATCAAATTTCAAAACTTATCTAGCCCCATTGGCTTTTATCTAAAGCCCTAGATTTGGTGACGTGTGGCTCTCGGTATATCAATGGCTGAGATCCTTTCGGGTCTTCGGGTTTCAGAAATCTCAAACTTCAAGCCTCCTCGAAGTACATGGGATTATGTCGTGTGTCCTCTTGAATTAGATGGTTGAGGCTTACTTCGGGCCTTCACCCGAAATCCACAGATTTAGGCCATGTCTCTTCTGGATCAGACAACCCAGATTCACCTCGGTCAATCCGACGCTTGAGATTTACTCTGAACAATTTGGCGACTGAGATATATTTTGGATGATCAGATCATTGAGATTTACTTCGACTCTCTGGCTCTCTGGGCTTCGGGAGTTTCAAATCTCAACCGAAAACCTCTCGAATAGATTTATCCGGAGCTACTGATCTACTGACACGTACCTCTTGGTGATCGACGGTCAGGATCTACTTCGACTATTTCACCTCCTCCTCGTCCACAAAATTCTGGAGTTGTGGATCTCACGCTACCTGTCTCTCCTTGATGATGGATGGCCCCAAACTACTTCAGATATATGGAGTTTCGATGTTCGAGCCCTAACATGTCACATCACTTACTGGATTTCAATTTGCGGGGGCACGCATTGACGATTTGGAGTAACCCGCTTTTCACCCCGCAATTCTCCTAATGCTAACACGTAACCACTTCGTGAAACCGTGGTTTGGATTGTGGGACCCCTTGGAAAATTATCTCCCGTGCAACTTGGTTCCCCGCAATGCCTTTTGTCTGTTGATCAGACACTCCAATGGGATTTGACAGTGGTAACCTTAACCCTTTCTTCCTTTTCATCGGATGACCCCTGTTCACCTGTCCTCCAATCCAACGATCCCAGATCTCTCCTAATCCTACAATGGTGATCACTCTCGAATTTGAAGGCGATGGTCACGATCCTTTGAACCCCTTACATAGGTCTCTGATGTTCTATCTCCTGCATAGATTCTGCAATGCCATTCCTCCTGAGATTTTCAACTTCACAGTCAGAGTTCGATATTGACCCCGAGACTCTGACCAACAGACCCGACCCATACTGACCTGGTGTTTCAACCAAAATCTTTGATACCATTCTGTAACATCCCCAACCACCCACAGGCTAGGCATGCTACCTTCAATCCCACCCTTGGACTTCGTACTGTTACTGATACCTTCTTTAATTAATAAGAATGCATAAGATATAATATTTAGCGACATGCACAACAATATCCAACAAGCATGCATAATCTAAGATTTAGTTAAACGATAATTAAAATACACAGCGAAATTAAATTCATACACAGAGAATAATATCACAACAAAGAAAACTTATCTTTATAAAAATGAGACACCAACTGGCTGCAAACCAAGCATGTTCCACCCAACCGTAGACACCATTGCTCCCCAGCAGTGTCAGCCACGATCCAGGGCTATGAATCCACAAGGACGATTCTAGAGTGTACTTGGGTTCCCAAACCAATCATCGCTCAAGCTCTCACAGGCTTCCCAACACCCACAACAATCCAAGTACCCAGCTCTCTTGTACCCAGCCTGTACCGCCCAAGAGAATGGATCTCCACCCTTCTCTTCCACACAGTCCCTTAGGAAGTCCCTCTCCTCTATTTTGGGGCCTCTAGCACAGTTGGTCTAGAATATCAATGCTGGAACTCTCAGGACTCATAGTTGTGAGAAAACAGGGCACATGCCAACGCATCTCAAACATGCAGGCCCCAGGTCATGGCTGGATTGCACCATCGACCATTACAACCAACTCTCCCATGGATAATATTCAGAAGTTCCTTTCCCTTTACCAAGACAAGATGCAAGTGAGGATGGATCAATGGATGGGTAAGTGAGTGCATGGAAGGGCGTGAGGGAAAGAATGAACGTACAGGAAATCAGCAAACAAGCCATCAGTCCAACGACCAATGTCCAACCCCACAATCAGACCAGGGGTAGGTTTAAGTATCTCTCGTGGGGAATCAAGAACCTCCTGGCCTTCCCCAAGAAGCTCACATAATTGATCCCCTTCCTTAGACAAAAAGGGTAATTTGAATAGGAATAAACACTTAGCCCCTCAAGCCCCCTCTCTTGTGGAATCATAGGCCCCTATAACTCTAGTCCTTGTCCGTCTAGCAACCAGCCATGTATTTATTATTAATAATGATAAAAAGCATTACATGTATTGGGCACATTGTAATTTTAATAATTGTTTGGGCACTCTGGCCTCTCAGCATTGTAACAATACAATATTTAAAATGGTTTTCAAAACCTAGGGTGTTACAAGGAGAAAACTCCTGTACTTTCCCCTGTGTAGGAATAATACCCTGCACAGTGTTGATGAATAAAAATTTTCAACGAAGTTTTGCCCGCAAAGTGTTGCTAAAGCCTATTATTATAAAAGATAAATAATACTAGTAGGTGGGACCCCCTTGAACTATTGAATATCAAATCTATTCATTTTTTATGTTGCGGTGAAGTGCAATAGGCCTTACATGGTGGATGAGATCTTTTGTTATTGGCTATGGTTTAAGTTTATGAAATATTGATTCCTTATGTTACTACATCCTATGCTATTCATTAATATCATTGCTATATGTTCTTATCGCACCTAGACAACAAACATGTTAGTGAAATCACATGAAGGAAAGTTTTGAGAAAGGCAAAAACACTATAAAAAATGCAAAGAAAAGGGATCTAATTCTGCAATTTTACTATACTACATGCAAACAATTGGAAGGAAATGAGAAACAATTGCAAAGGGGGAGAATTTAAAGCTATCCTATATACGATACTACATGCATGAAGGACTTAACGATTATTGTTAAATCCTAGCTAGCAAGTAAATGGTTATGCAATTTTGATTGAGTTATATGGTTAATACGCATATGGTATGAAATGTTGGTAGTGCATTTGGCAAGGTAATAATGTTAATGGTTATGTGAATTGTTGAATTATATGGAACTAGGTTGAATTATGTTATGGCATAAGTTAGAATGGTAATATGGCCACACTGTTGGTTTTAATGAGTGATGGTTTCGATACATGGGTTGATTGATGGTGTTAATGAAGAACTCGTTGGCATGTACTGATGAATTAATGCATTGTGGGTGGAGGTGACGTGCATTTACTGCACGTCACCTTTACTCCCCCCATTAGTCACCACCCTAGTCGGGCTATTGTTCGATCTTGCTGCTATGGTTATGCTCCAAATTCTTAGCAGAGAGGAATCTCTCGGCCAACTCACGTTTTAAGGAATATGATTACATGTATTTTATTTTTTTGGCCATTCGTGACTCTACTCTAGTTATGAAATGATTACTTGATCCAAGAGGCTCCCCAGGTCCAGAAAATGCTCAAAAATGAAATTACTTGTAATTGAATGAAACCAATTCCATTGCGACTGGCTCGTCATGCTGATTTAAGCCATATATTTACTTTCTCAAATGGGATTTATATGCGAGAGTTATCACACTTTGATCAGATTCTCAAACAGGCAAAAATTCAATGGTCAAACTGGCAAAAAGTCAATGTTGACGTTAGCATGACATCACCAAGCTCTTTTCATGATGCTGACATGGAAGAAGCAGGTGGTGACATTTGGCGTGCTGACTGGGCAAGTATGGCAAGCATGGACCAACACAATGTTGACACGTGGCATGTGGTTGGTTTAATTTGCAAGTGCCATGTGGCCCAGGCTTGCGCTGCCACGTGGCACCCCATAATTTGTTGTTGGCTATGTTAAAAATTTTGGTAGCTCATGAGAATGGACCCCACGACCCGTGATAGGGGGAAAGGACTAATGGATAAACCCAACATTGTTGTACCAGGGGTAGGACTTGTGTATACAAGCCTACGCCTTTTCTTATAAGGTGTGTAAGCGCATGAAAAAGGGGAGTAATGGGCTGGGGCCTAGCCCTAGCCCTCGACATAGCACATGACCATACCATAGAACCATGTAGAAGGCATAGCATGGGGTAAGATATAGGCTCTAGCACTTGGATCTCAGGGGGATCGCACAAGACTAGGAGTTTATCCACCAAAAAGTGCGTGGAGGTTTAACCTTGACCGGAGGTCCCATGAACATGCGCCCGAATCTAGGAGATAACGCATATCCAAGGCCAACGCTCAGCCTAAAAGGCTGGAGCTTCTCCATATGGTGATCATATGACCTTTTCCAAGGGGTGCACACCTATCCCAAAGGGGCTACTCTGCATATTGTTTAATTTTTGTTACAGAGTGGGTATTTTTACTAAAGTTTTGGCCCAGAATTGTTTTTTTGAGGATATTTTGGCCATTTGGAAGGGGATTTGATTCCAAAAAGAGGCAATATATTTAGGAGAAGTTAGGATTCTCTTGTTGATCCTAAAACCTATATAAACTAGGATTTTTGATCTTGAGGGGTAATTTTTTGATGCAGGGATTTTGAGGAGCAGCATGTGTTTTTGGCCATTTCTCATGTTTTGAGAGGCATTTTTGTCATGTTTTTGAGAGGAGTTTGATGAGGCATATATGTATATGAGAAAGGAGGTCTTGCACAACATATCTGAAGCATGTTTTGTATAATCAAAGAGCTAATGCAAAGAGAACTTGAGCATTTGAATAGCAATAAAGAGGTCATCCACTTGGAAGCGGGCCCGAAGACATAGCCAACGATTGGTGAACTCCGTTAACAAGTTCTTGTCTCTATTTCCTTTTATTGGTTGATATTATATTCTCTTAATTTTCAGCATGGTTTATGATGGCTTATCTCTTTGATAACTTATAATCATCAAGTAAAAGTCATAATTGATATTCCGCAACAATTAGTAAAGTTTATGTATTTCTCATTCTTATCGATTCGATGCATAAAGTACATTAAACTTAACTTGCAATTTGTCAGTAAAAAATCACATTTTTGGATCAAGTTTATGGTATCAAAGAATTTTGTTTTCAAGGTTTGACAGGAACTGCAAGCATTGGATGCTCACCAGAGAAAAACTCAAGCGAGGAGAAGGCCAACTTGAAGCTCTTAATTTAGAGATTCAGAGGAGACCGCATAAACAAGAGATGTCTTCACCGAGAAAACTAGGTCCTTTTGCATATGAGGATGATTTATTTGAGTCATTTCAATTGATGAAATCCATGGTATATGAACTTTACCATGAAAGAGGACAGCGAAGAAATCCAAAAGTTGAAGAAGGTGAATCTTCAGTAAGAGCAGAAGGAGGGGTTGGAGGTGGTGGAACTTCAGAACCTTATTCTCCTTCATCCTCTTCATCTACAAGTGAAGCAAGTGTACATCCCTCCAAAAATAAGCAACCTAAAAAAACTCATCATTCTTCTGATATGTCTTTATTAAAGTTAGATGTAAAGTTTCAATTACCCACTTATGATGGTGAATTAGATGCAGAAAAGCTAGATAATTGGGTGAGACCGTTAGAATTCTATTGCAGGATACAAAGGATTGTTGATGATGAAACAAAGATCCAACTTGCAAGTCTCAAATTGGGAGGCACAACTCTCATATGGTGGGAAAGCAAAACTAAAGATGATCTCAAGAAAAATGATAAAACAATATTTTCCTGGAATGATTTTGTTATTGCATTGAAGAAACAATTTTATCCATTAGAATACATGCAACAAGAAATGATGAATTGGCAAGGTTTAAGGCAAGCTAAAGGTCAAAGTGTACAAGAATATACTCAAACATTTCGTAGGAAAGAATTAAATCTGGGTATTCTGTTATATACACAAGAGACACTCCTAAAATATATTGGTGGTTTACATTCTTATCTCAACTACACTATTCTTATGCTAAATCCTTCTAACTTTGATGAAGTATGTGTACAAGCCATTCACATTGAATCAAGTAAAGGGAAAAGAAAAGAGAAACAGAAGAAGACAACCACAACAAGAAAGGAGAAGCCTATTTGCAAGCATTGCAAGAAAGTATGCCATGATGAAGATCATTGTTGGATCTTACATCCTGAGTTGAAGCCAAAGAAGTATGCCAACCAAGGAAGAAAGAATACCACAACTGTGACAGTTCAAGTGGATCTTGGATCAGACTCTGGTGATGAGACAAAATTTGTAGAAATGGGAATCTGAGGTATAAATTATGTTGCAAGTACTAGCTCTTCTAATTCAGATGTTGTAAATGATGAGTGTAAAAGGAGTGAACTTTTCCACATAAGGGTCATAACAAATAATGTTAAAATTGATACTCTTGTAGACAATGGATCACAAGCCAATCTAATCAGTGAAGAGGTTGTAAATAATTTGGGACTTGAAAATAAGCCACATCCTAAACCATATCCATTGGGATGGATATGTGGTGATAATAATTTGCAAGTAACCAAGCAATGTAAAATCAAGTTTGCAATCACTTCTAATTATGTTGATGAAGTATAGATTGATATAGTTCCACTGGACATACGTGGAATTGTCTTGGGAATCCCATACCTTTATGATAGAAAATCCATATTGTTGGCACAGGGGTAGACCCAGGGATCAACGATCAAGAGCGCACCAACAAAGCCTTAACTACCAGCCCTTTCAACAACACCTGTGAAGTAGATGAAGTCTCACCTGAGGTAGAGGCAGGGGTGGTTGCAAGACTCAGGTGTCTGCAACCTTATATGGGACACATATCTGTGATTATATTTACTACAACGCACTTAGCATCAATTATTCCTTAATATATGTTCATTAATCAAATTCATAGAAGGCACGGAGAATCGCAGTGAATACTTATACTAAGTACTTATTCACAGAAAGATAGGTTAGATTCAACAGATCAAGCACTGAGCATCTCATATATCAGATCTAATGTTCATTCATTCTTCAACAACACAAAGCATACTAGATCTATATAACCACATCAAGCACTTAGCCAAGAAAGAGATAAATACATAAGAGAGAAGCACAAAACACCATACACACAGTTACCATGCTTCACCCCAACCCTGGGGCTACGTCCATAAAGTCTTATTTATATTATCTTGGTCAAGCAGTTACAACATAGAGCTTTAATGACCCTTACTTCGCATAGGGTAGAAGATAAGTGAAGCTCGCTAGATCCTTCTTCCTTTCTCTTCAGAAAAATACTATAACAACCTACACTTAGCTCTCCTATCTCATGCACAAAGCACTCTAAGATACATCCGATCACACAGATCCAAATACTAGCACTAAGCTTCCATTCATACATCACACAGATGTACTATATTACTATCTCTCCCTTATCTTACTATCTATATTTCTTATTTATAGATTACAAAATGGGCCTAAACATGGGTGAACCCATGGGTCGACATCCCTTTCCCCTTACATCAACCCAAAAACCCTAAAATAGACCCCAAAATAGGTCTTGCTTCCTTATTTTCTTCTTCACGTTGTGCTGCTTCCTTCTCAAGCTGTCACAATCCCAAAAGTGGTCAAGTATGACCAAGTACTCTTCAAAACTTGGTCAAGGGCCAACAGACCCCCAACACTCACCTCTGACATGTCCCGAGTCACTCAAGTCTGACCAATTCCACTTTGAATGCCTCGATCTTGGCTCGAGCGGCTTCGACCTACTGCAGTGTGATAGCCTCTTGTTCAGTAAATTCCTGGATTACTGTGTCATTGAGCGGTCCTTCCAGGTGTTGTTCTGTGGTGATGGCACCCTATTCGAGTTTAGCTCCCTAGCTTTCAAGTTCGGTGAACAATTGACATGCCTTCTCTTGGAGTGGTTGCAGTCGCTGAGAAACATCCATTACTTTACTTTGCACTGTGTGTACTTGTTGTTGGGTTGTGCGTTGCTCTGTGAACCTCTTCATTCTTTCAACTGGGGTCACAGACTTCAGATGTGATTGTAGCAAATCTGCATGCTACTTTTCTTCTTGGAGTTGTGCCTCCAATGTCTACAATTATGGATTCTCTACAAGGGTTTCATAGGTATGGGCGCTTCTGGTGCTTAGCTGCCTACATTCCGAAGCCAAAGTTTTTAATCAAACGACTGTGCTTCAAGCAGTGTCCTCTCTTAGATCTCTTATCTCTTGGGGTGTTTCAAGCATGGTTCAGAGCTCTAGGTCTGTGATGTGCTATTGAAGTTGTTGGATTACTTCTTCTAGCTGGGTCACCTGCTGCAGAAGATGATCTTCCATCTTCACTTCTATGATTTTCATGGAGTGCAGTGCCTTATAAACTCTTTCTTGTGTTTCAAGTTGCTCTGCTAGCAACTGGTCCTTGCTCTGCTGTAACTGGGCTTTTTCCTTCTCCCATTTCACTTGTAAGTCAAGTTTCTCCTGTGCGGCCTTTCTCCGTTTCTCTTCATGTACACTCTGTGCTTGCGCCAAATCTTGGGTGGCTTTCACTATGTCTTCTTGAGCTCGTCGAAGGCGAGCTTCGACTTTCTCGACAATCTAGCATAACTGTGTGGGCTCATCGCCTGTTCCTGATATTTCCATTGCTATTGGCGCCATAGGAACTGCTTGGATGGACTGAAGTGCTTGTTGCGCTTCTTTAAATTCACCCATGATCTGATGGAATAAATCCTCTTGTTTTGCTTCTTGATTTTCCATGAGCTTTAATGAAACATCATTCAGTGCAGCAATTAGGAAGTCAAAATCATCCGGGGTAAGCCTAGTCTTAAGTGTGGTCCGAGTGGCCTTAGTTTTCTTTTTGGATGAGGGCCTCAGTGGGGTAGTCTTCCTTTTCTTGGAGGGATTTGCCTCATCCCTAGGTGGGGTAACCTCGCCTTTTCTCTATTCAACTTCTATTCCCCCTAGTTCTTCCTCATCACCTCCCTTCACAGGTGATAGTGAAGCAGTCTTCATGGATGTGTTGTGGATATCTTGAACTTCCACATCCTTCTTAGGCTTGCACGATCCTGGTGTATCTAGCATAGCTTTAGGTCTATCTACATCGGACATCTCTGCAGGATCTGCTGCAACAAGGAGGTCTGCCAACCATTCCCTGGTAATCTCCTCCAGGTCATCTTTTGTCAGCTTGTAATATGACTGGAGTTGTTGTTTTTGCTCATCTATGCGTGCCATGATGTAGGTGAAGTGATGATCTGCGCTAAATTTCATCAAAGGTCGAAACCTATGAAGAGTGTTGGGTGTAATGCACGGTGTAGACTGAATGGAATTCCTCAACTGAGTGTAGTACACATGGAAGATGGCATTAGACTACCACTGTTTGTTCATGTTGCTGGAGTACCATAGCGTACAGAATTTTGCGGCCAGAGGTTCGAAGGGTTCAATCTATGGAAACATGGCTCCCTCGGGTAGTTCCCACCCGATGAAGGCGATGAGTATGAGAAACCAGCTAAAGTGGAACTCATACCCTTGGTCCTATGCTTTTCTATATTCAAGCTCTAGCTAATTTATGAGGTATTTCACCTAGTTCATTTGTAGTCCCTCCGCGCACTTCCCTGCGAGGTCAACTACAAATCCGGTCACCTGTGTAGGTTTGTTCTTTCAGACTAACTTGCCTGCGATCAACTGGCAACCAAAGCATGCTGCTGCATTCTCAATGGAATCTACCTTGTAACCTCACATTCCTTTCTCCAGATCACCATATGTGTCTTTTATTCGCTGAGCAAGAGCACGATCTGCGGTCTTTCCAAGGTAAAAGTCCTGCGGGTCAAGGCCCTGCATGCTTAGCCCGGTGATCCGATTGATCAGTATCGGGTCCATAGTGATGCGTCAGTCCAACCATAGGTATCCTCTGTGGTAGCAAGACATCAAGAGTCGGACACAGGAATTTACTTCCTGATGCCTCTTGAAATGTGGAATCTTCATTACGTTGAGAAGGGTTGATTGTGCAAGGTTATGGGTCCATTGTTGCGGTACAATCTTGGGGTTCTTTCCTTTTGTAATAGTCAAATACTTGTGCGGGGATAACATACTATATACCTTGCGATATCCAAGGTTAAAATCACTGAATTTCAGGGTGGTGAGCTTCTCCTGGTCAACATGAACTGCGCGCACCCATTTCGGGAGGGATGCAGTGACTACAACATAATCAAAGTATCTAGGTACATAGTCTCGATTTACAGGTCCGCCTAGTGGTGGGATATATTTAGGTGAGATGCTTGGGATCATATTCACAGTGGCGAAGTTGTTTTCGAGCTTAGATTTTCTTTTCGAAGGCGGTTGGGATGGTCCTTCTCGGGTAGTGGAAGGGGAAGTTGGCAGTGCGCCCAAGGACGATGCTTGTACACCTATAGACATTCCGCGTTCTGACATGAACCTCTCAGTCATTAAATCAATTAAAAATTCTTCAACAATTTTCTCAGCAGCGCTGAGCTCATTTGACATACAAATTTGGGTCAGCGGGCTCGGGTGCAATAGAAATTCAGAGATGATAGTGAATAGTAAGGAAATGATCTCAAGGTTCGCGCTTCAGCTTCTCAGTTGGAAAAAAGTATTCTCGGTGCGTGGTGCGACAGGTTAAGTAGGAAATATCAACAATGGTCTACTTGCAATGGACCTGTGGCCTTCATTAACTCCGTTCTTATCCGTTCTGGTGCTATCCAACGGTCTAGTTGTAACCCATAACTGTTTTTCAATCCGTTCGGAGTGGCGGTCGAACAGGTATATTGGTTCCAACGGCTATATTGCTTCATCATGGTGAAGTACTCTCTGTCGTTGTTCTAATATCTTGGCAAAGCTCCAATTCTGTAATTCTTCTTGCTGTGAAGTGTCCTGTAGAACCTCTTGTAACCTTACAGTATTAGCCCTCTTCTTTCTTAACTTCCTAGCCTTCTTCCTAGTGAGTTTCATCTCAGTAATGCTTTTACCATTCTGATGTGTATCTTCTGTGGTCTTAGTTACTTCGCGCCGGGGAAAATCTTTCTTATGGTTCCTTCATAATACCTTTTCTGTATAAAAAATAGGTAACTCGATCTTCTGTAGATCCTCAATTGTTCTCTTAGCTTCGACACCGGAGGTACCAATATTAAATATCTATGATATATTCTTATGTTCTTCAATCAAGTGGGTGATCCTTCTAGTCATAAAGTCTTTTAACTCTTGCTTCTTCTGTTCAAAATCTTTTTCTTCTTCTCTTCATTTGGCCTGTTCTCTATCAATCCAGGGTTTTCCTATGAGCATGGTAAACGGGGCGGTGTCTTCAACAAATTTAATGATCTCAAAGTCTTCCTCTGTCAAAGTTCCATTGATAGTCATAGGTATCCGGGTGAGCCTTCCACATAGGGTTACTAGCTTTCCTCTAAAGAAACTTGTTCCTCCTAAGGAAGGAATCACGACAGGCTTTCCTATAGCCTCCCAAGTTCTTTCTGGCATAATGTTCACTTGTGCTTCTTCATCAAGAGTACAATCAATGTCAAAGTCCCCTATTCTTGCTTCGATTTGCTCCTTTTCTTTGAAGATCTCTGATAGCCTAACATTTCGGTGGTCATTCAAGGTATCTTTCGTCTGTAGCAATATATTTTCTGATTCTTTCTGGGTTTCTACTATAATCTTGGTCTCTTGATCTCCCTCAGGGTTGGCTTGTTCTATATTCAGCTTCTCAAGCCTAACAATCATTCTAGGGCAGTCCAATACTTCATGGTCCATAGCCTTACAATAGAGTCAACTAAGTCTTCTCCCAGGGCATTCTCTAGCAGGATGTCCCGGTCATCTGCAACTATAATAGAGGGTTAATCCTCTCATCCATTTAGATGTTCCCCAACTTCTTTTGGATTGTGCACAAGGATCATGATGGCTAGACTGCAAAAATTTTTTTCTAGGATTCTGCATCCACTTGTTAGTCCAGACATTCTTTCGATGCATAGGTATAAAATATCTATCACTATATTTATCAGATCTATTCATATCAAATTTTCTTTCATATATTAATGCCCTAGTTTTGAAGCTAGGACATAATCTATCAAACATACCTAGATCCATGCTTTAGAANAAAAAAAAAAAAAAAAAAATCACTTATCTTACTTCTGCAGAGCACAAAGCTTCCAGATCTAAGAATTTTAACTATTCTTACCTTTATCAAGGCATAGAGCTTACATATCTTACCTTTTTCTTGCAGATCTGACCTCTTTCTTCATAGATCTGACCTCTTTCTTCACATATCTGACTTCTTTCCTTCAGATCTGACCTCTCTTTCTTCAGATATGACCTCTTTCCTTGGCACAAAGCTTCACAGGTCTAACGGAACACTGTGCACTAGGGTAATAGATCTACACACAGAGCTTATTTCACACAAAGCTTCTTCTTCTTCAGTTCCCAGCAATCATAGTTCCAGGTCCTGGCAACGGAACCATTTGTTGGCACAGGGGTAGACCCAGGGTTCAACGCTCAAGAGCACACCAAAAAATCCCTAACTATCGACCCCTTCATCAACACCTATGAAGTAGATGAAGTCTCACCCGAGGTAGAGGTAGGGGCGGTTGCAAGACTCAGGTGTCTGCAACCTTATCTAGGACACGGATCTGTGATTATCTTTCCTACAATTCACTTAGCATCAATTATTCCTTAATATACGTTAATTAATCAACTTCGCAGAAGGCATAGAAAATCACAGTGAATACTTATACTAAGTACTTATCCACAGATCAAGCACTAAGCATCTCATATATCAGATTTGATATCAGATTTGATGTTCATTCATTCTTCAACAACAAAAAGCATACTAGATCTACTTAACCACATCAAGCACTTAGATAAGAAAGAGATAAATACATAAGAGCGAAGCACAAAACACCATACACACAGTTACCATGTTTCACTTCCACCCTGGGGCTACATCCACAAAGTCTTCTTTATATTATCTTGGTCAAGCAGTTACAACATAGAGATTTAATGACCCTTACTTCGCGCAGGATAGAAGATCTGCACAGCTCACTAGATCCTTCTTTCTTGCTCTTTAGCAAAAGACTATAACAACTTGCACTTAGCTCTCCTATCTCATGCACAGAGCACTCTAAGATACATCTGATCACACAGATCCAAATACTATCACTAAGATTCCATTCATATATCACACAGATGTACTATATTAATATCTATCCCTTATCTTACTATCTATATTGCCTATTTATATATTACAAAATGGGCCTAAACATGGGTGAACCCACGGGCCGACATCCCTTTCCCGTTACATCAACCCAAAAACCCTAAAATAGACCCCAAAATAGGTCTTGCTTCCTTATTTTCTACTTTGTGTTGTGCTCCTTCCTTAGCAAGCTGTCGCAGTCCCAAAAGTGGTCAAGGGCCAACACATATTATAGAGGGAGGAAAATAAATATTTCTTCAAGAAAGATGGGAAAGAGTACATTGTTCATGCTCATCGCATGAAAACTGACAGATATTTTGCAACTACAGGGCAATTGAAAATATTGGTAAATGAAAGAAAAATCTTAACACTTGTGTCTGTAAAAAAACAAGAATTTAGTGATGCTAAACATGAGATGGTTCAATATGTTTTGAACAATCATAAAGTGTCACAAGAAGTACAACATGAGGTTCAGTTGCATACTTTGTTTACTGTCCCTATTCAGAAGGGGAAGCATGTTGTTTCATTCTCATTAGCATGTCTAGTATTGTTGATTAGTTTTCTTTTATTCAGTGGTGTATGGCTGCTAACTACGACAAAGAATGTAGATGATTTTGCAATTGATGGGATGATTACTTTGGTAAACAATGCTATCTCAGTTTTCATGTTTGTTGTGATTAGTTAGGTGATCATTGTCCCAGTAGAAAGGATGGATGATACAGGACAAGTGGGAAGGTAGTACACTCACTTCTTACCTGAGTAAAAGCAGACTTTTGGTGGTCCAAAAGATTCCAAGTGGGGAGGAATGATCCAGGAGGCTCCCCAGGTCTAGAAAATGCTCAAAAATGAAAGTTCTAGGAATTGAATGAAACCAATTCCATTGAGACCGGATCGTTGCACTGATTCTGTCCATATATTTACATTCTCAAATGGGCTTCGTATGTGAGATTTATTGCACTCTGATCAGATTCTCAAACAGGAAAAAAGTCAATAGTCAAACTAGAAAAAAGTCAATGCTGATGTCAGTATGATGTTAGCATGACATCACCAAGCTATTTTCATGATGATGATGTGGCAGAAGTAGGTGGTGACATTTGGTGTGATGACTAGGCAAGTATGACAAGCATGGACCAATACAGTGTTGACACATGGCATGTGGTTGGCTTAATGCGGAGGTGCCACATGGCCCAAGCATGGTATGCCACATGGCACCCCGTAATTTGTTGTTGGCTATGTTAAAATTTTTGGTAGCTCATGAGAATGGACCCCATGACCTGTGATAGGGGTAAAGGACTAATGGATAGACCCAACACCGTTGCACCAAGGGTAGGACTTGTGTATACAAGCCTACGCCTATTCTTATAAGGTGTGTAAGCGCATGAAAAAGGGGAGGAATGGGCTGGGGCCTAGCCCTAGCCCTCGACATAGCACATGACCATACCACAGAACCATGTGGTAGGCACAGTGCGGGGTAAGAGATAGGATCCAACCCTCGGATATCGAGGGGATCCAATAAAACCAGGATTTTATCCCACAAAACCAGGATTTTATCCACCAAAAAGTGCGTGGAGGTTTAACATTGACCAGAGGTCCCATGGACATGTGCCTGAATCCAGGAGCTAGCGCTTATCCAAGGCCAGTGCACAACCCAAAAGGCTGGCACTTGTCCATATGATGATCATATGACCTTTTCCAAGGGGCATGCCTCTATACCAAAGGGGGCTACTCTGCATATTGTTTAAGTTTTGTTACAGAGTGGGTATTTTTACTAAAGTTTTGGTTGAGAATTTGTTTTTTGAGGATATTTTGGCCATTTGGAGGGGGATTAGATCCCAAGAAGAGGCTAGATATTCAGGAGAATTTGGGCTTCTCTTGTTTATCCTAAAACCTATATAAACCAGGCTTTTTAAGCTTGAGGGGTAACTTTTTGATGCAGGGATTTTGAGGAGAAGCATGTGTTTTTGTCCATTTCTCATGTTTTGAGAGGCATTTTTGTCATGTTTTTGAGATGATTTTGATGAGGCATGTATGTATTTGAGTAAGGAGGTCTTGCACAATAGATATGAAGCATGTTTTGTATCAACAAAGAGCCAATGTAAAGAGAACTTGAGCATTTGACGAGAAATAAAGAGGTCCTCCACTTGGAAGCGATCCCAGAGACGTAGCCAACAATTGGTGAACTCCGTTAACAAGTTCTTGTCTCTATTTATTTTTATTGGTTGATGTTCTCTTCTCTTAATTTGCAGCATGGTTTATGATGGCTGATCTCTTTAATCACTTATAAGCATCAAGTAAAATTCATAATTGATATTCCGCAAAAATTAGTAAAGTTTATGTATTTCACATTCTTATCGATCCGAGCATAAAGTACATTAAACTTAACTTGCAATTTGTTAGTAAAACCTCACATTTTTGGATCATTACTGGCTCAGGTGTATTGGTTTGTGTTTTCCTAAGTGTTGCAATTGTGTGAAATTGTGTTCTTGGAATGAAGAGTGGATGGTTCTTCCTATAATAATATTGAATTAGTAGAAGTTATTGGTTTTGTTGGATGGTAGCTCTCTGTTATCCTTGCTGGTTTAGTTGGAGAGTTTGTTTGGTCTTGAGTGGATAGCTATATTCATGCATTGTCACTAAATCCAGTGTTTGGATTTTATGGGTTTAATGGTTGAAGGCATTCTGCGTCACTGTGTTTTGTTCACTTCAACATTGGTCGGTTTCACCACTAAGGGTCATGAGATGGGTTTTCCTATTCTTACTCGGCCCAGTCTTCACCTTTGTGTTGTGGTTATTTGATTGAAGAGCATGAGGCTTATACCCTGCGTGTGTTAAATAACATTGCCAGGCCATATTAGAGCCCCACCTTCAGTTATGGCCCACTGTCATGGATTTTTACCTATCCATGAATGAGTCGTGGCTCTTTTTGTGTATGCATTGTTGGCCTTAGAGTTTTCATCATTACAAGGGATGGCTCTGCTCTCCCTAGGTTGGCTATGGAACAAGCCTTAGCCCTCTAGTCTGAAGATTGATAGAGAAGACCAGCCTCGCCTGTTGGGTTTATGACTTGGTTATTGTTGGATGGTTGTATAATTGTCGACTAATTTGAGCACAAGATTGTTGATTAAGGTTGGTTGTCATTGATGTCAACCCTTGAAGAAATCCCCATAGCACAAGGTTTGGCTAATGGAACCAAGATTGTTTGATGTAAAGATGACTCATTATTGTCTTGTCATGGTTGATAAGAAGTAAAAATGGATGAACTCCAAAGTGGTCCCCTTATGGTGAAATCCCTCATGGGAAGATGCTTTGTGGAGTGAGAGAAACCATGCTTATTTGAGGAATAATGAGATAAAGGACAGTGAATTTGTGAGTGAAACTATCCTAGATGGATAATGTTTGTCATGTTGTTTCCGATGGTATGTGGAACGTCACATAACTCCTCACGGTTAGAGAGTTATGACCATATAAGTTGGAGAACCCTCATGAGTCTCATAGAAGCCCCCAAGAGTCAAAGTGCTTTGCAAAAAGAAATTATTTTAAATGAAGAAGCCCTAAAATAAGGAAAGTGTAAGGCTACATGAAGATATAAATAAGAGACAAATCTCACTCATAAAAAAAACACTTGTACATATTGTATATCTATTTTCTTGTGTAAATCTTCTTGTAAATACTTGTGGATACATCTGAAGTGGAGAACGTTTGAGGTAGTACGAAGGGTTGACGGTGAAATTCTCAGAATTACAGCAAAATCCTATTTTTTGAGGTGTACGCAGGTTGTCTGTGTACAAGGTGCGTACATGCTGAGTTATACGAGGGCTGTCTTTATACAAGGTGTGTACATGCTGAGTTATGCGCAGGCTGACAGTGTATTAGGGTGCGTACATGTTGGAAAATCCATGGAAACTTGAAGAGTTGAAGATGCAGAGGTTCTAGATTCTGAGATCAAGCTCCCAGGAAGGTCTAAAGTGCTCAGATACATCAGATCCATCCATTGGTTCAAAAGGTATGTATTATTTCTATGAATAGTTGGATTTTGATGTATGCATGAGGAATGGCAATGAATATTTGAGGATTCTCTCTAGAGAGACTAGTGGCTTCATTGGATCTTCTGCATAAGTCAGATCTACATAAATATATTCATCATTGATACTTCTTGTGAGGCACATATTGTATTTCTTGGCATATGGCTAAGGGTTTTTATGGTACATGGTTGAGAGCTTGTATTTGTGTAGTAGTTGATGTATTGAGAGACTAAATATCAGAAAGGGGTTGATGGCTAAGATCATGTGAGGTATATTATACTTGTTCATGATTACATATACCTATATGACACATGACTAGAGAGAGACATACTTTCCTTGAGTAAAGGTTATATATGAGGATGCATGCACACGGTACAGTTACAGTCTGGATACAGTGACAGGTTACAGATCTATGTGAAAGAAGTTACAGAGGATCATAATTTTTCAAGAAAAAGGAAACCCTAGCTTTCAGAAGGCATACGCAGGCTCCATAACAGTTTGGTATCTTACATATGCAGGCTGCATAACACATAGAGCGTGTACATATGCAGGCTACAACACTACAGGTTACGTATCTATTGTATTTTGTAGATACATGTTCAGTTCAGGTACAGTTTGATTACAGGGCAGTTGTACAGATTGGATACAGGTCAGTGGTATAGGTTGATACAGTTGTACAACAATATATCTCACAGTGACAGGTTGACAATGGTTCCATCATTCTACTTATACTTTAGGGTGGTTGGACGGGGCAAGGACAGGTCATTGTAGCCACCTTCTGATTGTAGCCGGAGAACACAAGGGGTTGCAGCCTCTTTTTGGTTGTAGCTTCCCTCAGGTTGTAGCCTGAGAAACTAGGGGGTTGGAGCCTCCTTCTAGTTGCAGTTAGAAAACAAAGGAATTTGGTGCTTCCAATGAATGTAATTCTTCAAGACATATAAGAAAAAGCATTTCATGGTTTTCTCCCGATTTGGGTTTCCATGTAAAACACTGGTGTACTGTGTATGTGTGTGATTGTTCATTTCTTATTGCTCATTATTGGATAATAATTCTACATTCATATAACACTTGGATTATTTGAAGAAAAAGGATTATAATTATGCTATTACTGATTCACCCCCCCTCTCAGTAATCCAACAAAGATCGCCCAGTTGGTCGTGTGACAGTCGTGTTGGTTGGTAAATAGTCACCGACTCTGTTATAATAGTGGTAAACTCTACATTGTCAATTGCACTTTCAAAGTACACAATCACCCTCCTTATGTTAATAACTCAATATTGTTTAATGGAGAGGATCGCTACCCCGATTTGAATTAATTCGTGGTTATGCGTGGTTTCCACATCTTGTTAGTTCGATTGATTTTACGACAGTGGTGAACTGGTTGGTTGATACACAATCACTAGCATATTTTGCATTAAGGATTGTTTGGATGTTTAGCTGGCATTGGTTACAAATGCTTGATGTTGCTCACACATGTCGCGTTGTGTGTATGGTGTTTTGCACAATGAAATAATGGTCATGGTAACTGTGGTTTTCTTTTGGGGTCGAATGAATATTGAACCAGATGATTGTACAAACTATATCCATTGTATCCTTATGGTTGTTTGATTGTATAAGCCTGATTTTTCATAGCATAATTGATTGCAGTTGGACTAAATTGAAGTAATATTGTGCTATTGATGACTCATCATGATGGATTGAGTTATCATTGTGACTGTGTGTTTGATTTTGTTAAATAGAGATATCACATCACAGTGTTTTGGTGACTAGGCACTGTGTATGATATGGATAGCTTGGGTTATCACACTTAGGGATACCCACAGAGTTTTTGAGCATGTTCTGTTGCAACCCGATCATTTGTCGAGACATGCATGTTGTTGATAACCCGTCGTGTTATATGGATGGCCCAGATTTTTAAAGTCACATTGAATTGGGCTTGCACAGTGACAAAGTTACACTTGTATGATTGAATTATTCTGTGCATAGCTTGTGTTGGAATGGTGGTTGTTGTCTATCTGTTTAAATGTCAATTCGAGTGTTGCAATTTGATTTTGATTATTGGGTTTACTGCCCCTATATATAATGAATATATTGTGTTTAAATGGAAGGCCTGATTGCAGTGATAGTGTGACTTCATTGTTAGTTTTGGAAACACAACTTTGAGTATATTTGTTGATTGAAGTAATGTATGGGCAGTGGTCAATCTTGATGGTTTACAAAGTGGGAATGGTTACTGTTCAAAAATAATTATAAAATGAAAAGTATGTAAATGGAAGGAACATAACCCCTTAAAAATTGTGTGGAATTCATATTGTCTTGTGCTGGCACTGTGTTGGATATTTTATTATGAACATTGAACTAGTTAAATGCACATAAATTATTATTTGGTCAAAATGATTGATGGTTGATGCATCTCTTTTCTCATAATGTTTTATGGATCACTTAATTAATTTCATGAACAATAATCATCTTTATTCCCTTCCATGATTTCATTTTTTGCTAATTACAAATCCCATCACCTTCCCATATTCATTTTTTCACTCTCTGTTCTGAAATTGGTTACAGTCAAGAGAAATTCGGTGTAAAAATAGTTGAAAGCGGCAGTGTCTTGTGTGGATTATAGTGATGTTTTTTTGGTTTTCTTTGCTGTTGATTGTTGTTGTCATTGAGTAGTAACCATGTTATTTTCCCCTTCATTGCATCATGTTTCACTCAATACAAACCCCTCGCATATCCAAAAACCCTTTTCACCCCCTACTCATTGATTAACAATAAAACAATTTGTATGGATTGGATTGCATGAGTCTGATACATTGTTGAGCCAAATCTATTTCATATTTTTAAGAGTTGTCATGTATGTTTATTTAAAATACTATTTGCTAATCAATAACGCATGCAAGATGAGTTTTTTTAGTCGAGGTAGCCATGGTCGAGGAAACGAAGGTAGAGGTAATTGGAACCAAGGCCCAAGAAGGCTCGGGTTCTCCATACATTTTGACGTTGATTCACAAGAGCTTGGAAAATTGTTTCATGCTAGATTCTTCAATTGGATTGGGTAGGGAATAGTCCAAACTAGGCCTAAAAGGCCTCCTTTCCAAGCCCCGCAAGCCCTTGCTATCCTCGTACCTCCTCATGTCTCATTACAACCCGAGGTTCCTGAAAATGATGGATGTAAGGAGATTGTCCACCCGATAGTCTCCCAACATCGTGGCTGGCCCAACTTGTCATTTCTTGCTCCTCTGCCTATTAACCCCATTTTCGAAGATGCTCCTGACCACTCGCCAATGCAATTCTCCCATGCTAGAAAGAGATTGAAAACTGAGGCCCACCATGCCCTTGATAAAGGAAAAGCCATTGCTTCCCCTTCCTCACCCTCCAATGGCTCTGACAAATCCGTGTCTTCCCAGATGCATTTGAGGGATGATTGTTCCCACGTGATCAACGAGATTAGGCCTAAAGGCTATGCACAGCCAAAGGCAAATTTAGGAAAATAAAGAGGTGACAACAACGATCAAGGAAGGGTTGCATCGCAGACTGGGAAATATGGGTTTTGAGTTTTTATTTTATCTATTGTTTTATGACTGTTGACTTCAGGGATCTTTGGACAACATGTTTTATTTTGGATATATGAGTATTATTTTTGAAATAATTTGAAATTTCATGAGCTAAAATTGCCAAAAGTGAATATGTTGATGGGAGACACAAGGAGGTGTGTTTTTATTAACTAATGGTTATGTTATTATTGTTATGATTGTTATGAACTAAAGGGAGTCACAAGGGGTCCCACCTACTAGTTCTTATTTATTTATGACCCTTATTATAAATATTAATCTTCCCCTTAACTAAAGTTAGTTGAGTCTTTTAATTAACTTAACTAATGAGTTGGTTCAACTACTTCAACCAATTCTAATTTGTTAAAAGCAAAAGGAAAGGGAGGGGGAGGAGGATAGAAGCTGAAGCATACTAAGGTTTTCTCTTTGAGTTTATGTTGAGATAGTTCAATTTTCATTCATTCATTTATTCATCACAAGCTTAATTCTCTTTTATGATAGAAGGGTCTTATTGTAGATAGCAATATTCAAGGCTAAATCAGATCATTCAGACACTTGTTTTTCAGAAGTGTTGATCTATCTTTGATAGTATGTGTAGACTTGTCTATTTGTGAATTAGTTTTCATTACTGACAAAGGCTACTCTGCAGAGTCGAGTGGGTAGCAATCTATGGCAAGCTGATCCATCTTTTAGAGTTCAGTTTTGTTTTTCTGTTAGAGGTCCTTTTGTATTTTCCACTGGGGATGTCTAAGTTTGACTTTGGTCCAAAATTTCTGCATGAGATTTTGTAAAGAAAATGATTCTTTGGTGAATTTGAATGAAACAAAGGATTTCTTTATGTCTCATATGTCTTAATTATCATCTTGGTGAATTTGTAAATGTGTTGAACCTGCATAGAATAGATCTATCTAGAAAATACTACACACATTTGCAGAGAGAAATTGAGAAAGAAGAAGCAAGATAGAAAGAATGGAAGAATTCTCATTAACCGTATTCCACCTGTATTAACTGTATTCCACACTCAAAGAGTGAATAATTTACAATATATATAGAATAAATGAGTAACTAATGAGCCATAGTGGTGGACTAGATTGATTTGGACACACACCAACAATTACAAGAGTAAACTGCCACCTAGTATAGTCTCTCAAGCAATTACGGGAGTGAATTGCCACCTAGCTGAGTTAACTAGTCAACTAGTCTTTAGTTAACTGACTGAACAAAGAGTAGTGAGTTGGTGATTATCCCAATGTTGCATGGTGACAAAACCAATGCAACTTCTAAACTCAACTCAACTAGTCAAACTGAAGTGTCAACTGAAAGAGAATATTCTCCACGTGGAATTTTCTCCCCTAAAATATAGGAGACTAGATAATGACTAATTATGACTAATAAACAAGTAAAAACCTTAGGAAAAATAAATCCTAGGTGTGTGTGAAGTAACTCCAACACCCCACCTAAACATCACTATGGTGAAAATAAAGAATGGGTCTCAGCTACGAGGCCATGTTAGGTACCCAAATACAAAAGATACATTGAAATAAACGAGGAAAGAGGGAAAACCTCATGGGAACAAACCCCCCCCCCCTCAAATTACAATGCATAAAATAAAAAATGATAAGGAACAAAAGACAGTTGCTAAGCAACCATGTCCTTCACTCCAAGAAGACCTCGCAACTGTGCAAGTTTGTGCTCTTTGAAGATTTTGTTGAAGATGTAGATGTCTGCACGGATATGATGAAGTATATGCATCATTGATATTTCCACACATATCCACTTTATCTTCTTGTAATGAATAATATCTAAATAAATTTTGGATGGAATTTTGAAAATCGTGCGGTCGTTTCCAGAAAAATGTTGAAATTTTGTTGATTTTAAAACGATCATAACTTCACTTTTCGGACTCCGTTTCGGATGAGTTGTTTTTTGAAATTGGATATTTTCCCCAGAGGAATTTAAATATCCAATTTGTTTATGCAAATTGTGATAATAAAATATCAGAATGGTGTCTGATGTGCGCGGCTCCTTTTTTGGCTCCTGAGATGCATTCATGGTGCATGCAAAAGTGTCTGCATGTGACTTCAGAGATGCATGTCATATATCTTCCACGTGAATTTCAGAAAACAAATCTATAATGGAGTAGACATCATCTTCAATTAATGGAATACAAATTTTTGCAAAAACTTTTGTAAAAGACTCTTCATAATAAGAGACTTGATCTTCTGATGGCTTCTCTTCTAGCTTTATCTGTTCGACCTCCTGCATGAAATATTCACAATATTATTTATTCCCAAATAGAACCTCCAATCTGGTCCATAATTCATTTGGAGTTAATCCTTGTGATTCTTCATATACTTGATGGAAAAGTTCGGGAGAAACATACATGC
>ML787293.1:316712-376489 GCA_009831015.1 Picea engelmannii | reverse complement strand
TGTGATTCTTCATATACTTGATGGAAAAGTTCGGGAGAAACATACATGCCGATACTTCCTATGGCCATATCTTGTCTATTGAGAAAGTCATTTTTCTCATCGACAGAATCAGGCTCTACTTCCATTGCCATGGTTATTTGGTATAAGCTTCTACTTCTGAGAAGAAGTAGAATCTTTGGCTTCCATTCCAAATAGTTATGAGGCGTGAGAAGTATTTCTGACAAATAATCCATATTTTTGTTGTCTTCAATCTTTTGTACTTGCAAAAAATGATTTGGTGTAGATTTTTCTTAGTATTTCGTCATCTCTGATACCATGTAAATGTGTTGAACCTGCACATAATAGATCTAGCTAGAAAATACTACACACATTTGCAGAGAGAAATTGAGAAAGAAGAAGCAAGATAGAAAGAATGGAATAATTCTCATTAACCGTATTCCACCTGTATTAACGGTATTCCACACTCAAAGAGTGAATAATTTACAATATATATAGAATAAATGAGTAACTAATGAGCCATAGTGGTGGTCTAGATTGATCTGGACACACACCAACAGTTACAAGAGTAAAATGCCACCTAGTCTAGTCTCTCAAGCAGTTATAAGAGTGAACTGCCACCTAGCTGAGTTAACTAGTCAACTAGTCTCCAGTTAAATGACTGAACAAAGAGTAGTGAGTTGGTGATGATCCCAATGTTGCATGGTGACAAAACCAATGCAACATCTAAACTCAACTCAACTAGTCAAACTGAAGTGTCAACTGAAAGAGAATATTCTCCAGGTGGAATATTCTCCCCTAAAATATAGGAGACTAGATAATGACTAATTATGACTAATAAAAAAGTAAAAACCTTAGGAAAAATAAATCCTAGGTGTGTGTGAAGTAACTCCAATAGACTTTTCTTCTATCTTTACATTTATTTCAGCAACTGATATGTTCAGAAAATTACATAAAAAGTGAATTTCCAACAATCTTTTTGTTGATAAACGACTAGCCAAAGAACTTGTAATTAATACTTGTGAGTTAGGATGTTATTTTTGTTGGATATAAACATAGGGTGATATTCCCATCTATTTTTCTTTAGCCAAGCAAAATCTGAAAATTCTTGAGTAAGATCATTTCATATCTTTTCCTCAACATTTATTTGGCGACCATACTGGGGAGATCCTTGATATTTCTCTGGTTACTTTTTATATTCGGTTTTTTATCAATACATCTTTCTTTTCTAAAATTGGTTCTTTGAATATTTTACTTTGAATGAATATCCCTGTTGCAAGGCAGCCCAATCTTGAGCTCGGTCTCCAAGACCAGACCAACATTGCTTTAAACTCGTTTCATACTATTTTAGACACTACCAGGACCCGTGCTGAGCTTAACCGTTCTTGGACAACAATTAAACGAGATATTGATGTTCAAGAACAATTGGAAGCTAGATGTAGGCAGCCTAGAAATCAGCAATAACCTTTTGTTTCTTCAGTTTTGGCCTTTCTTTCATGTCCCTTGATTCTCGTGCTTCTAGAATAAGAAGAGACTTGTCACCTAAAATCAATCCTATTGCTGAAATAGGAAGAAGAAACATAGTGTTATCTGTCTAACAAAGTGATCTAAGGAGGACTTTATCTGATTCATCCAGCTCGTATTTCTTTCCCTCACCTATCACCCACAGGATGGCATCTAGTGGAGGCTATGGTGGCACTGGAAGTGCTTCATCTTCTCAATATTCATCATCATCAGTGATCGATAGCTTATATAGCCACCATATCCCTGTCCAATCTACCATAAATCCCACCAAAGTCATAAAAAATTATGGACTTTTTCAGTTCGAAGAATACACCACAACCACACCGTGGCATGTGTCCTCTCCTCTTAACCTATCACCTGTTACTCGTCCACTTTCAAATTTTAAAGAGAATCTACCTAAGTTTTCGGGGAATAACATTGTCAATACCAATGAACACATAATGACATTTTCTAATGCTTGTCATAACATAGGGGCCAACGACAATGACACCTGCATGTGCTTGTTTGTCAATTCCTTGGAAGGAAGGCTGCGACCGAATTTTTTGACCTTCCTCCCAAGATCTTGTCTACTTGGGAGAAATTAATATATTGGTTCTGATCCACTTATGGGAAATCCAAAAGCCCTGCCGAGAAGTTAAGGGAATATAATACATTAATTATAAAGATGGTGAGACCATCAAGTCTTTTAACTTGCATTTCACCAAGTTGTACAATCAAATCCCCAAACTTATCCGCCCTCAGAACCAAGCCACTTTCATGCATTACTACAATGCATTTCCTTCTCTCTACCATCATAGGCTTGAGGGAAAATCCATTGATAATCTCGGTTCCACTCTGCATACTTGCTCACAATATGAAGAACAACTTGAAAGAACTGGTCTGCCCTAGGGAGAATCAGTTAGACAGATAGACATGTCTGCCCTCTTGCAACTAGTACAAGATATGAACAATCATATGATATCATTTGAGAGAAAGGATAATGTCTCCCCTCTCACCCCTAGAGCTTCATCCTCTTCTGCACCCCCTTTTAAAAATCCAGTTGAAAACAATTTTCAGCCTAAAGATATCCTGCCTCGGAGTTGGTGCAACTTTTGTAAGGAACACCACGAAGAAACCACATGTGAGGTAAAGAAGAGTGCCAGAGATAATATTTTTGGTAAAAGACTAGAAGCTACTATTGTTATCCTAGACTTTGCAGAGACAGAGGATGTCATGGTCATCAACACTAGGAACAAAGCTTACGCTCCCAAGGGAAAATTTGATCCTCCTCGTAGTTATTCTATCCCAAGCTCATCCTCAACCACTATTGCGCCACAGGTTCCTAAAATTCCTGAGAGTCAAGGAATCACTCCTCATCCCCCCTCTTCCAAATACAATATCTTGAATCAATTGGCCAACATCAAACCAGATGCAACCCTCCTAGACATGGTTGTCATCCCTGAACAATTGATTCATCTGAAACAATTCATGGAAGGAAAAGCTTCCATTGTAGCCAATCTTTTTGAAGAGGTCAATGAAGAGTATTCTTCTATAAATAAAGTAGGTGTACATAAATTTAGATACCCTGTAAAAAATCCCCCTTTTTATATTTCTGTAAAGATCATGGATACAATTTCCCATTGTTTCCTCATCGATGGTGGTTCAGGCCCAAGTGTGATGTCGAAGATTATTATGGAAGAGATAGGTTTGTCTTGTACAAATGAAAACGCCAGATGCATGCTCTCCTATAATAGTCTACAACAAACAACCATAGGCGATATTAAGGATGTAACCCTGGTTTTATGCGCTCATCCTGAGATAAGGACAACCCTAAGCATTCAGGTAATCGATATGCCTGTAAGAAACTACTCAATTATCTTGGGGAGATATTGTCAAGCCTTAACATGTGGATACCTCTCACTCGATGAGACCCATTTATCCATTCCTCGAAATGGTAAGAATATTATAGTCCTTAAAGAGGGAAGAATTTCACCCTACATAGAGAGTGTTCCACAATCTAGCATAAACTATATCGATGAATACCTAGGAGTGTATTCCATCTTTGATGAAGAGGATAATATTCCTTTGGAAAAAATTGATTTAGATGATGATATATGGCACATGCACTTTGATGGTTCATGCTCTAGTGAAGGTAATGGGGCTGGCGTTATCTTGGTTTCCCCTGTAGGAAAAATCCATAATCTTTCATACAGGTTGGAGTTTGCTTGTACAAATAATGTTGCTAAATTCGAAGCTTTATTATTAGGCATTGAGAACACCCTTAATCTTGGTTTTGGTCACCTTTTAGTTTTTGGAAATTTTGAGCTTGTTATGAACCTGATATGTGAGACATGCTTCCCTAGCGACAAGTCGATGGAACGATACTCCCAAACTGTTTGGGAACTTGTCTCAAACCCTCTATCTTTCAACATCACTCATGCTAATAAGGAGTTGAATTCAATAGTTGATCGGTTAGTTGTCTTTGAAACCTCTCCTAATCAACAACTCTTGCCTCACATGCCTGATTGTGCTTTTCAATCTCTACATCGTCCATGTATCCCTGAAAATAAAGGATCTTGGAAGGCCATCCCTAACGATGAGAGCATTTGTGCTGTCATTCAAAATGAACCTCTTAAGCTCGAGGAGATCATATCCACAGAAAATAATGAAATTCATGAGGGCTTGACTCCTCTTGAGAGTTCATTTTCATTGAGTGTTGTAGGCAATAAGGAAAAACAAAAAGAAGAGGAGTTACGAAAGAAGGTAGTTGAAACCATCCTCTTGGACATTAGGACACCTGAATTGTAATATTCTAGATATAAAAAGTATGCAGAATAGAAATGAAATGCTAGAAATGACAGATAAACAACAATATAACCAGAACAATCACCACAATAACACTGAAATGATATCAAAATAACACCAGAAAGAGCACTTTGATTCTGAGAGAAATGTTCATGGGCCTCTTCGAGGGGGCAACCTCCAGTCGAGCAAAGCTCTATTACAAAAATATCCAAGCTAGGGTTATCATACCCTCGACTCCTATTTATACTAAATATGTATATCAAAAGAACTATCTAGAGGAAGATCCTTATAGAAGCGGAAGCTTCTATTAGGTCTTCTTATATTCGACTTATTCTACCTTATTTCAAGGCCTTATTAATATTGGACTTTATTACATCCAAATATATTGTTCTACCTACGTGAGGGGTTAGGTCCCTAACATCAATCTTCAACAAATGTTAAAATAAATGTCCAATGTTCTGATAAAGAAGAGATGGGGTCCATCGGGCTACTCGGTGAATCTCAAAAGGTTTTTTCTTGGTCTCATGAGGATCTTCGTGGTTTTGATCCTGGTCTTATTCAACATGTTATGAGACTAGCTAGGCAAAAACAAGAACTTGTTAACTCTTCACTGGAAGCACCCTCTCGAAGGGAGTTGAGAGATTTCTTAAGGGCTGGAATGTTTTTTTCAGTCCACCTTGAGTGGGTTTCAAATTGGGAACCATCCTCAAGAACCACTGATAATATTAGAACCTATATTAGTCTTAGAACTTTCAGGTAAGCAATTATGAGAAATCCCTTCCCTCCTCTCAATATCAGAATATTTTTGAAACATATTGTAGAGTCACAGTTGGGGCGCTTACTTGACAGTTTGTTGGATTACAAGAGAATCAAAGTAAAAGGGTCAAATGTTCACAAAACCACTTGGATTACAAGAATCAAAGTAAAAAGAGCAAAGGGGAAAATGTTCACAAATGTTCAACATGACGTCAGCATGACATCACCAAGCTCTTTTCATGATGCTGACATGGCAGAAGCAAGTGTCGACATTTGGTGTGTTGATTGGGAAAGTATGGAAAGCATGGACCAATACAGTGTTGACACATGGCATGTGGTTCATTTAATGTGGAGGTGCCATGTGGCCCAGGCATGGGCTTCCATGTGGCACCCTGTAATTTGTTGTTGGCTATGTTAAATTTTTTGGTAGCTCATGAGAATGGACCCCGCGACCTGTGATAGGGGGAAAGAACTAATGGATAGACCCAACACCGTTGCAACAAGGGTAGGACTTGTGTATACAAGCCTATGCCTTTTCTTATAAGGTGTGTAAGCGCATGAAAAAGGGGAGGAATGGGATGGGGCCTAGCCCCAGCCCTTGACATAGCACATGACCATACTAGAGAACCATGCGGTAGGCACAGCATAGGGTAAGAGATAGGCTCCAACCCTCATATCTCAGGGGGATGCCACAAGACCAGGAGTTTATCCACCAAAAAGCGCACAGAGGTTTAACCTTCACCGGAGGTCCCATGAACATGCACTTGAATCCAGGAGCTAGCACCTATCCAAGGCCAATGCTCAGCCCAAAAGGCTAGCACTTGTCCATATGGTGATCATATGACCTTTTCCAAGGGGTGCGCGCCTATCCGAAAGGGGGCTACTCTGCATATTGTTTAATTTTTGTTACATAGTGGGTATTTTTACTAAAGTTTTGGCTAAGAATTGATTTTTTGAGGATATTTTGGCCATTTGGAGGGGGATTTGATCCCAAAAAGAGGCCAGATATTCAAGAGAAGTTGGGATTCTCTTGTTGAGCCTAAAACATATATAAACCAGGATTTTTTAGCATGAGGGGTAACTTTTTGATGCATGGATTTTGAGGAGAAGCATGTGTTTTTGGCCATTTCTCATGTTTTGAGAGGCATTTTTGTCATCTTTTTGAGAGGAGTTTGATGAGGCATGTATGTATCTGAGAAAGGAGGTCTTTCACAGTAGATCAGAAGCATGTTTTTTATCATCAAAGAGCCAATGTAAAGAGAACTTGAGCATTTGAAGAGAAATAAAGAGTTCCTCCACTTGGAAGTAAGCCTGGAGATGTAGCCAACGATTGGTGAAGTCCGTTAACAACTTCTTGTCTCTATTTATTTTTATTGGTTGATGTTCTCTTCTCTTAATTTGTAGCATGGTTTATGATGGCTGATCTCTTTAATCACTTATAAGAATCAAGTAAACATCATAATTGATATGTCGTACCAATTAGTAAATTTTATGTATTTCGCATTCTTATCGATCCGATGCATAAAGTACATTAAAATTAACTTGCAATTTGTCAGTAAGACCTCACATTTTTGGATCATTAATGGCTCAAGTGTATTGGTTTGTGTTTTCCTAAGTGTTGCAACTGTGTGAAATTGTGTTTATGGAATGAAGAGTGGATGGTTCTTCCTGTAATAATAGTGAATTCGTAGAAGTCATTGGTTTTCCTGGGTGGTAGCTCTCTGTTATCCTTGCTGGTTTGGTTGGAGAGTTTTTGTGTGTTCTTGAGTGGATAGCTATCTTCACGCATTGTCACTAAATCCATTATTTGGATTTTATGGGTTTAATGGTTGAAGGCATTCTGCATCACTGTGTTTTGTTCAATTCAGCATTGGTTGGTTTCACCACTAAGGGTCACGAAATGGGTTTTTTTGTTCTTACTTGGCCCTGTCTTCACCTTTGTGTTGTGGTTGTTTGATCGAAGAGCACGAGGGTTATACCCTGTGTGCGTTAAATAACATTTTCAGGCCATATTAGAGCCCCACCTTCGGTTATGGCCCATTGTCATGGATTTGTACCTATCCATGAATGAGTCATGGTTCTTTCTATGTATGCATTGTTGGCCTCAGATTTTTCACCATTACAAGGGGTGGCTCTGCTCTCCCTGGGTTGGCTATAGAACAAGCCTTAGCCCTCCAATCTAAATATTGATAGAGAAGACCAGCCTGGCCTATTGGGTTTACGACTAGGTTATTGTTGGATGGTTGTATAATTGTCTACTAATTTGAGCACAGGCTCGCCCAGTTCGTCGTGTGACAATCGTGTTGGTTGGTATATAGTCACTGACTCTATTATAACTATGGTAAAACCTACATTGTCAATTGCACTTTCAAAGTACACAGTCACCCTCCTTATGTTAATAACTCATTATTGTTTAATGGATAGGGCCACTGCCCCGATTTGAATTAATGCGTGGGTATGTGTGGTTGCCACATCTTGTTAGGTCAATTGATTTTATGACAGTGGTGAATTTTTTGGTTGATACACAGTCATTGGCATTTTGTGCACTAAGCATTGTTTGGATGTTTAGCTGGCATTGGTTACAAATGGTTGACATTTCTCACGCTTGTCGCATTGTGTGTATGGTGTTTTTCACAATGAAATAATGGTCATGGTAACTGTGTTTTTCTTTTGGGGTCGAATGAATATTGAACCAGATGACTGTACAAACTATATCCATTGTATCCTTATGGTTGTTCGATTGTATAAGCCTGAGTTTTCACAGCATAGTTGATTACAGTTGGACTAAATCGAAGTAATATTGTGTTATTGATGACTCAGCACGATGTATTGAGTTATCACCGTGACTGTGTGTTTGATTTTGTTAAATGGAGATATTGCATTGCAGTGTTTTGGTGACTACACATTGTGTATAATATGGATAGCTTGGGTTCTCACACTCAGGGATACCCACATAGGTTTTGACCATGTTTTGTTGTAACTCGATCATTTGTCGAGACATGCATGTTGTTGATACCCCATCATGTTAGATGGATGGACCATCTTTTTAAGGTCACATTGAATTGGGCTTGCACAGTGATAGAGTTACACTTGCATGATTGAATTATTCAGTGCATAGCTTGTGTTGGAGTGGTGGTTGTTGTCTATCTGTTTAAATGTCAATTCAGGTGTTGCAATTTGATTTTGATTATTGGGTTTACTGCCCCTATATATAACGAATATCATTGTGTTTAAATGATAGGCCCGATTGCAGTGATAGTGTGACTTCATTGTTAGTTTTGGAAACACAACTTTGAGTATATTTGTTGATTGAAGTAATGTATGGGCAGTGGTCGATCTTGAAGGTTTACAAAGTGGGAATGGATACTGTTTGAAAATTGTTATAAAATACAACATATGAAAATGGAAGGAACATAACCCCGTAAAAATTGTGTGGAATGCATATTGTCTTGTGATGGCACTGTGTTGGATATTTGATTATGAATAGTGAACTAGTTAAATGCACAAAAACTATTATTTGGTCAAAATGATTGATGGTTGATGCATCTCTTTTCGCAGAATGTTTTATGGATCACTTAATTAATTTCATGAACAATAATTGTATTTCTTCCCTTCCATGATTTCATTTTCCACTAATTACAAATCCCATCACCTTCCCATATTCATTTTTTTCACTCCCTGTTCTGAGATTGGTTACAGTCAAGAGAAATTCGGTGTAAAAACAGTTGAAAGAAGAAATGTCTTGTGTGGATTACAGTGATGTTTTATTGGTTTGATTTGTAGTTGATTGTTGTTGTCATTGAGCAGTAACCATGTTCTTTTCCCCCTCATTGCATCATGTTTCACTCAATACAAACCCCTCGCATATCCCATAACCCTTTTCACCCCTTGCTCATTGATTAACAGTAAAACAATTTGTATGGATTGGATTGCATGAGTCATGTATGGTTATTTAAGAGTTGTCATGTATGGTTATTTAAGAGTTGTCATGTATGGTTATTTTTAAGAGTTGTCATGTATGGTTATTTAAAAGACTATTTGCTAATCAATCACACATGTAGGATGAGTTTTTTCAATCGATGTAGCCATGGTCGAGGAAACAAAGGTAGAGGTAACTGGATCTGAGGCCCAAGAAGGCCCAAGTTCTCCATACATTTTGACGCTGATTCACAAGAGCTTGGACAATTGTTTCATGCCAGATTATTCAATTATATTGGGCAGGGAATAGTCCAACCTAGGCTAGAAAGGCATCCTTTCCAAGCCCCTGGTATCCCTGTACCTCCTCATGTTTTAGTACAACCTGAGGTTCCTGAAAAATGATGGATGGCAGGAGATTGTCCACCTGAAAGTCTCCCAACATTGTGGTTGGCCCAACCTATCATTGTATTCTCCTTCGCCTATTAACCCCATTGTCCAAGCTGTGCCTGACCACTCGCTAGTGAAATCCCCCCATGCTAGCAACATATTGAAAACTGAGGCCCACCATGCCCTTGAAAAAAGAAAATCCATTGTTGCCCCTTCCTCACCCTCCAATGGCTCTGACAAATCCGTGTCTTCCTGGATGCATGTGAGGGACAATTGTTCCCACGTGATCAACGAGATTAGGCCTAAAGGCTTTGCATAGCCAAAGGCAAATTCAGAAAAATCAAGAGGTGACAGAAGAAATCAAGGAAGGGTTGCATCGTAGACTGGGAAATATGGTTTTTGAGTTTTTATTTTATCTATTGTTTTATGACAGTTGACTTCATGGATCTTTGGACAACATGTTTTATTTTGGATATGTGAGTATTATTTTTGAAATAATTTCAAATTTCATGAACTAAAATTTCCAAAAGTGAATATGTTGATGGGAGACACAAGAAGGTGTGTTTTTCTTAACTAATGGTTATGTTGTGGTTGTTATGATTGTTATGAACTAAAGGGAGTCACAAGGGGTCCCACCTACTATTTATTATTTATTTATGACCCTTATTATAAATATTACTCTTCCCCCTAACTAAAGTTAGTTTAGTCTTTTAATTAACTTAACTAATGAGTTGGTTCAACTAATTCAACCAATTCTAATTTTTTAAAAGCAAAAGGAAAGGGAGGAACAAGAGGAGGATAGAAGCTGAAGCATACTAAGGTTTTCTCTTTGAGTTTATGTTGAGATAGTTCATTTTTCATTCATTCATTTATTCATCACAAGCCTAATTCTCTTTTATGATAACGAGGTCTTATTGTAGACAACAATATTCAAAGTTGAATCACATCTTTCAGAAACTTGTTTTTCAGAGGTGTTGATCTATCTTTGAAAGTTTGTGTAGACTTGTTTGTTTGTGAATTATTTTTCATGACTGACAAAGGCTATTGTACAGAGTGGAGTGGGCAACAATCTGTGGCAAGTTGATCTAGCTTTTAGAGTTCAGTTTTGGTTTTCCGTCAGAGGTCCTTTTGTATGCTCTATCGAGGATGTCTAAGTTTGACTTTGGTCCAAAATTTCTGCATGATATTTTGTAAAGAAAATGACTCTTTGGTGAATTTGAATGAAATAAAGGATTGCTTTATGTCTCATATGTCTTGATTATCATCTTGGTGAATTTTCTTCTATCTTTACATTTATTTCAGCAACTGATATGTTTAGAAAATTACATAAAAAGTGAATTTCCATCAAGCTTTTTGTTGATAAAAGACTAGCCTAAGCACTTATAATTAATACTTGTGAGTTAGTATGTTATTTTTGTTGTCTATAAACATAGGTTGATATTCCCGTATATTTTTCTTTAGCCAAGAAGAATCTGAAAATGCTCGAGTAAGATCATTTCATATCTTTTACTCAACACACATGATTCTGTTGTCTAAAACCATGGTTTCCCTTAGCCGAGACAACAATTGACGAAAAAAGCGTTATTACCAAATGCACCAAACAAAGAGAACATCATGGATTCCACCATCATGGTGTAAGAAGAAGGTACTAGACTACCTTCTCCAAACACGTTGTAGTTCGTACTCGGCCCAACGGGTTGCTGGAAAGCACCACCGAGCGAGGGGGACGGAGGAGGTATATGACCCCCACTATAAGGGATAGCATTAAAGGGGACTGAAGTTCCCCCAGCGGACCCTTTCATAGGAATCTTTGAGATCCCTTCCCCTAGACCCATGTTCTGTAGGGTGGAGTAGGTAAGGACAGAGTTTGAATCAAAGTCGGGCATCCCATATGAAAATGGAGGGCTCGTTGTACTCTGTATGAACGAAGCAGTGGTCGTCGCCAATGAAGGAATCGAACCACTGCCAGAAGTAGAGGGGTTCGAGACCACTGTGGTCTAGACTAGTGAAGGTGGGTTAGGAGGCAACATGCCCCCCATGGTGGTAGCCGAAATGGTAGTATGAGGACTCCCGAACGAAGTAGCAACATTTTCTTCCATAACTACTTGTAAGACTATCTGACGCTCGTAAGGTGTTACCCTCGTAGGGAAAACTTGTACCAAAATTGGTACCGACAAGTCAGTGATTAGAGGGTTGGCAGGCCCAAGAGATTCCACTCCAAGGTCAGAAACATTAGGTTCCTCCGGATTTGAGTAATCTCCTCTTGGAACAGGCTTAGGCATAGTTTTCTACGACCCGGTCACTTCATATGACCCTTGTTGGTCAAGTCTTCATCGTAAAGGTGGCAGTGGTGGATCTAATGCAATTGGTGGCATGCCTTGAAGCCTTCGTGACTGACGAAGCTCTTGATCTTTCACTTTGTGAAAATATTAACGACACAATAAGGCTTTAACTAATGTTTAAAACCAAGCACACACTAAAAAAGTTCCTATAAGATAAACCAAGAAAACTACTATCTAGTTGGAAGAATAATTACACCAGCCAACACTAGAGAAACTTACCAGTGAAAGCGCTACTTGAACATGGAAGCACCCTCTGGGTATAATCTGCAAAGTGTGACCCGACGTCTGCCCTAGGTAGCATGGTATACCCCCGCAGTAACCTATGTAAGTCCTTAAAATGAAGGAAACTAAGTTTCCAGCTCGCAAATAGTCACCAGGCGGGTACAGTTGATGGTCGGGTGGACCGCAATGAAAAGGATCACAAGTCTGAAACCTACCGAGGGTATTGAAAGAAAGTGGTCTGAAAGACAACTAAGGATATCGAACAGATTCGAGGTCCATGAAGCTCTGTAGGAAAATGTGAGCAATAGTATCCCACGACAGATCCTCAATATGTGTTCCCCACTACGTTTAGTCCAGATTTGAAAGGGTTATCTCTGATGTATTTCCTCGCGTGACCTCATGTTTAGCCCCTGTGTTAGAGGGTGGTATCAGATAACTTTGATGTCACTGGAATTTTACACTCCCTAGCTTCGAATCCAATGTTTGTTTGAAATCCTTGAAGAGTTTCCTCTCCAACCTAATTCAAGGCTCTAACCATAAACTAGTTGATTGACCCTACAAACATAAAAGTCTAATTAATTTTAAATTTAGCGTTCGTTTTAAATGGCTTGTTTTAACTCAAAGGATATGGCATTGAAATTCGTGATGTTTAATGAGAGACAAAAAGAGGTGAAATAAATGAAACTCTGAAAGAAAAATTACTTCTAGTGAAAAATAAAGATTTACAACTAGCTCTTTGTAACCAACTTTTTGATAACTAAATTTTTCCAAGATATTTTAAAAAGAAGACATAAAATGAATTCTCGCTCGACTACGAGCTACTTAAGTTCTAAGAAATCAGTAAAGAGCTTAAAAAATGAACTCTTTTTCCTATCAAGTAAAACAACTAACTCCAACTACTTTACCAAACTAAGAAAGAAAAGTTTTTTTTTCCTTTTTTGAAAAATGCTTCAAATAGGAAAAACTTGAAATAAATTATTTTTCTCTTTTCTTTAAAGAAAATGAAAGGGGAAAAATAAATATAAGACAAGACTGAAACTAACCTTTGGCCCACTGCGGATCACAGGGAGTCACTAAAAAAACCAAACAGGATGATCGGAAACTCAAAGACTCACCTAAAACCCTTTCAGAAGTAAACACAATAAATCTTTCAAAAAGACAAGAAAAATGACATCTAACCCAAGCTATGACTATAAAAAAAGAGACACTGAACTCTGTCAAGAAACCCTGAGAAGTAAAACCTCAATCAGGAAAGCGGTTGGCTACCTCTTTTTCAAAAACAGTTTCTTGAACCAAGTACACTATTGTTGTTTCAACATCCTGTGTATGTATGCGGGTTGTTTACTAGACATGTGTTGACGGGCGAAAATGACCATCTGTCAATTGGAAGAACGAGTCCAGTCCGAGGTTGTCTAAATAACCCAAGCCATTTGGTATAACTCGTTTTGACAGGTTTAATGGCTCCGTTAGCCAATCTAAAAGTCCTAGAAGAAATAAATAAAAGAAACAAAAACTATTATATAACCACTCAATATATATATATAACTATTATAGATAATATTTACACGACATATCTGTCTATCTTGTTTATGTGCATGATATGCCTTTTAATCTAAACTCACGAAAATCTATGTAAAGATGGCTACTTTAACGAAAGCAGATAAAGAAAGCACAAAAGTTATTTTCTATTTTTTCTTTATTAATCTAATATTAAATAGAAAATATTCTATGAAACAGGAGTATGTGGACAGTCAAAGCCAGACCATATATTAGAGTTTTGGAGACAAACAAATGACAAAAAAGACTAACCTATTAATGCATCCAACGTTTGTATAATAGAGAATATCCAGCCACCTTGTCCAAGAGGTAAACCTGCAGCGAAACTTAAGATTGTTCCGAATAAATGTGAAACAATGTGCTGGAAACTGAGTTTCAATAAAAGAATGTATAATACAAATAGTCGCGGTGATCTTATGATTTACAAGCAATTACAGTGAGATAAATCTTATTGTAAGAACTTTGCATTTAAACGTTCAACAAAAAATTAAAGATAAATCTCATAATTTGAGTTGAATAGATGATCACCCTATATAATATCTGAAGCATCACATATGGACAACATTTATTAATGGATTATCCCAACTCATAATAAAGCATGAAGACAAAAGCTATCAACACCTATTATCATATCAAGATAAACAGAACTTGAACTAAGACACCATACACAAGAAGCTAAAGCTGTAATATGTATTTATGTTCCATTCAACTATGTGAATTAATTGTCCATACTTCAGCCCAGGCCAAGATGTTTTGATTACAAAAAATACAAGTTTTTAAAGGGTTCAGAAAATCTAACTGTCTTATCTTATGAGATAAGATTAAATCTCTACAATCATCTACTGATTACAAAAATAGGGGGGGAATATAACCACCCCAGATCACACTAAATCTCTAAAAACTAAAAGAGTTTGTTCCTGTTTACACAAAAAATGAGCCATGGATATGGCTAATAAGCCCAAAAATGCTTCATATCATTTGGTCACCATAAATTGCCAGATATCCTAAAAGAAAAAGATGAAATAAAGAAATTCAGATCTATACATTTAACCAATATTTTCCAAATTTCAAATAAGAATTGACTGGCTACAGACTCTGCCAATCTTATTGTTACCAACATAAATCTAAATTAATCCATATTAATTAGAAAATAACAAGAAAATAATAACTAAGATAAAAAACAAATCTTATCTTTCAACTGAATGCTAAATTCAAATTATAAGACTTCGGAGTTAATAATAGCTTTGACACACTCAGCGTTTTCTTATTATTATATTTTCAGTTCTCTTCAGGCGTTTCCCTTGCCTTTGTGCTCTGAACTTGAGTATGTGATTCTTAGTTGTTAGTGAATCAATCTAGGCTATGAAGGCCTTGATTTTAGCTTGCAGGGAGGGCACATCTGTGTAGTATTTTTCTATCCAGAATAAACACACTTCACACCGTAGGTCCGAAACTGTTGATTAAGGGGATGAATGACTATGTGTCAACACGCTCCCACTATTCAATGTGGGATTTTGACTGAAATTGATCCCAGAGAAGTTTTTGTCATGCTTCAGACAGGGTGGTAGGTTATTTACATAGTCCAATTGTTGATTGTTTGGAAGGGTTTCCACTGGTGTATTTTGTGTTAAGATTAGGGCAAAGAAATTGATTCATGCACAAAAAAATTTGAAATCTCAGAACTAACCTATCATTGCCCAGGTAAAAATGGTCGAGTATTGCCTCATGAAGAGGGTTTTCTGTCAAAAGGTCTGGCTTGTGAATTGAAGAAAAAGGATGTTTCTCAATGAGAGGTTTATCCAACACTGTAAGAAAGTCTGTAACAAAATAAAAATAAATAAATAAAAACGCTCATCTTAACTGAAACAAGAATTCTAAGAAATTTACCTCCAAAAATAGAGACATATCTCTAAAACAATCCAGTTTCTGGGGAAACTTCCCTTCATGAAGGTAAAACAGCTCATTTCGGTTCTGGGTTTTAAAGTGTTTGGTCTAATTCGTAGTGGTTTGCTCAGAATCCCTCCCGCAAAATCGTGTCTCTGGAAAGCAAAAATGGGATTGAACAGACTGTAACAAAAGCAAATAGACCAACTGTGGGATTAGATGGCAATGGTAGGAGGTAATCCTGAGATAAAACAATGGAAACAAAAATAGGAACACACCAGGGCAACCATAACATAAGCAATGGGGGTTTCAGTCAAGAAATTTGGGCATTTCTGGTAATGAATGTTTTAGAGTGCATGCGAAACCTGAGACTTAGCTCGAAATGATGGGCCTGTCATTGTCATACTGCCACCTCCCATAGGGTATAGGCCATGACCAAGCTCATTAAAAATTATCATTGCGCACAAGGTGTAATCGGTTTCTAAAGTTTAGGAGAGGCAAAAATTGTAAACCAAAGTGTAGTGACAAGAACGGGTCTTACCAAGAGCCACAAAGATATATATGATAATTTAATTTTAATGGATCCTTGGTGTTTCAAACAACAATTCAAAGCATGCTTCACATTTGAGGGGCCAGTTTAAGGCAGTAAACAAGATGATCTTCATAGACCAAAAACCTTTATTAGAAAACAAACTGTAGAGACATCTACCTTTCATAAACTTTAGACAAAAAGGGTAATACAATCATAGGTTTCAATGCTTCATTCATGCTTTCAGTCATGAACGAAAGCACACAAATTAGCAAAGGAAAACAATAGGAATAACCGAGACATCATATTTACAATTCAAAGCTACTTTGGAAAAGCAATAATCCCATGAGCACGTGTAGGCAGCTACATAACTTATCATTTGTCACTTTCAAAAAGTGAAAACATGTAGGGCTGCCAACAATGGCGACTTACTGGGTGAAGCAGTTATCTCTGTACCACTAACGAGTTTAGGTTAGAATTATTAGAATGATTTCAGATCAAAGAACAACTGAAAGACATTAAGCATCTCTTCAATCATTACACGGTCCAATTTCAGACATCTTTTGTCAAAAATGAAATCTGGTGACAGACTTTACAAAGGAGGGCCATGATGTTTGAGTTAATGGATCCAATACTGCTGACAGGGCCACTGCTGTCAGCAGGCATCCATAGCCTCAGCAGGTATGTCAATTAACCCACTCTGATGCCTCTATCCCATCCAAGAAAATTCAAATCAAAATGAAGGATGCTTATGATAAAAAATATTCTATTTTTACCTGAGAATTTTCTCTAACCTAACATCGCTTCACTGCCAGCGGGCCCGTTCAGTACCTCGATGAAGTTGTCTTGGCACCATGCATGCATTTACCCACTTCCATGAGACCTGTTCAGTATCCCGACAGGTTTGCAAACACTTCCCACAACTCTCGGGAAAATTATTGATATAATTTATAGATATCTAGAAGAGTAGGGTGATGCTGAAAATTTCAGTCTTTGGCACATTTGTTATTTTCCGGCTGCTTTAATTTTTTTCTTGCTAACCTTCATCATAGTCTGAAAATAGTTCATTCATGAAACTAATTTTTCGAGGACAGGGAGGCATCCTTGAGTTTCTTTCTTAAAAGAAGGGAGAACGTAAAGAGCTTTAATGATAGTTTTTTTTTGTTTGTTAATTTGTGCGGGACCTGTTGGCTACGCGATTAACCTGTGGCTTGAGAAACTGCAACTCAGGGGCATCTAATCCATCAAAATCACCCGGGGATCGCACCCGGCCTGAGCCACACCAACCCTTAACATGGTTGGATTTTTTGTCCCCACAGGTTTCGAACCGATGACTTTAACATCACGGAGTGGCTTAACAACACACTCCGTCACCGACTGTCCTACACCTCAGGGACTAAAGAGCTTTAATGATAGTTGTTTCTGCTTTCAAATGCAAATTGAAACCAAAAATCAATTCTAAACAAAAAACCATCTTTAACTGGTCTACGTTTTTAGAAAAACACAGCAGTTGACGCTCTGACATTCTTTGACAGCTGTTTTAAGATGAAGCATTATGTTCTCCTCTTCTTGAACCAAAAGGTGACATAGGCACGGTTTAACCAGAAAGCAGTGAAAACAAACAAAATAAAAAGAACCAAAAACCAGAAAATATATCAAAACAGAAAAAATATATACAAAGATGGGTCTAAAAACATCATGCAAAAAATCCCTTGGGAAACTAAAAAAAAAATAGAAAAAATCCTCATCAATGTGAAAGCAGTCCTACTCGTGGCACCTTGGGTCAGGGTTGAATTTACAATTCAAATTTATTTATCTCTTTACTTTCCATTTAAGATTTTGATAATAATATTGCGGCTTTGAAAAGAAATATTCAACGAAAAGCAGAGAGAAAAGGATCATGCGGACTTCCCTGACAATAATCATGTTATGGTTCTCGTGGTGTGCCTGCTTGTGTTCATAACTGCATTATTACAAAGAGAAAAACTGAGAAATAAAACTAAAAGAAAACCTACTCCTAAACCTACTCTAACTACTAAACAAATCAGACTACTACGTGAAGTCATGCTTCCAATGTAGCCATCGGAGTAACTCCAATCCTACAATGGAAACAAAATCAAATATTACTAAAAAGAATGGTAGTATATCAAAAAATGACATAAATATATCATACTTGCCTTCATAATCATCATTTAGAAACAAAGTAAGAATGATCTTACCATTCCCTTGAAATTTCTTGATGTATGAATCCTCCATCCATTGTGCAATCTTGTCGTGATAAGGGTCATAATGGCATGGATGAGTGCAAGTGATTTTGGAAAACTTGTCAATATTATGGGGAAATGACATAACCATCAGCCAAGGCTAAAGTGCCCCATATTCCTGACAATTCTCTAAGTGTTCATTAATTTCTTCACATGGAGGATCTAAAAGAAATATGTCACGACTACTTCCAAGATACTTAGGTAAAAACAAAGCAAGCACAACTTTATCTTTATCATGAAGATTTTTTATATACGAATATTCAAGCCATCCTAAGATCCCGTCACAAAAATGAGGATGGAAACCATGACTTTGATGAAACGAATATATCAATGGGGAAATCATCATAAGAGGATTCGTGACATCAATTAGATAATTGGTTTGAATCCTTCCTTTGATGAGATTGATCATTTCAAAATGTGAAGCACAAACATTAAAATTCGAGCTAATCAAAGAACGAATATGCAACGTAGAATGTTTGATCTCCATAAGATAGAGTGCATTGTCTTTTTCAACAATAAACTGTGTAAAATCATCTCGCAACATGTCCTTTTCCCATGTGAGTGATGAAAGTGAAAGAGCGTCAAATCCGACTTTATCAATGTTATGTTTGGAATTAATTTCATCAAATCTTGGCATATCGAAAGGATATGATTGTGGCGGAAAAGAGTAAGATGTTGTAGGTAAGGTATCAAGTCCACCAACATCTAAGAAGAGATCATGATATAAAGAATAAAAGGAATCAGAAATAAGCACATGAAAAGAATCTCTTGAGCTATGATATTTAACAATGGTATTCTCAAGACATTTCTCTTCACTTTCTTTAAAACTCGCACTCTGTTTTGGTGATAAACTCCTCAACATAATATGATCATCTAGATTTGCCTTCTGTATGATAGATAATTCAAAACTTACATGACAAGCGTCTAGTCTTTCATGTGGATAAAGTACATTTTGAGGATGAAGGTTTAAAGTTTCTCCTTCCAATTGCATATCTTCTTCTCTAATCAATTTCATAGGAATGTTAGAATGTTTAAGATGATTTTCGTCGCTTAATTGTTCTTCAATGACTGAGTTTAAATATTGATTAGAGCATGAGTTATAAGAATGGTGATATTCACCTTGACCAAGAATCAAATCTTCTTCCACGATGGTTGAAGACTGAAAATATAATGATTCAGAGGACAAACCAGTTTCGTTGTCGATAAAAACCTGGTCAATAGATTCTACCTCCCTTGCTTGTTCAAAATTTTCGGATGGATTCCTCTAATCATGTGAACTAAATTCTTCTTGCAATTGAGTGATAGGATTTGCAGCTGGTTCTTCATTCGCGATTGAATATGACTGGATGGAAGGGACACAAGCATCATAGAGGAGATTTAATACAAATGACATGTCATCGAGATTAAATTTACAGAGGATATAATAGATTCTTGTCGAAAAGTCTTCCGAAGATGAATCGCCATTGATTAGAAAAGTCTGAAATTCTTCACATAATTGATTGTAATCATAAATTTCGAAAGCATCTAGAAATTCATCTACAAATTGAAACCAATCCAAAATGTGACATGCTAGAAAGGACTCAAACCAATGTTTAATCCGACCTCTAAAAGTAAAAGCGAACAATTTGGATAAAACCCTTAAATCAGAAATGTCATGTTAGATGCATTTGCACCAAAACTTATTAAGGTGGTCTTTAGAAGATGCATTGCCTCCACCATCAAAGGTGAGTTTGGACAAGCAAGAGACTGTCTCGTTTGGAACATCGGGTAATGAGAAGTGGAAAGCATGTTCCAACATAGTGATTTGGGGAGCCATGGGGAAATTGAATACATTTAAAATAAAGGCTCCTACAAGGCCAGATTGTCAGTCGACCCTCCTTCTAGCGCCATTTGTTGACGGGCGAAGATGACCATCCGTCAATTGGAAGAACGAGTCTGGTCCTGGGTTGTCTAAATAACCCAAGCCGTTTGGTATAACTCATTCTAACGGGTTTAATGGCTCCATTAGCCAATCTAAAAGTCCTATATATATATATATATATATAGATATTATAGATAATATTTACATGACAGGTATGTCTATCTTGTTTATGTGCATGATATACAAGTGGCGAGTTTTAATCTAAACTCACGAAAATCTATGTAAAGATGGTTTCTTTAACGAAAGCAGATAAAGAAATCACATAAGTTATTTTTTGTTTTTTCTTTATTAATCTAAGATTAAATAGAAAATATGCTATGAAACAGAAGTATGTGGATGGTCAAAGCCAGACCATATATTAGAGTTTCGAAGACAATCAAACAACAAAAAAGACTAACCTATTAATGCATCCAATGTCTATATAATAGAGAATATCCAACCACCTTGTCCAAGAGGTTAACCTGCAACGAACCTTAAGATTGTTCCGAATAAATGAGAAACAATGTGATGGAAACTGAGTTTCAATAACATAACGTATAATACAAATAGTCGCGGTGATCTTATGATTTACAAGCAATTACAGTGAGATAAATCTTATTGTAAGAACTTTGCATTTAAACATTCAACAGAAAATTAAAGATAAATCTCATAATTTGAGTTGAATAGATGATCACCCTATATAATATCTGAAGCATCACATATGGACAACATTTATTAATGAATTATCCCAACTCATAATAAAGCATGAAGACAAAATCTATCAACACCTATTATCATAGCAAGATAAACAGAACTTGAACCAATACACCATACACAAGAAGCTAAAGTTGTAATATGTATTTCTGTTCCATTCAAGTCTATGAATTAATTGTCCATACTTCAGCCCCAGACCAAGATGTTTTGATTACAGAAAATACGAGTTTTTAAAGGGTTCAGAAAAGCTAACTGTCTTATCTTATGAGATAAGATTAAATCTCTACAATCATCTACTGATTACAAAAATAGGGGGGGAATATAACCACCCCATATCACACTAAATCTCTAAAAACTAAAAGAGTTTGTTCCTGTTTACATAAAAAATGAGCCATGGATATGGCTAATAAGCCCAAAAATGCTTCATATGATTTGGTCACCATAAACTGCCAGATATCCTGAAAGAAAAAGATGAAATAAAGAAATTCAGATATACATTTAACCAATATTTTCCAAATTTCAAATAAGAATTAACTGGCTACAGAATATGCCAATCTTATTGTTACCAGCATAAATCTAAATTAATCCATATTAATTAGAAAATAACAAGAAAATAATAACTAAGATAAAAAACAAAGCTTACCTTTCAACTTAATGCTAAATTTGAATTATAAAACTTCAGAGTTAATAATAGCTTTGACACACTCAACATTTTTTTATTATTATATTTTCAGTTCTCTTCAGGCGTTTCCCTTGCCTTTGTTCTCTGAACTTGAGTCTATGATTCTCAGTCATTAGTGAGTCAATCTGGGCTGTGAAGGCCTTGATTTTAGCTTGCAGGGAGGGCACATCTGTGTAGTATTTTTCTATCCAGACTAAACACACTTCACACCGCAGGTCTGGAACTATTGATTGAGGGGACAAACGACTATGTGTCAACATGCTCCCACTATCCAATGTGGGATTTTGACTGAAATTGATCCCAGGGAAGTTTTTGTCATGCTTCAGGCAGGGTGGCAGGTTATTTACACAGTCCAATTGTTGACTGTTTGGAAGGGTTTCCACTGGTGTATTTTGTGTTAAGATTAGGGCAAAGAAATTGATTCATGCACAGAAATTTCTGAAATCTCAGAACTAACCTATCGTTGCCCAGGTAAAAATGGTCGAGTATTGCCTCATGACGAGGGTTTTCTTTCAAAAGGTCTGGATTTTGAATTGAAGAAAAAGGATGTTACTCAATGAGAGGTTTATCCAGCACTGTAAGAAAGTCTGTAACAAAATAAAAATAAATAAATAAAAATGCTCATCTTAACTGAAACATGAATTCTGATAAATTTACCTCCAAAAATAGAGACATATCTTTGAAAAGATCCAGTTTCTGGGGAAACTGCCCTCATGGAAGGTAAAATGACTCATTTTGGTTCTGGGTTTTAAAGGGTTTGGTCTAATTCATAGTGGTTTTCTTAGAATCCCTCCTGCAAAATTGTGTCTTTTGCAAGCAAAAACGAGATTGAACAAACTGTAACAAAAGCGAATAGACCAACTGTGGGTTTAGATGGAAATGGTAGGAGGTAAGCCTGAGATAAAAAAATGGAAATAAAACTAGGAACACACCAGGGCAACCATAACACAAGCAATGGGGGTTTCAGTCATGAAATTTGGGCGTTTCTGGTAATGAATGTTTTAGAGTGCATGCAAAACCCGAGACTTAGCTCGAAATGATGGGCCTGTTGTTGTCAGAATGCCACCTCCCATACGGTATAGGCCATGAACAAGCTCATTAAAAATTATCATTGTGCACAAGGTGTAATCGGTTTCTAAAGTTTAGGAGAGGCAAAAATTTTAAACCAAAGTGTAGTGACAAGAATAGGTCTTACCAAGAGCCACAAAGATATATATGATAATTTAATTTTAATGTATCCTTGGTGTTTCAAACAACGATTCAAAGCATGCTTCACATTTGAGGGGCTAGTTTAAGGTAGTAAACAAGATGATCTTCATAGACCAAAAAAATTTATTATAAAACAAACTGTAGAGACATCTACCTTTCATAAACTTTAGACAAAAGTGTAATACAATCATAGGTTTCAATGCTTCATTCATGCTTTCAGTCATGAATGAAAGCACAAAAATGAACAAAGGAAAACAATAGGAATAACCGAGACATCATATTTACAATTCAAAGATACTTTGGAAAAGAAATAATCCCATGACCATGTGTAGGCAGCTACATAACTTATCATTTGTCGCTTTCAAAAAGTGAAAACATGTAGGGCTGCCAACAATAGGGCACGTATGTACACAGGCTAACCCACTGTAGGGCGCGTACACCTCTGTACTTCCTTAAAAAAGAAATAAAACAGACTGACTGACAGGGTAGGGAGAACTAGTGTGGCACCAATAGGTGACCAGAATCCCTTAAAAGAATCAACAAACTCAACAGAAACTCGAAAGGTACAAAAACCAATCAAACACCCAAAAAATCCTCTAAAATCCCTAGTGTCGTCATCAATTCTGTTAGAGGGAAAAGGGTTCATAATGTAGGCAGATCACAACTGTCTAAAAGTCAACTAATTTTCTAACTACCCCAAACATACCCAAGACTCATACAAGAAAAGAAAAGATGAGAAGGATCGAGTAACTGTACCTCTACTCTACGTCTGGTGATGATCCTTTCGCGCTTGAAAGCATTGCTGACTGCACACCTCCTCCCAAGGTTGGCCTGCATTCAAATATAGACAAACAAAAAACTACAAACATGTAATTCATATACAAATCAAGGTTATATGTTAGAATATTAAAACATAAACCATTAGAAAAACATTCAATGCTCCATGATTTGGGACAAGAAAAGTACTTCTTTTATTGATAATACAATGATCACTTACAACCAAATCAGGCTACTTCTCCACAAACCTGGTCCGGGCTCCTCTTCACCAAGCTCCAAGTGCACCTCTGTATGGCTTCTCCTCTCAACCTTCTTCTTGGGAAGTAAAATGGGTTTCTTATGGAGGAAGAAAGGAAAATTGGGGAATTCTAAGGCAATTCTCACAAAATGGATGTAATTACTTGGGGAAAGGAGGGGATGTGAAACGGGAAGAGTTTCATTGTTCTTATGTCTAGATGTGGAATGAGACCCTAACATGTCCTTTTATATGACAAAAGGATGGTTATTTGGTTGGGTGATGGGATATAGAAGGTGGATTAGTTGGGAAACTACTCAATAGCCCGTAATCTCAACGAATTCCTTGCGACTTTTGCAAGTACACGCGGGATATAGTGATGCAACAAGCATACATATGTGGGATGTAGTGGTGCAACAAGTGTATTTATGTAGGCAATATTGGTGCAGGGCGCATACATCTTCAAAAAATGGGTTTTTTAGAAGAGAAACTCAGTGATGGCTTGGAAAAAATTGCAAATAAGAGGGCCAAAGGCTAGGTATGCATATGTAGGGAAATTTAGGGTTATAACACCCCTGGTCCTATGTAGCCTAAGATTACAAATGATAACAATAAAATTAAAAGAAAGGGGAAGCAAATTAAACAGGATGCTAGCGATTTGGATTTAAAAAATAAGAGAAGTGGTTGGCTTTTGTCGATGATGACAAGGAACTGATGTCAAAATCATAGCAAGCCCGTTCTGACATTAGTAATAGAAGACACGAATTTTGTCGAAGATGTAAGATTTGATTCCACTAGAGTGGATTCACCACAGTATGATTTTGTTTCGAATCTTCCTCTATTTTTAAGGGGACGTGAAGGATTTACAAGGATACAAAATGATATGAAAATGGTGATAGCACAAGGTAAACCTTTAAAATCAGACAATACATGTCCTCTACCAGGATTGGAACAGGTGTATTGTGAGGAATGCTTCACTTGGATTCAAATATACTATCAAGACATCCTATATTTGCAAGCCCGTCTTAACCAGGTGTTGGCTTGAAATATAGATTTGGAAAGAGAAAAATCGAACTTGAGAGTCGATATGCAACAAACTTCTCCCAGGGTGAACAATAGATCCAAGAAATCACGGGACATCATTATTAAACACTCATCTAATGTCAATTCTATTATGAATTCAGAAATGTCAGATTCCTCTTTTTCGAATGTTTGAATTGGTTTGAGGAGGAGCGAATTTCAAGTGTTATTGAAACAAGTAAATCATTACAAGATGCTTCTAATTTGCAAGTTGTTTCTTTTTAAACAATTTCAAAAATAGTTTTAATGATGTAACCATTTTTGCAATATTACCAGAAGGTTGTTATTGCAGACCTAGATTAAGGGTTATTTTTGAAGAAACTTTATTTGTGAAGATCTGTCTCTATCTTTTGGATATGAGAAACATATCAATGGCATGTTTTAAATACTCATACTTTCCCATATACAAGGGAGTTCTTTTGGAACCTGAAAGCATGGACTAAATTTTTTTAATGAAAGATATGAAATACAATATTCTCTATGGCTTTAGTCTGGATAGAAAATTGCGTGATGTAATTATTTACTAGTCATATTATTTTTCATATTTTTCAAAGCATGAAAACATATATTGAATGAGTTAGCTTTAGTATGTTCATCATTATATGGTTTTATGTTTTTCTTATATCTGTTCATGATATGGTTCATTATTTCTGGTTATTATAATCCATGTGGCTCATTAAATATAAAATAAGTATCTTTATGTTCTGAGTTTTATCGAACATTATAATTTGTTATATCATTTGCAGAATATTGGAGTTGCTTCCATCTCTAAATTTTGAATCACATAACACCACATGGAAAATATTTGTCTTTCTGTTTCTTACAAATCGCTTTCAAATTATTAAAATTGCTTGAATTTCTTCAGGTAATATCATAAATATTATTTTCTTTTCTGTAAAGTGCTTTCCATAGATTTTTTCTTGGAAAATAGGTTATTGGAGCATGCCTTACACAGAAAGACAAATATCTTATTGCTTTCTTTTATTGTTGATCAACAACAGGTTAGTTATCTTTTATTAGTTAATTTATTTTTGAATGAATAACGATTAACAATTCAAACTTTAAATGATTTGATCATTTTAGTTATCTCATTACAAATCATATTCATTCTCATTATTAATTAGTTACATAACGATTTTCCTTATCTTTCATGTGTGATTTAAAACTCTACTTCAATAGTGTAATTCTCGGTTTCACAAGGCTTACATAAACCTTGTATTTGTACATATGTATTGTATATGAATAAGACTATGTGGTATACTTTATCGTTAAAGTAGAAAAAGTACTTAGTAGTTTTTGTATAGATAGATATTTGTTTTCTTTTCTTATTTTACCTTAGTATTTTCACCAGCCAACATAGCCATAAAACCCGTCGGGGTAGGTTACTTTAAACGGCTTGGGTTAATTAGACAACTGTGGACCAGATCATCCCTTATCGTTGAAGGTGTGTCATAAACGCCCATCAACAAATGGCGCTAGAAGGAGGGCATGAAAGCCATTAATGGCATGAGGAGGTTGAAAGACTCCCCCAAATAATCGTTCCCTTGTCATGACTTGTAGTCGCTTATACCCTACCGTTATACCTGATCAAACCACTACATCATAAGCCATACCTGACATTCCTACTAAACCTGTGACATTGATTCCTCAAGGAATTGATGTACAAGAAATTAATCATAATTCTTTCCAATCAATAATAAGAACCCAAGGCGCATTGTCCAGACTTAGACAGTTTTGTGAACAATTACATCATCCCCTTGATTTTTCCAATCAATAAGAAGATCATCTTGGAACTGGTTCGCCCAATTGCGCATTACGTGATACCTTTACAGATCCTTTTGAAGAACTAATCCAAGGTGTTGGGGGATACAGACTTCCTCCTTCCCCACCTAGGTACTCTCTACCCTCTTCAAGAGGAGAATCCTTTGACGAAGACAGTTCTTCGTCTGGGAAATCTCAAAATTCAAACACACCAACCCCCATGGTTAACCAGAACAATCCTGCCAGACCTTGGCTTGATCAAGATGTTGTGGCAGTACTCGGACCTCAACATCCTTTACCCAAACATCCCGGAAAATGGTTACCCAAGTTTGACCCTGATTCAAAGCAATCAACCAATGATCATATAAAAAAATTCATTTTATTTGTTAGGATTCAAAACGTCGAACATGAAGATGTCGTGTGTAGGATATTCCCTTACACCATTTTTGCAAAATTACCAAAAGGTTGTTATTGCAGACCTAGATATAGGGTTATTTTTTAAGAAACTTTATTTGTGAAGAGCTATCTCTATATTTTGGATATGAGAAACAGATCAATGGCATGCTTTAAATACTCATACTTTCCAAGATACAAGGGAGTTCTTTTGGAACCTGGAAGCATGGACTAAATTTTTTGAATGAAAGATATGAAATACAATATGCTCTATGGATTTAGTCTGGATAGAAAATTGTGTGATGTGATTATTTATTAGTCATATTATTTTTCATATTTTTCAAAGCATGAAAACATATATTGTATGAGTTAGCTTTAGTTTGTTTGTCATTATATGGTTTTATGTTTTTCTTATATCTGTTCACGATATGGTTCATTATTTCTAGTTATTATAATCCTCGTGGCTCATTAAATATAAAACATGTATCTTTATGTTCTGAGTTTTATCGAACATTAGAATTTGTTATATGATTTGCAGAATATTGGATTTGTTTCCATCTCAAAATTTTGAATCACATAACGCCACATGGAAAATATTTTTCTTTCTGTTTCTTACAAATCGCTTTCAAATTATTAAAATTGCTTGAATTTCTTCAGGTAATATCCTACATATTCTTTGTTTTTCTGTAAAGTGTTTGCCATATATTTTTGCTTGGAAAACAAGTTATTGGAGCATGCCTTACACAGAAAGACAAATATCTTAGTGCTTTCTTTTATTGTTGATCAACAACAGGTTAGTTATCTTTTATTAGTTAATTTATTTTTGAATGAATAACGATTAACAATTCAAAATTTAAATTCTTTGATCATTTTAGTTATATCATTAAGAATCATGTTCATTCTCATTATTAATTAGTTACATAACAGTTTTCCTTATATTTCATGTGTGACTTAAAAATTTGTTTCAATAGTGTAATTCTCAGTTTCACAAGGCTTACATAAACCTTGTATTTGTACATATGTATTGTATATGAATAAGACTATGTGGTATACTTTATCATTACAGTAGCAAAAGTACTTAGTATTTTTTGTATATATAGATAGTCGTTTTGTTTTCTTATTTTACCTTAGTATTTTCATCGGCCAACGAAGCTGTAAAACCCATCGAGTAGGTTACTTTAAACGACTTGGGTTAATTAGACAACCTTGAATCAGATCTTCCCTTCTCGTTGATGGTGTTTCATAAATGTCTGTCAACAAATGGTGCTAGAAGGAGGGTTTGAAAGTCATTAATGTCACGAGGAGGTTGAAAGACTCCCCCAAATAATCGTTCCCCTGTCATGACTCATAGTCACTCAGACCCTACTATTATACCTGATCCAACCACTATGTCAGAAGCCATACACGACATTCTCACTGAACCTGTGACATTGATTCCTCAAGGAATTGTTGTAGAAGAAATTATTTGTAATTATCACCAATCAATAATAATAACCCAAGGCGCATTGTCCAGAATTAAACAATTTGGTGAACAATTACATCAACCCTTTGATTTTTCCAATCAACAAGAAGATCCTCTTGGCACTGGTTCACCCAATCACGCATTACGTGATACCATTACCGATCCTTTCGAAGCATTAATCCAAGGTGTAGGGGGATTTGTACTTCCTCCTTCCCCACCTGGGTCCTCTCAACCCTCTTCAAGAGGAGAATCCTCTAACGGAGACAGTTCTTCATCTCGACAATCTCAAAATTCACACACACCAACCCCCATGGCTAAACAGAACAATCCTGCTAGACCTTGGCTTGATCAATATGTCGTGGTAGTATCTGGACCTCAACATCCTTTACCCAAAAATCCTGAAAAATGGTTACCCAAGTTTGACCCCGATTCAAAGAAATCAGTTGAGGATCATACCAAAAAATTCATGTTAATTTTTAGGCTTCGAAATGTCAAACACAAAGATTTCATGTGTAGGATATTCCCTTACACCTTTGAATAAATTCCTTCACGTGGTATTTTTCACAACAACCCCAAACTATTGTTTCCTGGGATAGGTTTGAGACCTTTTTCTTAGAAAAGTTTGGGGATGACAAATCTCTGGAAGTTCTAGTGATGGAATTGTCCAACATGAAAATGAATCCCAAAGAGAAATTCAAGGATTTCAATCAGAGATTCCTTACACTTAAAAATAAAATCCCTACAGAATCGATGCCTTCTGAAAACTTGGTTATTGTGTACTATGCTAAATCTCTACACCATAACATAGCTATATGGGTTAATAGGTCTAAGAAAAACATGTTAGTAGAAGATTTTGAGGAGGAATTCCTCATTGAAAAGGTTATTATTAGTTTAAAGGATAATGTAAATGCAGAAGCTGAATCAACTTCCTCTTCTAAAAAGAAGATAGAAATCCTTACCAGATCTCCCCTAAATAAAAAAGAACAAGAAACCTTAGATTTGGAGAGTTTACAAAAAGCCTTTCAAAATTTATCTGATCAAGTTATAGACTTGAAAAGATATGTAGAAGAAGGATCTTCAAGTAAGGAAATTATAGACCACCTTTTAGGAGACCTCTTCCTCCAAATAGGTCAAATCTCACTGTAGAAGGTCTGAATTTTGAAGGGTTACAACATGCTATACAAGCCATATTAGATGGAACTGATATTTTTGTTGATGTCCCACCTAAAAACCAAAACGATGCAGGTGAGGAAGATACACCTAATGATCAGGAATCGTCTCCCCCAGTTTTGGGGCATCTTTCCAACAGTATTTTCCAAGCTAATTTTGAAACTTTCCATAAAAACCATCACCCGTATAATACTCGTAGTAAAGTGCAAAACACATCTTCACCCGAGACGAATAAAAATACAATATCAAGACAACCAAGACAGATTGAAACATCAAGAAACCCTATTTCCTTAGATCAAGAATATGACCTTATTGAAGATATTAAAAGACTAAAATTAAATATATCAATTTTTGAACTTCTTAAATTCCCTCCCATCCTTCAGAAAATGTTGTGAAGCATAGCTGATAATGGTAAAAATAAAGATCCTCTGGACAAAAAGTCAGCAGAAAATGGCATAAATAAAACAAAGGATATTGTGAACAAACGGCCACCTGAGGACCATAATAGAAAGGGAACGCTAGATAAAAGTGTAGGGAATTTAGATAAAACAACTTCAGATACAACAGGAAAAAGTCAACAAACTTCTTCTCCCACAGCATGAAAAAATGTGCCACCATTTATGTTAACTTTTGAATTCTTCAACATAAATGTTTATAATTGTATGGTAGATTCTGGGGCTTCATCAAATGTAATTCCTTTGCCTGTTTGTCAAAATATAAATGTTGAATTCAAACCTTCCGATTTGAAAATTATTCAGCTAGACAGAACTAATGCCGCAGTTGTTGGTGAGCTTAAAGATGTATTGATTAGATTATCATCTAACCCAAAAGTGCACCTGGTAATTGACATAGTAGTCATTGATATTTCAAATGTTTATGGAATGTTCTTGAGCAAAGAATGGTCTGAAAAATTGCATGGTTATTTCGCCACAGATTGGTCTCATTTGTGGTTACCAGAAAACGACCAACCAAACAAGCTCAAAATTAATAGGGAATGTTATCTGAAATACACTGTTACAGATCTAAATGACTCGAATGAACCTTTTACTTCCAGTGTAAATGCATTTGAAACTCAAGGTATGAACACTTTATTTGGGAATTTCGTGACTGAAATATCCACTATTATGAACTCAAATCAACAATCTGAAATATCAGTCTATACTCAGGCGACAACTTTTAAAAATGATGCAAACATTGTTTATGATTGTGAGAATGATGAAATATTGTCTCTATACTTTGATGGGTCTAAATATCATGAAGGATTCAGTGTTGGTTGTGTATTGATTTACCCCAAAGTTAAGAATACATTCATTTCATGTAGATTAGAATTTGTGTGTACAAACAACACGACAGAATATGAAGCGCTCCTGCAGGGACTAAAGAAGGACAGAGATATTGAAGTGCAAAGATTGATGGTATTTGGCGATTCTGAAATTGTAGTTAGACAGGTGAAAAATGTTATTCATTGTTTATCATCTCACCTCAAAAACTACCAGATCGAGGTATGGAACCTAATCCATAAATTTCTTGCTTTTAATATAAGTTCTATTCCTAGATCTAGTAATTCTGAAGAAGATTTATTGGCTACTGTTGCATCAAAATTATTACCTACCGAGGGATCATCTTCTAATGCATTTTTTGTTGAATTGATGTTCAGGCCATCAATCCCCGACAATATCACCAATTGGCGAGTTTTCAACGATGATCAACAAATCATAAATTTAATGCAGATGGAGGACACTTTTCAAGATGTTGTAATTGATGAAAATACTCACAATGAAATTCTCTGTGATTTTTCGGTAATATCTGACCCTCGTTCTGCTAAAACATCATATGATCTGGTAAATTCTATTCCTAAGTCCATCGTTAGGTTAGAAAAGTTTTGTGAATTACATGACAAATTTAGGGGAGTGGTTAGTTGCAAAACAAACAGTTCCTCGTTACTATATGAAACTGTAAACTTAGGAACACAAGATAACCCTCAGAATATTAATCTCGGAAAAGGGTGCTCTCAACAAGAAATATCTGCATTCATAAATTTTTTTAAGTAATTTAAAGATGTATTTTCTTGGACATACGATGATTTGAAAACCTTTGATCCGAACATAATACAACATGTAATCCCCATGAAGCCCCAAACCCAACCATTTCAGCAAAAACTTAGGAAAATGCATCCTAAATTAGAACCCACAGTGAAAAAGGAACTGAATAAATTATTAACAACAAATATCATTTTTTCGGTTCATCATACCCAATGGGTATCCAACTTGGTCCCGGTAAGAAAGAAGAACGGATAAATACAGCTTAGTGTCGATTTTCGTAACTTAAATCGAGCCTCTGATAAAGACAATTATCTTGTTCCTCCAATGAAACAAATCTTGCAACATGTATCTAGTTCTAAAAGGATATCCTTATTATGTGGTTTCTCAGGGTACAACCAGGTCCTCATGTCTCCGTCAGATTAGTTAAAAACCACATTTTGCACCCGTTGGGGCACTTATGCCTATCGAAAAATGTCTTTTAGATTAATTAATGTTGGAGCCACTTTCCAAAGAGAAATGGATATTTATTTTTGTGGCCATATCAACCAGTCAGTTGTTGTTTACCTAGATGATGTCACTATCTTTCCGAAGAATAAAAAATATCACTTGCCACATCTTAGGGTTGTACTAGAGCGTTGTCGTAAGTTTGGTATTTCATTGAACCCCAAGAAATCATTTTTTGCAGTAGAGCAGGGAAGATTACTTGGATTTATAGTTTCAAAGGATGGGATGATAATAGAACCCGAATGAACTTAAGATATTGCCAATATTCCTCCACCGTTCTCGAAAAAGGAAATGCAATCTTTTTTGGGTAAAATAAATTTCGTCAGACGTTTTGTTCCAAGATGTTCTAAGATGGTTAGGCCTCTGCAAAACAAGATTAAAAATGATGTTATTTTTAAATGGGGACCACAAGAAAACCTACATTTTAATTCTATTAAAAAATCTATAACAAAAGTCCCATGAATTCCCCTCCTTAATGAGTCCTGATTTCGCCAAAGACTTCACACTTTATACTTTTGCATCAGACAGATCATATGTTGTTGTACTTACTTAGAAAAAATGATGAAAAATAATGAAATCCCCATTTTGTTTATGAGTTATACCTTTAAAGGAGACGAATTAAATTATCATGCAGTTGATCAACAACCATACGTTGTCTTTAAGGTAAAACATTTTAGACCTTACCTTTTGAAATCCAGGATAAAAGTCATTGTTCCTTACTCGGCAGTAATAAATATGTTAGTTCATAAGGAGCTTGGAGAAAAGAGGGCCAATTGGATGACATCTCTTCAAGAGTATGATCTCGAAATCATACCAGCACAAATTGTTAGAGGCCAAGGCCATTGCAAAATGGTGGTTGACTCAGTCAAAATGTCAGATAATGAACTAGCAGTACCATCTGAAAAATTGCATCATGAAACACAAATCTGTTGTACACAAATTATGCCTATTATTGGTATAATGATATCAGGTTTTATTTGTTGCATGGAACTACTCCTCGAAATCACGATCCCAAAAACAAAAGGGAGCTAAGGCTTAGGTCTGCATATTTTCAATTAATTAATGATGTATTGTTTAGAAATAATTTTGATGGTATATTTCTACGTTGCCTAGAAAAGGAAGTATCTGAAAAAGAGCTAGCTAAGCTACATTCTAGCGATGTTGGGGGTCATTTTGGTGGGGATACAACCGCCCAAAAAGTACTTAGGGTTGGTTAATATTGGCCCACATTATTAAATATGCTCATACTATGGATCACAAATGTGTAATTTGTCAAAAAGTTGCAGGACGAGTCAAGAAGGTTGCATTCCCCTTGTAGCCCGTTACAGTAGGCACGCCATTCCAATAGTGGGGCCTCGATATCATAGGGCCAATTAACCCACTTTCTTCACAGCAACACAAATACATTCTCACGTCAATGGATATTTTACAAGGTGGTTTGACGCTTCACTTTTAAGGGTAGTAAACACTAATCGAGTAATTTTGTTCTTAAATTCTCATATCATCACACGTTTTGGGATACCTAAATGTTTAGTTTTTGACAATACTTCTTAATTTTCTTCCTTGGACATGAATGCTTATGCTCTAGAAAAGGGAATTAAGTTAAAATAATCTGCTAGTTATTATCCTCAAGGCAATGGCCTGGCTGAGTCAACAAACAAAAATCTGATTAAAATACTAAAAAGAACAGTGTCAGATAATCACAAAAATTGGCACAATGCATTATATAACGCACTATGGGTTGATAGGGTCACCCCAAAAGCATCCATCGGTAATTCTCCTTTCTTCCTCATATACGGAAGAGAAGATATCCTTCCTCCCCACATCTTTCTCCCATCACTTTAGTTATCTCAGAAGGTTCAAGAAGAAGAATGTCGTCCTTTAGAGAATCGAATAAATGCTTTACTTAAATTGGAAGAAATTAGGACACAAGCAAAATAGAAATTGGACCAGCACCAACAAATTGTTAAACATTAGTTTGACGCAAGTTCGTCCTATGATAGAAACTTCGATGTAGGAGATTTGGTTCTCAAGTGGGATAAAGCACATGAGGACAAAGGAGAACACACCAAGTTTCAAAATCTATGGTTGGGACCATTTGTTATTGCAGAAAAATTGGGTCCTAGCTCCTTTTGTCTACAAAACTTGGAGGGATAGCCATACACTTTCCCAGTGAATGGCCAAACTCTCAAGAATTATTTTGCTTGATCAAAATAAGACTTGCCTCCCTGTAAATATCCCAAGTTGTATATAGTTTTTTTTTTTTTTTCTTTCTTTATTTTCTACTTGATTGAGTTATTTCTGACTCACAAACGATTGTGGAAGGGAATTTTCATCATTAGATTTATTATTGGATGGAAATTTGAAATAGTTCAAACATATTCAATACTAATACTTAGCTCAGATAATTGGTTTATAAGAAAGTTATTCTAGAAGTTCTTTTCTAGAATATTATTACTAAAATTTTATCGAGATCTTTGGGAAGTACGGTTACCTTTAAAATTTTTACACCGTCCCATTTCTAAAAAGATCAACTCAAAGCGCTTCCCCATTCTCTAGATGTTTTCTTGAGTGAAATATAAACGTTTGCACCATGGTAGAACTACCATTTCTAAATAAGCAAATAATAATGATCGGTCATATATCTGTCTGATTATCAATCTCTAGTATCACCCCACCCTCTTTGTCAGTTTGAAATCTCCAAATTCTATCATTATAAATGACTAAGGAGGTTTGGAAGCACGCTAATGTGTGGGAAATGTGTGTAAACCTGTCGGGTACTAAACAGGCCTGCTGGCAGTGGGTAAATGCACACATGATACCAAGACAACTTTTTCGGGGTAATGAATAGGTATGCTGGCAGCAAAGCAATGTCGGGTTCAAGATATGTCAAGTATGTTTTATAAGTTGATCATATATTAAAAAAAAATTTATATCATGGATAGACAAATTTTGGATGGGATTAAAGTACTTGAGTGGGTTAAATGACATCCATGTCGAGGATATGAATGCCTATTGGAAGTAGTGGCCCTGTCAACGGTATTGAAGTTACCTTTATAAATATCATCGCCTTTTGATCAAAACTAATCTTAAGGTTATAATCGTCTGTTAAAGCACTTCTTTTTTTAGTATGATTGTGCTAATCATTTTATGAACTAATCTTAATATGTTTAATCTTAAAATAAGATCTGTTTCAAGGCAGCTTTAAGTGTTATCCAAGTCATTCTTTATCCCTGACATGAAGGTTTGATGATGCAGAGATAATTGTTTCGCCCAGTGAGTCGCCATTGTTGGCAACCAAACTACCATCTCGTTTCTTCGATATTTGAAATACAAAATTGCAAAGATAAATTTTTGTACCCACTGCTTAAATTGTATATACGACAGAATCAATTGCTTTTGGTGATTACTTTTGTTGATCAGTTGTTTTTATTTTATTTCATTGATATCTAACGTGTTTACCCATTTCAATTTCATGACTGGCAAGCATGAAATTGAAATATTTTCACAAGGACATTAACTGAACTCTTAAGGTGTTCACCCTGTGTAATTGAAAAAACTATTTGGAAAGGTCTAAAATCATAAAGAATTCATACTATGATTCAATGATGAATGTGAAGCCATGTTAAAATTTTGCAAAAAAATTCATAACTTAGGGTAAAAACAAAATCGATGTGTTATTTATTCGATATTGTTATTAAACCAATTTTCAAATTTTTAATACATTTCTTATCCTTTGCAAATTTTGGTTATGTGTTTTTTCCCCCACCATATGATCTGAATGTTATGATGGATTGTCTGTCACTGTCTTGTCAACTTATGACATGGTTAGCATCCATTCAATTAAATGATCGTCTCTTTGTCTTGTTCATCAATAACCACATTCAATTCGTCTTCAGGATGGTCCTTCATGACCAGAGAGTTGGTTTTAGAAAACGAAGTGGGTTTTGAGTTTTTGGTCCTCTAGATTTGGGTGGTTAATCAAGTCTTGGGGTGGAAATCATGGTAGTGTCTCTTTGAGCCCTTATTTTTTGGTTCACTGTTAGCCATGCAAACTCAATCGTTTATTGTTTTGGGTTTGCTCGAGCACAAACTCCTCCATTTTGTGTCTTCTGGTACATTGTTCGCAAGCTGATGCCCACTGTGGTTAGAGTGGAGCCGAATGGCTCACAAGTATTTTTATCTCATGATGACGTTGTGGATGACCTAGTCCATTTTGGTTGGATAAAATTCATTCAGTATTTTGAGGGTTTCAACCTAGAGGTTGCACAGGATTTTGCTAAAACTTTTGATGGAACCAAAGCCAAGGTAGGAGACATTCAGTTGTAGGTGAGCGAAGAATCCATAGCCGAGGCAACTAGTTTTTCACAGGAAGGTGATTGATGGTTTAAGAATTTGAAGATATATGGTATACCATGGAATTCCTTGTTGGTCTCCAAAAGGTCGCATTACAATGTGAAAGGTATGCCTATATAGTTGTTTAAAACCCCCTCGCATGGCATATTGTTGGTAATAAAAAAATTCATTACTTGTGAAGGGCGTTACAGGCTGGTTTTTTTGTTTCACATACGATTGCTGATAATTTTCCTAGGGTTCAAGTTGAATTTTCCTTTTTATTTTCTCAAGATCCTTCTGAAAATGTCTAAATTCTACCAGAGGCAAAACCCTAACACCGAATCTATCATGTTCCATCATGGTTTGATTCGCGTTTTGGTGACTGCCCAATTGTTGAACAAAGGGGATACCTGGAAGAATTTTATTTTTAGGAATGGGTTTATTCCTTCGCAATTTGAGCTTATTTCTCATTTACCTCTGGGTAAAGATGAACGTGTCTATCCAAGTATTTTGTCTCAGTCTCTCCAAGATTTCTTAGTTGAGGTGCAGGTCATGAAAGACTCTGTCTTACCTACCAATGATCTAATCGAGTTTCTTCCTGTAACCGAAATCACTTCCAAAAAATGTGATTTCATTCTGAAGAGAAATTTGGAAGAAATCCTGAGTCATTTGAGGGATAGGTCACCAAACACCCCTGGTCCTATGCAGCCTAAGATTACAAATGATAACAATAAAATTAAAAGAAAGGGGAAGAAAATTAAACAGGATGTTAGTGACTTGGATTTAAAAAATAAGAGAAGTGGCCATATTTTGTTAAGGATGAAAAGGAACCGATGTCAAAATCATAGCAGGCTCGTTCTGACAGTAGTAATAGAAGACGTGAATTTTGTCGACGATGTAAGATTTGATTCCACTAGAGTGAATTCACCACAGTATGATTTTGTTTCGAATATGCCTCCATTTTTAATGGAACGTGAAGGATTTACATGGATACAAAATGATCTGAAAATGGTGATAGCACAAGGTAAACCTTTAAACTCAGACAATATACGTCCTCTATCGGGACTAGAACAGGTGTATTGTGAGGAATGCTTCACTTGGATTCAAAGATACTATCAATACATCCTGTATGTGCAAGCCCGTCTTAACCAAGTGTTGGCTCGAAACATATATTTGGAAAGAGAAAATTCAGACTTGAGAGCCGATATGCAACAAACTTCTCCTAGGGAGAACAAGAGATTCAAGAAATCAGGGGACATCATTATTAAACACTCATCTAATGTCTATGTTGTTATGAATTCGGAAATGTCAGATTCCTCTTTTTCGAATGTTTGAATTGGTTTGAGGAGGAGCAAATTTCAAGTGTTGTTGAAAAGAGTGAATCATTATGAGGTGCTTCTAATTTGCAATTTGTTTCTTTTCAAACATTTTCAAAAAATAGTTTTAATGATGTAACCATTTTTGCAAAATTACCATAAGGTTGTTATTGTAGACCTAGATTAAGGGTTATTTTTGAAGAAACTTTATTTGTGAAGATCTGTCTCTATATTTTGGATATGAGAAACAAAGAAATGGCATGTTTTAAATACTCATACTTTCCAAGATACAAGGGAGTTCTTTTGGAACCTTGAAGCATGGACTAAATTTTTTGAATGAAAGATATGAAATACAGTATGATCTATGGATTTAGTCTGGATAGAAAATTGTGTGATGTGATTATTTATTAGTCATATTATTTTTCATATTTTTCAAAGCATGAAAACATATATTGTATGAGTTAGCTTTAGTCTATTCGTCATTATATGGTTTTATGTTTTTCTTATATCTATTCACGATATGGTTCATTATTTCTAGTTATTATAATCCTTGTGGCTCATTAAATATAAAACATGTATCTTTATGTTATGAGTTTTATCGAACATTAATTTTTTTTATATCATTTGTAGAAGATTGGAGTTGCTTCCATCTCTAAATTTTGAATCACATAACACCACATGGAAAATATTTGTCTTTCTGTTTCTTACAAATTGCTTTCAAATTATTAAAATTTCTTGAATTTCTTCAGGTAATATCATAAATATTCTTTTCTTTTCTATAAAGTGCTTGCCATAGATTTCTTCTTGAAAAACAAGTTATTGGAGCATGCCTTACACAGAAAGACAAATATCTTAGTGTTTTCTTTTATTGTTGATCAACAACATGTTAGTTATATTTTATTAGTTAATTTATTTTTGAATGAAAAACGATTAACAATTCAAAGTTAAGATTGGGTTGCATCATACATAAAGAACATTATACAATGAGAGTGTACCTAGCAGATCTTATTGTCCAATAACAGACGATTTTTTTGTAGGATAGTTCTGTCAAAATCGATTGTTTACGTTCGATCCATGTCGAGCAGACCTCGTCCTTGTGAGAGATAATAAATGATTTTATCATTTTAGTTATATCATTACGAAACATATTCATTCTCCTTATTAATTAGTTACATAACAATTTTCCTTATATTTCATGTGTGACTTAAAACTTTTCTTCAATAGTGTAATTCTCAGTTTCACAATGCTTACATAAACCTTGGATTTGTACATATGTATTGTATATGAATAAGACTATGTGGTATACTTTATAGTTAAAGTAGAAAAAGTACTTATTAGTTTTTGTATAGATAGATAGTCGTTTTATTTTCTTATTTAAACTTAGTATTTTCACCAGCCAACGAAGCCGTAAAACCCATTGGGGTAGGTTACTTTAAATGACTTGGGTTAATTAGACAACCTCAAACCGGATCTTCCCTTCTCATTGACGGTGTGTCATAAATGCCCGTCAACATGTACATGATTAGATGTCTCTTATATTAAATGTGATTTTAGTTTCCATGATTCTTTGACTTGAGATCCTTGGAGGGCGTACCTCTCTGTCTTTGCAGGACCTTGTCGATGGATGTTTTGGAGGAACAAGCCCAACTTATGCCTTCATTGGGGTAGGAATCCCATTGGTTGGATTTGATAACCAAGACCTTGGGGAAATGCATGAGATAAACATTTCCTTTGGAGGAAAAGGAAGAGACCTTAGACGATCTCACCTAGCCCTTGCAAGCCCAGTGTTTTTCCTTTGGAGGCTAAAACGTCATTTTGGAGGGCTTGACATCACCCTAGGGCTAGGGTTTTGGTGGTGATGATGTTGTTTTGATGGACACTTGGAATTTTTGGAGGCGAAAGACCTTTTGCATCACAAATATGAGCCTGGAATATGAATAAGGAGCCTTGTGAGGGCCAATGACCTCCTCACCTTGCTCAACAACTTGCTAAAGTGTCAAAATGTCACCCTAGAGAGGGTTGACGTCACCTTTTAGGGTTTCTTATGCATTTTTAAAGTTAAATTTAAATTTATTATTTAAAGGGGAAAAATAAAGGGATAATGGCTCCCTTATTTTGTGTTTTACCCTAATTTATGTGGACAAACACTTTTAGGAGTTTTGTATAAATAAGGATCATTTTCATTTCATTTTAACATAACTCTCTCACATGAGAAGAACTACCTGGCTGAAATTTTTGCTCCTCTTGGGAAATATCATTCTCTGTCTCTCTTATGTTATGGTTTATCATTTCCTTATGGAGTGAAGTGGTGCGCTATCTCTTGGAGGCTCTTTCTCTTGCTATGGTGATGGCAGTTCTTGGTAACTAGGGTTTTGTCTTGCAATCTCTTGGAATGGGTAAGATAAATCTACAATTTTGTTAGTTCTTTTATCTTGTTCCATGGTTATTATTGACTATATCCTTGGAGGAATATAAGGGCATATACCCTCCACCAATTTTTATCATTGTTTTTGGTTGAAACATTTATTGCAAAGGTTGTTAGGAGGAGTAAAAATGCTTACACCCTCCTAGATTTTACCTTGTTAGTGTTACTTTCTCAAGGGAGTAAAAGGGCTTACACCCCTTGAGAAATAGTAGGCCTAACCTAATACAAGAAGACTCCATAACCCATTTGGAAAGGTGTTGGCAACAATAATACAATTGTTATTTTTATTAAATAATCTACATAGCTGCCTACATAGGGTCATGAAATTTCATTACTCTTCATGAACAATTTCTGAGATGACAGTTGCAAATCGTCGCTTCTCCCTATTGTCTTTTCGAATTTTGTTTTCATGACTGTAAGCATGAAAACTCGCAACTGGGATTGCCATTTGGTTTTGAATTTTTGATTAAAGGGAAATTTCTCTTATGGTTTATTATAAAATTGTCTTATCTTTTCTATGAGCATGTTTCTCTCCTTGTTTGTGATCCTTTTGGTTCTAAACATGCCTTGGTTGCATAAGTGAAATACCTCCATTCGTTTATTTTCAATTGATATCAATGGGGTTTTGATTCATAAAACTTTTAATTATTCAATGTTTATTTGATACATTTATCTTGTAATCAAGTCATGAATGTGCGTTCTATGGTTTTCAAGTGCTTACATCCTTACATGTACTTATATGCCAAGGTGTTATTTTAAGTATAGCGTGATATTATTAATCTATATGGCCTCAGGATTCACGACCTCTTTCCCACGCACGGTGATTAATGCCTCTGCCTACCATTTTGAACTGTCATAGCATTGTTTTGTTCAGGGCTATGGCTCTGTGTTTTCTTATCAAACCCTACCTCTGATTTCTGTGTTGATTCCCTTCTTTCGCCATGGCTCCAGTGGTAAGGATTGAGCCCAATGGCATCCAAACCTTGTTATTGTATGATAACTCCAGGGATGATTTAGAAAGGAACGGTTGGCGGTTGTTCATTGAAAAGTTTAAGGGTTTCAATCTGAGAGTTTCCCAAGAGTTTGCATTATGGCTGTAGAGCAAAGATCGGTCTGTGTAGTTGGAAGTAACTGAAGACTTCTTAAAGCTAACCCCGTAATTGCCTCCCAGAGACACGTTTTTGCGTGAGCGATTATGAGAAAACAGTTTTGAATTAGATCAAACCCTTGAAAACCTAGAACCGAAATGAGCCCTTTTACCTTCACTGTGGGCAGTTTTCCTAGAAATTGGATCATTACAGAGATATAGCTCGTCCTTTAGAGGTCAAATCTCAGATTTTCTCTGTGGCTGAAGGGAGTGTTTTGGTCTATTTGCAAATGTTGAAACATTTGTGACTTCTCCAGGCCTGTGCATTAGCATCCCACAACACCCCTCTCACCCGTCCATCCATGTGTCTCAACCTCCCACTATGAACCCTTGATCAATCCAAAGGATATTCAACCAGTTTGCCAGCAAGTTATACATCTACAGGACATGTGATATTTAAAAGAAAAAACGTATAAGCAGCTACAACCATCACGATTCGATTTGATTTCATGATGGGAGGTATGATTTTGTTTAATTTTAGCACGATTTGGTCACTCTTAAGTTAGGATATACGATTTGATTCAATAAACTATTTTCTGATTAAGATTAGTTTGTTTTGATTGCATTGGCTATTACAACTAGCTACAGATTCTGTAGCTAGTTAGAAAAATTCGAATTACTTGTTTTGATAACTGAAAATACATCTGAAATCTTTTTATTTTTATTTGTTTTCAGGAACCTATGATTTCTAAGGAGATTTGAAGCACTGTTGGCATCTCTCATCCATATTATCTTTATGTTTTTAGTTAATAGATTAGGCTGTTAGTTTTTGGCATCAAGTAGAATTTGGGAGGTTGCATCCCCCACATTTTTTGGAACAGATTGGATGTTATCAACAGGAAACATTTTGTTCCTAGAACCTATATAAGTATGTTGTTTTGTAAACTTGAAATCATCTCTACCTGGGGCAAAAACTATGGATTTCTGAGTTACAGACTTGAATAGAATATGATATTTGCACAACTTTAGCTTCTCTATATCGTGTTTTTATTCAAGTTATGATCATTTCGATTTGTAATTAGATTGTGATTACTTTAGCTATCATGGTTTATTGCAAATTGGTATGATAAAATTGATATGATATTCATGTTTTATGTCCCATATTTAACATACAGTAATTATTCTGTTCAAATTTGAGATTAGGAGATTCATCTTCTTTATTTGTTGAACATTTATACACAAGTTTTCACAGCAGGATTTATCCCAATGTGGCCACTTGTGAAATTATAAGATTGTTGTTACTATATCTCTTTTTTGTTCTATCATTCGGATTCAATCACTGTTGCTTCGCGTTTATGAGAAGCATTTGTAGGATCTGTTGCGGGTTTGCCTCATCAGACAACGAGATTGGATGCTATACACAGGACGAATAGGAGATGCGATTACAGGTTAGTTTGTTAGTTTTATTTCATTAGTTTAATTAATATAGGAATTCCCTGTAATCTAAACACATTCTACTATTTGTTATCTCTGTTTTTCAATTAGACAGTTCGTTATTTCATTTCTTGTGTATAAACATTATAAAAAATAAATCAAAAAAATTAGATGATAGTTTTGTTGTCATTAAATAAAAAAATCCATATTCGATTTTCGCAGATTTAGATTAAAATTTCCATTCTGTAAATGTTATACATATATTAGAAATATAATCATTTGGATATATTGTACATATAATAAGTAGAGCTATTTTATAAATATTAGTTAGCAAACTATAAATATATATTAGATCTGTATATAGTTTTCAACAAGTGTTTTTCATTAAGTTATTTTATCTTCTTTAGTTTTGTTTTTCACTTTCTTAGGACTTAGATCGGCCAACGGAGCCGCTAAACCCATCAGAGTGGATTAATCCAAACGAATTGGGTTAATTAGACAACCCCAGACCAGATTCACTCCTCCAGTTGACGAGTGGTCAATTTCACCTGTCAACAAATGGCGCTAGAAGGAGGGCCAACTGACAAGATGGACCTGTATGAGCCTTTATTTTAAATGTATTCAATTCCCCCATGGCTCCCCAAATCACTGTGTTGGAACATGATTTCAAATTCTCATTACCCAATGTTCCCAATGAGATAGTCTCTCGCTTGTCCAAACTCACCTTTGATGGTGGAGGCAATACATCTGCTAAAGACCACCTTAACAAGTTTTGGTGCAAATGCATCAAACATGACATCTCAGATTTAAGAGTTTTATGCAGACTGTTTGCTTTTACTTTTAGAGGTTGGATTAAACATTGGTTTGAATCCTTTCCAGCATGTCACATTTTTTATTGGTTTCAATTTGTAGATGAATTTCTAGATGCTTTTGAAATTTATGACTTCGATCAATTATGTGAAGAATTTCATACTCCGCTTATCAACAACAATTCATCTTCGAAAGAATTTTTGACAAGAGTCTATCATATCCTCTGTAAATTTAATCTCAATGACATGTCATTTTCATTAAATCTCTTCTATGATGCTTGCATCCCTTCCATCCAGTCATATTCAATCACGAACGAAGAACCAATTGCAAATCCTATCACTCAACTGCAAGAACAATTTTTTTTGCAAGATGAGAAGAATCCTTCCGACAATGTTGAACTAGCTAGGGAGGTAGAATCTATTGACCAGGTTCTTAATGACAACCAAATTAGTTTTTCCTTTGAATCATTGTATTTTCAGTCTTCCACCAGTATGGAAGAAGATTCGTTTCTGGCTCAAGCTAAATATCCTCATTCTTGTAACTCATGCTCTAATCAATATTTAAAATTAGTCATTGAAGAACACTTAAGTGACGAAAATCGTCTTGAATGTTCTAGTACTCCTATGAAACTGATTAGAGAAGAAGATATGAAACTAGAAGAAGAAACCTTAAACCTTCATCCTCAAAATGTACTTTATCCACGGGAAAGACTAGATGTTTGTCACATAAATTTTGAATTATCTATCACACAGAAGCCAAATCCAGATGATCATATTATGTTGAGGAATTCGTCACCAAAACAGAGTAAGAGTTTTAAGGAAAGTGAAGAGAAATGTCTTGAGAATACCATTGTTAATTATCGTAGTTCAAGAGATTCTTTTCATGTGCTTATTTCTAATTCCTTGTATTTTTTATATCCTGATTTATTCCTAGACTCTGTTGGACTTGACATCTTACCTACAACATCCTACTCTTTTCCACCACAATCATATCCTTTCAATATGCTAAATTTTGGTGAAATTAATTCCAAACCTAACATTGATAAAGTTGGATTTGACACTTGTTCACTTTCATCACTCATATGGGAAAAGGACATGTTACGAGATGATTTTACACAGTTTATTGTTGAAAAAGAAAATGCACTATATTTTATGGAGATCAAACATTCTTCATTGCATATTCGTCCTTTGATTAGCTCGAATCTTAATGTTTATGATTCACATTTTGAAATGATCAATCTTGTTAAAAGAAGCATTCAAACCAATGATCTAATTGACATCACGAATCCTCTTATGATGATTTCCCCATCGATATATTCACTTCATCAAAGTCATGGTTTGCATCCTAATTTTTGTGACAAAATCTTAGGATGGCTTGAGTATTCATATATAAAAAAAATTCATAATAAAGATAAAGTTGTGCTTGCTTTCTTTTTACCTAAGTATCTTGGAAGTAGCCGTGACATATATCTTTTAGATCCTCCATGTGAAGAAATTATTGAACACTTAGAGAGTTGTTAGGAGGATGGGGCATTTCAGACTTGGGTGATGGTTATTTCATTTCCTCGTAATCTTGATAATTTTTTTAAACTTACTTACACTCGCCCATGCCATTATGACCCTTATCACGACAAGATTGCGCAATGGTTGGAGGATTCGTACAACAAGAATATTCAGGGGAATGGTAAGATCATGCTTACTTTGTTTTTAGATGATGATTATGAAGGTAAGTGTGATATGTTTCTGTCATTTTTTGATATATTATCATTCTTATTAGTAATGTTTGATTTTTTTTCCATTGTAGGATTAGAGTTACTCCGATGGCTACATTGGAAGCATGACTTCACGTAGTATTCTGATATGTTTAGTAGTTAGGGTAGGGTTAGGAATAGGTTTTCTTTCAGTTTTATTCCTCACTATTTCTCTTTGTAATAATGCAGTCATGAACGCAAGTGGGCGCACCACGAGAACCATAATACGACTGTTATCAAGGAAGTACTGAACAGGCCCGCTGGCAGCAAAGCAATGTCAGGTATATGAAAATTCTCAGATATGGATTCTTTTGATCTTAAATGTCCTTCATTCTAATCTGGAACTTCTTGGTAGGATACAGATATCGGAGTGGGTTAAATGACATCCCTGTCGAGGCTATGGACGCCTGCTGGCAACAACGGCTCTGTCAACAATATTGAATATTTTAACTTTAATATCATGACTCTCTTCTGTTAAGATTGTTGCCAATTTTCGTCTCTTTAAAATAATAGTAATCTGAAAATGGAATGCTTTATAATTGATAATGATCTTCAGATAGCTTTCTGGTTGTTTTCAATTTGAAGTTTTTTCTGATTATCCTAATCTGAACTCGTTCATTTGGCAAAGATAACTGCTTCTCCCAACGTGTCGCCATTGTTGGCAGCAATAATACAATTGTTATTTTTATTAAATAATCTACATAGCTGCCTACATAGGGTCATGAAATTTCATTACTCTTCATGAACATTTTCCGAGATGACAGATGCAAATCGTCGCTTCTCCCTATTGTCTTTTTGAATTTTGTTTTCATGACTATAAGCATGAAAACTCGCAGCTGGGATTGCCATTTGGTTTTGAATTTTTTATTAAAGGGAAATTGCTCTTATGGTTTATTATAAAATTGTCATATCTTTTCTATGAGCATGTTTCTCTCCTTGTTTGTGATCCTTTTGGTTCTAAACATGCCTTGGTTGCATAAGTGAAAGACCTCCATTTGTTTATTTTCGATTGATATCAATGGGGTTTTGATTCATAAAACTTTTAATTATTCAATGTTTATTTGATACATTTATCTTGTAATCAAGTCATGAATGTGCGTTCTATGGTTTTCAAGTGCTTACATCCTTACACGTACTTATATGCCAAGGTGTTATTTTAAGTACAACATGATATTATTAATCTATATGGCCTCGGGCTTCACGACCTCTTTCCCATGCACGGTGATTAACACCTCTGCCTACCATTTTGAACTGTCATAGCATTGTTTTGTTCAGGGCTATGGCTCTGTGTTTTCTTATCAAACCCTACCTCTTATTTCTGTGTTGATTCCCTTATGTTTTCCATGGCTCTAGTGATAAGGATTGAGCCCAATGGCATCCAAACCTTGTTATCGTATGATAACGCCAGGGATGATTTAGAAAGGAACGGTTGGCGGTTGTTCATTGAAAAGTTTAAGGGTTTCAATCTGAGAGTTTGCCAAGAGTTTGCATTATGGTTGTAGAGCAAAGATCATTCTGTGTAGTTGGAAGTAACTGAAGACTTCTTAAATCTAACCCCGTAATTGCCTCCCAGAGACATGTTTTTGCGTGAGCGATTATGAGCAAACGGTTTTGAATTAGATCAAACCCTTGAAAACCCAAAACCGAAATGAGCCATTTTACCTTCTTTGCGGGCTTTTTCCCCAGAAATTGGATCATTACAGAGATATAGCTCGTCCTTTAGAGGTCAAATCTCATATTTTCTCTGTGGCTGAAGGGAGCGTTTGGTCTGTTTGCAAATGTTGAAACATTTGTGACTTCTCCAGGCCTATGCATTAGCATCCCACAACACCCCTCTCACCCGTCCAGCCATGTGTCTCAACCTCCCATTGTGAACCCTTGATCAATCCAAAGGATATTCAACCAGTTTGCCAGCAAGTTATACATCTACAAGACATGTGATATTTAAAAGAAAAAGCGTATAAGCAGCTACAACCATCATGATTCGGTTTGATTTCATGATGGGAGGTATGAATTTGTTTAATTTTAGCACGATTTGGTCACTCTTAAGTCAGGATATACGATTTGATTCAATAAACTATTTTCTGATTAAGATTAGTTTGTTTTGATTGCATTGGCTATTACAACTAGCTACAGATTTTGTAGCTAGTTAGAAAAATTTGAATTACTTGTTTTGATAACTGAAAATACATCTGAAATATTTTTATTTTTATTTATTTTCAGGAACCTATGATTTCTAAGGAGATTTGAAGCACTGTTGGCATCTCTCAGCCATACTATCTTTATGTTTTTAGTTAATAGATTAGGCTGTTAGTTTTTGGCATCAAGTAGAATCTGGGAGGTTACATCCCCCACATTTTTTGGAACAGATTGGATGTTATCAACAGGAAACATTTTGTTCATGGAACCTATATAAGTATATTTTTTTGTAAACTTGAAATCATCTCTACCTGGGGCAAAAATTATGGATTTCTGAGTTACAGACTTGAATAGAATATGATATTTGCACAGCTTTAGCTTCTCTATATCGTGTTTTTATTCAAGTTATGATCATTTCGATTTGTAATTAGATTGTGATTACTTTAGCTATCATGGTTTATTGCAGATTGGTATGATAAAATTGATATGATATTCATGTTTTATGTCCCATATTTAACATACAGTAATTAGTCTATTCAAATTTGAGATTAGGAGATTCATCTTCTTTATTTGTTGAACATTTATACACATGTTTTCACAGCAGGATTTATTCCAATGTGGCCACTTGTGAAATTATAAGATTGTTGTTACTATATCTCTTTTGTGTTCTATCATTCGGATTCAATCACTACTACTTCGCGTTTACAAGAAGCATTTGTAGGATCTATTGCGGGTTTGCCTCATCAGACAGCGAGATTGGATGTTATACATAGGACGAATAGGAGATGTGATTACAGGTTAGTTTGTTAGTTCTATTTCATTAGTTTAATTAATATAGGAATTCCCTGTAATCTAAACACATTCTATTGTTTGTTATCTCTGTTTTTCAATTAGACAGTTAGTTATTTCATTTCTTGTGTATAAACATTATAACTAAGAAAATGAAACACACAATACATCTATCTATACAGTCACCCATACCACTGCTTCCCCCCTCCCCCCAGTGGGTCGTGGCTACTCTTCAATAGAGAAACACATGCTCAAATCAACATGATTCTGTCATTAATTAAAAAATGCAGTCTGAACACCAGTTTGCAAAATATGTCTGAATTACACAATGAAAATGTCTTCTTAAAATTATCTCCATGTGGTCTGTCCACTACTAGGGGTATTTATAGATGAATTATAGTTCGAGAGGTAGACCACTGCAAGGGTTGACCTCCTCTAAAATGGGAAATTCCATTAAATGTGCTCTAACAAATTTGGCTTCTAGAAAATCGGTGAGCCACTCAACGATTAATATAACTGCCTAATCTAAGATGTCATCAGATCTGTAGCTAGAAGCCACGAGGGGGCACAAAACCCAAGTCACCGATTCTCCCATCACAGGCCGCCAATGTACCAATCGCCAACTCACCTGCACTCTGAGTGCTGGATGAAGTGTCGGATCGCGTACCAGATGGGGTGTTGGATGAAGTGTCAAATGAGGTACCGGATGGAGGATCAGACTGTGAATTCACCCTGTTACACACAGATCATGCATTAGATCCTTATAATCATCAAACCAAACTGAATTTATCTCAAAATCATCGTAAAACATTGATTACACATACCTAGTATAAATCCATGATGAATTGATATAAAATCCTTTGAAAACTCCTTCAAAATGGTCAATAACATATATAATATCGGTGCAAAAAGGATTCAACCATCTCAACAAAACAATCAAAATATGAGCCCAACATTACCCCCACGCCTAAGGATTTTAGGTCCCACTACAAACAAAAATGAATCACCCAACATGACTAGAATTCCTAAGGAGGGGGTGGATTAGCTTTAGAAGATTCTCCCTCTTGTCCTAAAGACTTTGTCTTGTGCCTCTTACGATGTTTCACTTGTGCCTGGAGGATAATATTTTCATTGGTCATTTTATCAACCAATCATTGGAGAGAATTCAATTTTTCTTGTAATACCGCACTGTCATGGTGGAGATGCATATCCATAGTCTTTCTCTCTTCCAACTATTGAAGCAACTGAACATTTTCTTGTTGTAATTTTTCAATGACTAGAGTATGATCATATGTTTCAGAGGAGGGATTGGATCCCTTCATGGATGTAGAGGGTCTATCATCTTTGGAAGATGATGTAGGCATCTGTGAGGTAGGAGTAATAGAGTGATTGTGAGAGGGAATAGGTTCATATTTTACTTCTCTATCAGGCTCCAACTCTTCTGCAAAAACTTTCTTGAGTCTTTTATGGGGGCTTTCATGATTGGAGGATACTTGGATAGGATCTGAAGTGCATGGGGGTTTTACATTAGGCTTTCCACATGCACTTCAGGTACTTTTTCGAAAATATCCCCCTTTGAACTGATTGGATCCTCTTCTAATCGTAGGGACTAGAGGGAAATCTCCTTGAATTGCCTCTTGTAAATTTTTGGGTTGAGGATCAATAGATGTTGAGGGCATCAGAGAATTATCAATAGGATTTTTAGTTTTCTTTCCCGATGAGGTTGCGGGGGAATCAACAAGTTTCTTAGTCTTTTGTTCAAACAAAGAGATAGTTTGAGTGGGAGGGTTTGGATTCTTTGGATAATGAGGCTTGGATGGAGTAATAATCCCCAAATCAAGTGATTTCTTGCTGGTCTTGACTGTGAGATGGGGGTTTGAAAATTGAAAGAGGAATTCATCCCATGTCTTCCCTTGTTTTGTCAACTCGGTTATGACAAGAAATTTGATGAGGTCGTCATGGAATAGACTGTTCTCAGGATTGGCCAAATTATTTCATACTTGGGAAGACATTTTCTCAAGACTTTTCAAGAAGTAGAAAGGAAAATTCAAGGGCTTGTTAAATTGGAAATGAGCTAACAGACAAAAATGGAAAGCTTTGAAAATAGAGTATCTACCTTCACGAGTGATAATTCGGGTAATGAAGATCAGGGGATTAATCAACTCATCTCTAATCCATTCTTTGGAGTAACCCTTAGCTCTAGAAACATTATGAAACTCAGGCTTAAAAACTCTGTTGTAGCTTGGTCGTGGCAATTGTTGGTTCTTGAACCAGCGATCTCCAACCCGTGGCAGTTTTGTAGCTGAGGAAATTGACTCCTTAGAGACCAAGAAGTCCAGATACCATACATGTGTCATCCTCCCATCGAATCCAAGGGAGAATGGAAGTTAAGAATCATCATCGTGGACCTGTAGACATGCCAAGAATGGTCCCCACCCTGTGCGAAGGAAGATCTCCCTACACTCTGTGAATTCGAGAATGGCCAGGAGCTCAGTATAGGAGGAAGGCTCGTATTATTTGGGCATGGTTACATTGCAGAGGATGAGCAGAGGGGAAGAATTGGGTAGAGGATGAGCACGACACAATGAGCATGCATGAGTGAAATGGAAATTGGAGCTAACCCTCCGATTTTTAATGCGCTCAAGGTGGAAACAGTTGAATTCGTGGGCGAATTCATTACACATGATTTCCATGTGTGACTAGGACTATGCCGATTTTGAATTTCGAAGGGTGTCCTTTGGGGGAAATTGTAATCATGAGAGAATTAGATCAATGTCCAAGACTTCGACTTGGACATTTGATCATAAAAATGCATTTAGAAATTGTATAGTTTAATTGTCAAATGCCATTTAATCCATCTCATATTTCTAATGAACAGTTAGATCAATTCAAACGATCTATGTTTACCTGCAATCATGGTCACTTACAGTGTGTGCACACCTCATATGATCCTTCATATGGAGTGTCATTCAGTCATCCACATGGCACCCCATATGGTCTTCCAAATGGCACTCCATATGGTACTCCTGTGCAAAATGGAATTTGTTCGTATTGTAATGAATGTTTACCCATAACACTCAGCTTGGGCACTTATGATAGTCATGGTGAACAAGAGAAGAGACAGGATAAGAGTGGTCCACTGTTACTTTCCCTGTAATCATGCTTGCACATTATAAACAATATGTTCCTCTGTTCAAGGCATGTAACACAAATCTGTAGTGAATTTTTTAACAATCTATAAAAAAATAGTTAAGCAGCCTGTCGAAGAAATGTGCAATAGGCTTATAACAGTGAATTTAGCATTTCAATAAAAAAATAACTGCTAATATAATAGCCCATGTCATGAAAACAATATACAGAAAATTTTACAAAGATTCTACTTCTTCTTCTTCTCATGGATTATAGATAGGCAGTTTTGTCATTTGTCAGCTCATGAAACCCCTCCCCCACTCCTAAGTATTGTGACACCTCACAATAAAAAATATAGGGAACAATCAATTCTCCCAACAGCCTAATATTTACAACTTTTAAAGTGTAGAGATAATTTTCACATATTGGTCTGACGAGATGGTTAGAATATGGCCCCACCTATAGAATAGAACATCCTACATATAGTTAAGAAGAGGTAGACAAGAGAGTCTTAAGATAGTCTTAAATTTAGTTCCCAATGGAATATTTATGGAGTTCATTAACCTTAGCTTAACCATACATACTTCTTGTCATCTTTGTCTACAAGTAATGTTGTACATCAGGACAAGTTTAAGATTTAGGATTTTATTTTTTTTTGTCGTATTATCATCCTTGCTAGGTAGAATGCCTCGCTGCCAGCAAGCACGTTTAGTACTCCAACGGGTTTACCTAGTCATACCATAGGCCAGTACTCATTTCCAGTAGATCTGTTCGGTAGCCCGACGGGTTAGTCTCTTACACCCTCAAAGACTGGTACACCATATTTTAATATTTTAATATAAAGAGTGCTTTGTGCAAGAAGATGGGGAGGCAGCTCTGGAAAAAAAAAACTTTTCTTTTTCTTTTTTTTTAGATTGGGATGGTATTTATGTTAGAGGATGACTCTCCTTTATGTATTCCTTAGAGATTGTCCTGATGTAAGGGGTACTTAAGCGGACGTAGCCTATCTAAATATATGGTATAATCAAGAATTTTTAGTGTGTAGTGGATGGTACCATTGGGAAAGAAAAGAAATGTATCTTTAGGTTGAACTCACTTTATTTTTTTAAGTTATTTTGATGTTTCCATGGCTAATCGCTAATCATAACTCCTTGTTACTCTTTAATAAATATACTTTACTCACTTACTCATGGTTCTTTGGGAAATTATACGATTAACCTCTAAGTTTGATAGTCAAGGTATCACTTCCTTATATCCTCTATTGGTGGAGGTTTAAGAGCAATTGTCTATTAAAGATGCCTTGAGAAAAAGAAGATGGAAATATTTGAAAAAATGTGGCTAATTACCGCAATTCATTATTCAATTGATGCTTAGTAGACAACAAGGTTTAAATATAGCAATATTTTTGAAGGAAAATACTTCCCTTTATGTCTCCTTGAAATTGTCTACTCCTCGTGAAATAAATACCTGCATAAATCTCTAGAATTGTCTATCAACATAAATTATTTACATATGTATAGTCGAAAAATTCAGAAAAAAAAAATCAAGAACAAGGGGAAACTTCCCCATCTACTAAGGCCAATGCCTTGTCAGTTGACATGACCTGTAGAAAATATTCTTTGGAAATGGGTTTGTGATAAAGTTTGAGTCGACGTCCATTTACTACGAAGGAGACTTATCCATCGTCAATTGTTTTGATGTTAACAACCCCATTATTATACACAGTGACTACCTCATAAGGACCCAACCACCGAGTGGTAAGTTTTCCTTTGAAAGTTTTAAATCAGGAGTCAAACAACAAAGCCCAATCACTAGGTTGGAAGTGTTTCTTCTTAATAAACTTGTCATGCCACTTTCTCCTTTGGTTTTGAACTAGTATTGTTCATTGGATAGCATCTTTCTTAATCTCATCCAACTCATTTAATTGTAGGGCTCGTTGTTTCTGAGCCTCATCTAAGTTTAATCCCAATTCTATGGTAATACGGAAAGTCCTTACTTGGAATTCTATTGGTATAAGTACTTATTTCCCATACACTAGCTCATAAGGGGTATGCCCAGTGGTGTTTCTACAGGTGGTCTGATATGCCCACAAAGCCTATGGAAGCCTATCATCCCAATCTCGATGGTGTAACTGAATAGTCTTGGCTAAGATAGCTTCCATAACTTTGTTTGTGGACTCTACCTGACCATTATCTTATGGGTGATATGGAGAAGACTTGTAGTGCTTGATCCCATATTTCTCCGTTAATTCTCTCATCGGCTTGGAAGTGAATCGAGTGCCTTGGTCTATAACAATTTCACGAGGAACACCAAAGCAGGTAAATATGTCTTCATAAATGAATTCGACAACTGATTTTTCGGTATCCCTAAATAGAGATTTTGCTTCTACCCACTTGGTGACATAATCTGTACAAACCAAAATATAATTTTTCTTACAAGACATGGGTGAAATTGGTTCTACAAAGTCAAGGGACCATTTCTCAAAAGGTTCTATCATAACTTGGGCACGCAAGGAAATTTTTTCAGCTGACGTGGGTATTCCTATCCTTTGACAGCTATCACAACTCCACACATACTTGGAAGCATCCTTAAAAATTCTAGGTCAATAGTAACCTGAATGTAACACCTTATATGTTGTACATTTGTTGGAAAAATGGCCACCACATGGTCCATCATGACAACTTCGTAAGATTTCTGGTATCTCATCTTCTCAGAGACATCTACGAATAATCAAGTCTGGACCAGAATGAAAAAGGTCATGGCCAACCCAAGAGTAGTTAGCACTTTGCGTGATAATTCTACATTTTTCATGAGGTGACAAATGAGATGGTAACTTCCTAGTAGCCAAATAATTTTTTATATCTGCAAACCATGGGGTATTTACAAAGAGGGAAAAAAGGTGTTCATATGGGAAACTATCATCAACGGGAATATCATCATCCTCATGTTTAATGTGTGAAATAAAATTAGCTACCAAATTCTCCTTTCCAGGTTGGTCAAGGACTATGATATTCAACTCTTGCAATAACATGAGTCACCTAGTCACTCGACCATTGGTAATGGGTTTATTCATAAGAAATATAATTGCAGAGTGATCTGCATGTACAAATACTTCATAACTTGTGATGTAGTGGAGAAACTTATTGATAGCATGGACCACTGCCAAGAATTCCTTTTCAGTAACTGTATAGTTTAACTTGGCAAGGGACAAGTTCTTGCTCACAAAATAAATGGCATAGGACCGATGGTCTTCTTTCTACCATAATACTCCTCCTATTGCAATATCGGAGGCATCAATGGATATGTGAAATGGAAGAGCCCAATTGGGCCCCCTAATAATTGGTTCCATAGAGAACTTAGCTTTCAGAGTTTCAAAGGCGGATTGACACTGCTCAGTCCAAATAAAATCAACATATTTTATTAACAATCCAAACCTAGGTGCAACAATCTTTGTGAAATTTTCAATAAATCGTCAGTAGTATCCGGCATGTCAAAGAAAGATTCTCACCTCTTTTTGAGTCTTGGAGGGTGGAAGTCTGACGATGACCTCAATCTTAGCAAGATCGACTTTAACCCTTCATATTAAATGTGATGTCCTAAGACCACTCCTTCAATCAAAATTTTTTTACATTTTTCATGACTCAGGGATAGGTTCATTTCTTGACATCTAATAAAGACTTTTTCTAAATTATCTAGGGCTTCCTGGTAAGTATTTCCATATACTGTAAAATTGTCCATGTATACCTCCACACAATCATGAATAAGATCAACAAATATCCCTAGTACTGCTCGTTGAAATGTGGCAGGAGCATTACACAACCCAAATGGTAAGACCCTATAGGAATAGGTGCCCCAAGGACAAGTGAAGGTAGTCTTGTCTGGATCCTCAGGTGCTATGAGAATTTGATTGTACCCGCTATATCCATCTAAAAAGGAGAAGTATTTCTTTCTTGACAGGGTATACAAAACTTGGTCAATGAAAGGAAGAGGAAAATAATCCTTTAGAGCGGCCTTATTAAGCTCTTGAAAATCAACACAAATTATCCATTTCCCAGTTACTTTCTTTGGAACTACTACAAGCTGGGATACCCGCTTACTGTCAGAGATGGGATAAATAAATCCAACATTCAATAAATTTTGTATCTCCTCTTTTACTATATCCTTGAGTGTCAGTTTAATCCTTCTCTAGGGTTGCCTAACAGGTGTTACTTCCCCCTGGGTATATATGTGATGAATGCATGTGGCAGGGTGTATACCCTTCATGTCAGTGTATTCCCGAGTGAATTCCCATAATTGTTCTTTAAGGACATTTACTAACTACGTTTGTTGGTCTTCATTTAGTCCAGAATTTATATGTAGAAATTTCCCTAGACTAATCTCGTAGGGCATGGTATAATATATGGAAAACTCATCTATCTCAAAGATAAAACATGTTGAAGACAAAATCGATGGGTCCAACTGTTCTTGAAATTATTCCCCAAACATGTAGTCAAATTGGGGAAAAGATTGTGGAAAATCAACACACGTGATAGCAGAAATAAACTGGTTTAGCACATTTTCCGTTGTTTGCTCCTGAAGTGCCTAGGAGAAATCTTAACCTACTTAATAAAAAAGAATTGTTAGAATTAGGGAAAGAAGACAGAAAATAAAAAATTTCAATTTTTAGTTAGATCAAAAAGAGCATAAAAATCTAAATAAAACTCAGAACAAAAATGTAGTAAGACAGTAGATCTGAAAAAAAGCTTAGATATAAGCTATAGATTTATTTCTGAATAAACAAAACAACCAGATCTAAAATGTAGATGAATTTATGAATAAGAAAAACAACCGTATCTAAACTGTAGATGAAATTTTGAGTTAGCTCTGAACAATAGATTTATTTCGGAATAAGCAAAACAACCAGATCTAAATTGTAGATGAATTTCTGAGTTAGATCTAAATAGTAGATTTATTTCTGAATGAACAAAACAACCAGATCTAAACTGTAGATGAATTTCTGAGTTAGATATGAACAATAGATTTATTTTTGAATAAGAAAAACACCAGATCTAAACTGTAGATGAATTTATGAGTTAGATATGAACAATAGATTTATTTCTGAATGAGAAAAACAACCAGATCTAAACTGTAGATGAATTTATGAGTTAGCAAAACAAATAGATCTTAACAATAGAGTTATTTCTGAGCAAATAAAACAAATGATCCATAGAAATACTTCTTAGCAATTAGATCTGAACCATAGAACTTATTCCTGAGTATGCTAACCAATAGATCTGAGTATAAGCAATGAAATAAAACTGAAATAGCAACTCACCTCTTGAATACTTACCTTTGTGTGATGAAGAAGAGAATAACACATATGAGAGATGATAGGCCACTGTTGTTATGCTTAGATAAGTCTAGGATTCATGGATCTACCTCAAAGGGTTAGACCTCTATCAAGATAATGTAGGACAGCCAAGCCACCAAGGAGAAACCTCACACAAAACAACAAAAACCCCACACTGAAAAATATGAAATAAAAACCTTGTCCAAGCCACACACAATAAGATATATGTAAGAAGAAAGGGTGTTGGATGTTCCAGATCAGGACCAAAGGTGGACGAATGCCTATAATGAAGGTCTAGTAACCCAACAAGGGTGTCGCAACCCTCAAGGTTCCAGTTCTTCTCAAGAAGGAGGGGACGATAGCCTCAAGAAGGGTTTTGCTTGCTTTAGGAGAGGGACAGTTGTATTACACTAGAAACAAAGGAGAGGGTGACAACTTTAAACACTTGAAATAGTAATCAAATGAACCTTCAACACAACAACCCTTAGCACAGTAAAGGATACTTGGAAGCAGCAAAGAAAATACCTTCAACACAACAAAAACAAATGGATCTGTCAACAACAATCAAATGAAGGCTGATTTGAACTATCAAAGGAGGCCACAATACACATAGAAGATCTCAAAGCAATCTGCCACACTTGGGAGAGAAGAGAATGAGTGAGTGTAAAAGGGAATGGGGAAGAGTTTATATTTATAGTTTTAGGCTAGGGCTAGGCTTATAAAAATATAATTAAAAATAACATATTTAATTAATATAAATATTAATTTAATATGTTATAATTAAACATTAATTAATATTTTTCTTATTAATCTCTAAAACAAAAATACAAACCCCAATGAAACCCAAACTCAAAAAACCAAAGGGTGGAGAACAAGAAAGGGGTTTAGGATAGGTTTTCTTAGTGGCAACACATGTCCATATAATTTTCAAGGTGACCAATTAACTTTATCATCACTGCATAGGGTTTACATCCCACAACATGGTCATGCTTATCTTCATAATTTCTCCTAGGTCCTGTGGACCATCCTAGGGGAGAGGAAGAGGATCACACACCAACATATCTTGGCATTACACCAAGATCTCCCTGATCAAAGACCAGGTTACCCCAAAGCATATCTGGGGTCTTATCCACCAAGGTACAAGACCAAGGATCAACCCATGCTTTAGGCATGGGTACCCTCGAACACATCCAGGGGCCTTAGACATATCTAGGGACTTATACTGCTTGGTCCCAGACCAATAACTCCATTCAACTACTGGGGGCCCTCACAAGGGTCTTTTTCCATGGCTCTAACTGCTTGGTCCAAGACCAAGAACCCCAGGAGTGTATTGGGGGCCCTAGTTCTCAACTAGGGTCTTATTCCATCCTCCAAGGAGAATGGCTCTTGCAGCTGCATTAAATTCAACAAGCATCATGACTGTATTCAGATTCTAATTAATCAAAACTATTCTTAATTTGCAATAACAGGAAAAGGTAATTCAAAGATGATGATTATGTCTTCGGTGTCGAATAACATCACGATGACATCTGACTATTAATGATAGCTCAAGAGGGATTAATTCAATGTTGAATTCTATAGAGAAATGGAAAGTGTGAATCAAGCAATCTAACGAAATATTTTCCATCATAGAAGCAACACTAAGTATCCTGAAAATCCATGTGATCTCTAAATTTCATGCATCAATCATCAATGATTAAAACCACTCTTATACTAATTCAAGCACACTCTTATGATAACTCAAGCAAATTTACAAAATTATAATCTTATGACTAAGAATATTAATTCAAATCCAATCTTCTAATTAAAATTTCAATTCAAATCTATAATTGAGACTTTATAAACTAAACTAGGTTAATCCTATCATTAAAACTCAGATTTCAAACTAGAATTCTTTTACAAACATAATCCCAAAATCTATTTCTATCCTAGCATACTAAAACAAGATTAATAAACCAAATAGATGCATGAAAACATAACTAAAATGAGAATTAAATCTAGCTTAATTGCAACTAATAAAACTTGCAATTATTTATCCATTGAAGCTTGCAAAATAAACTCTGTCTACACTAATCCTCTGTTTTAAATACTACTCTATTTTAATTTGCAGAAACCACTTTAAAAATTTAGTACATCATATAACTTAGTAGAGTTAGTATCCTGCAAGCCAATTGTTAAGTAATAAGAGAAATAGCATGACAAATAACCAACTCCTATAAGCAATCTACAAAATATGAATTAGACAATTAAATCACAACAACATGCACAGTATTTAAAACTACAAAATACATCCAGCAAAGAAAACGAAGTAAATTATAACTAAGAAAATGAAACACACAATATATCTATCTATACATTCACCCAGACCACTGGTGGGCCCCCCAGCAGGTTGTGGCTACTCTTCAACAGTGAAACACAGGCTCAAATCAACACGATTATGTCATTAATTAAAAAACACAGTCTGAACACCGGTTTGCAAAATATGTCTGAATTACACAATGAAAACATCTTCTTAAAAGTATCTCCATGTGGTCTTGCCACTACTAGGGGTATTTATAGATGAATTATAGTTCGAGAGGTCGACCACTAGAAGGGTTGACCTACTCTAAAATTGGCAATTCCATTAAATGCGCTCTAATAGCTTTGGCTTCTAGAAAATCCGTGAGCCACTCAGCGATTAGCATAACTACCTAATATGATATTTCATGAGCTATGTAGCTGGTGGCCACGAGGGGGAACAAAACCCAGGTCATCAATTCTCCCATCATAGGCCGCCAATGTACCAACTGCCAACTCACCTGCGCTCCAAGTGCTGGATCGCGTGCCGGATGAAGTGTCGAATCATGTACCAGATGGGGTGTTGGATGAAGTGTCGAATGAGGTACCGAATGGAGGATCAGACTGCGAATTTTCCCTGTTACACACAAATCATGCATTAGATCCTTATAAACATCAAACCGAACTGAATTTATCTCAAAATCATCATTGTAACATCCCTCTCTGGTGCACTGACAAAACTTATTCTTTGAGGACACTTGCTCGCAAGTGATCTGGATTTTTATGATGATGAACCACTTAACCTTGACGATGATGCGTCATGATTGATGACAAGATGTTTTACTATTGCTATATACAGGTGCT
>ML787293.1:296442-307015 GCA_009831015.1 Picea engelmannii | reverse complement strand
AGGGTTAGTCATTAAAAATTAATTAATTAATGATTTATGAATTAGGTCAGTCTCAAAATTCTATAAAAGGAGGGGAAAGGAAGGAAGAAGGGGAGGAACGGTTAGCGTAACATTACGCTGCCAAGTTGTGGCTTGACGGGTTGGTTGTGAGGAGTTGGGTATATCTCAGCTGTGTTGGAGTGGTAGCTCAGCCGTTGAGGCGAGCTGAGACGCTATTCTATCTCTGGTTCTTGTGTGGCCCCTTTGCGGCTCGGGGGGCTAAGGGGGAAGAAGAGTACCCCTAGCGTTGGCTGGGAGGTACCGGTGAGCTTTCTACGGTTGGCAAGCGGGACGCGGCACAGAGCACGGGACGCGGCACGGAGCGCGGGACGTCATCCGTGGAAAGCGAAAGGCAACGGTATAATTTTAACTAGTGAAATATAATGCATTTTTACTTTCGGAAATCTAATGTTATTGATGTTGAAACTGTGGAATTGTTCTGGCATTTTTATATTCGGCAAATTTCATTTCTGCAAGGTTGTTGTGAGTTGTTCTGGAAATGTTGAAATTGTTACCGCCGTTCTTGGCCATGAGAAGAATGTAGTTTGTTGGGCGTTTTGGGTACGCATTGTAGATACGAGGGTTGTTACAATCATAAAACATTGATTACACATACCTGGTATAAATCCATGATGAATTGATATAAAATCCTTTGAAAACTCCTTCAAAATGGTCAATAGCATGTATAATATCGGTGCAAAAAGGATTCAACCATCGCAACAAAACAATAAAAATACGAGCCCAACATAAGGCATATTCATTGGTCTAGTAGTTCTTTAGTTGTAATTAATCAAAAGATAAAGCCATTAGGACTGCAACAAAACATACTCTATTTCTTACTTTTACTTGCATTTCAACCATGGAAATTTGCTTGTAAGCCACTATTATCATTCTACTGCTTATTGGTTAACTTTTTTTCGTATTACTTGCTAATTTTCGTGGTTGAAACTTTCTGATGTAGAAAATATTTTCTACAGCCACTTGGTTGTTACAATTATTCTTTGAAAACACTATCTAACAACCCTCTTTCACTGTCAAAGTGTGTGCTTCAGTATTGGAAATTTATCTATTATTTTAGTGTGTCATTGTCGAATAATTATTTGACAATTTTGATGGTTATTTATGCAGTGACTAATTCATTTCATTGCTGATATATACATTTTTTTATTTCTGTAATTTAGGACATCATGCTTCACTTTCTTGTCCACTGGAATATTAGGCTTGTATACTTGTCTTTCTCTTGTCTTGGGAAGGTATAACTATATTCTGCAGGTAATCAAGCATTTGGAAACCATTTACCATCATCAAGACTTGTTCCTAAGCCATATTCCACTTTGTAGTTTGACCTTTAGGGGCATTAGCTTCCTTAACTCCATTTTCCATCTCATTCCCCCTAAGGTCACCCAGGGATTCCCCCCTTGTGTAGGATTTCTCCTTCACTAAAATGAGGAGAGGGTTTATCTAAGATGATAGTGGGTAGACTCTCTCGTATTTCTCTCCATCTTGTGGATTGGATCAGGCTTTTACCAACCTACAATTTGTGCGATAATTATGTGTTCTTTGTGTATGAATGCATTGGTATGCTTGTTTTATTTTACCCTATAATGGTGCGCCATATAGTGGGATGCATTGATGCATTCAAGTATGAGTAACGCAAAGGTTGTATTTTTGGGAATATATTAAAAAACTTGAGGCTATAGTACTATTAAGTGCACCGTTATTATTTTTCGGTGCACCGCTATTGTAGACCCATTGGGGATGTAAGGGTTTTTAAGTGAACTATGGAAAGTTTATGGTTTTTTTTTATTAATTTTTTTATTGAATAACCAATTCTTCTCACATGATTGAGTGCATCCTTTATATGTGCACCAATGCGCTTAGGTTATCATGGAGCATTGTTATGCATTTTATTTTTTAGATATCAATTATACCTTAAGAATGATCACCTTAAGAATTCACCCCTCAATGATACCATAACAATACCTTAAGAATGATCACCTTAAATATACCTTGATAATTGATATAGATATCAAATGTTATGGATTTTATAATCACCAAGAGGGATCAAAATTCTAAAGGTATAATTTTTTATCATTTAATATAAAGGAATTAATACATGACATGGAATTAAATGATAAAACAATTTACACCTTAAGAAATTTGATCCCTTTAGGTATGATAGATCCAAGTTTAAAATGGATCTTATAACTCATAATAATATTATGTTTGAGTGATATGCTCCACACCTATATTTAGAGTGCATTGTATATTTGTAGGGATATTATGTTATGTTTGTAGGGATATTATGCTATGTTGTGTATTGATTTCATAACAATGGCTCCACAATATTTGTTATACATAAAATCAAGCACACTAAATCATTAATTCATGTGTAAATTTAGTCATGAAGATTGGATTATGAAAGGCACTCAATATTTATGGATGATCATCTTCAATTATGCAAGGCACTCAATAATTATGGATGATCGTCTTTGATTAGGTCTTTAGGATTCCCTTCCCTCTAATTATGATAGGCATCAACTAACCTATACTCATAGTATGTGCTTGCATCAATGCTTGTATTCCAACTCAACATATGCATTGTTACACATTTTTATGCACAAGAATTGCTCAATTGTTCTAGCAATTCACTTTTGCTTTGTGTTAGGTGTTTTATATGTACTAAAAAAGACACTAAACTACCCTCAATTAAATTGTCAACCCGAGATAAGTAAACTTAGAGTTGTAGAAAAATATATGCTAAAGGTAAAAAGGTTGGTAGGAGTGTAGACTAACTAAGGAAAGCAGCTATCTAGGGATAATATACTCAAGCAAACATAGCTAATGAACAAACCCTACTAAGAAAATTGAAACTAGGTAACCTAAGTACTTTTGGGCCAAGGACTGATGGATAGTTCCTAAGAAAGCGAATGAAAACTCTATGTAAATCAAACTAGTTCATGATAGTAAGAAAAGGTAAACTACTAACCATATTAATAAAATGATGAAATCAAACTACCTTTAACTTGCCAACCTACATTCAATGAGAAACTACCCTATGAAAGCAAATAAATAAGAAAGTAAGCAAAAGCACCTATCTAACCTATTAAAGAAAATAGACAAGCAAGCAAAAACACCTAACTAACCTACTAAAGCAAATAGACAAACAAGCAAAAGCACCTAACTAACCTATTAAAGAAAATAGACAAGCAAACAAAAGCATAAAGCAAAAGACAAGTAAGCAAAGACTTCTCATTGAACAACTACCTAGCCTAAGAGGCAAGTGAACTAAATGCCTGATGCAAAACTATTTCTCTTGCGTGAAAGGAAATTTAAATGCTCAATGCAATGCATGAAAGGAAATCTATTCTATTGAAAACAAGAAAGACTACCAACTAAACTTATGAAAACAAGAAACTATCTTTTCTAATTTATGAAAGCAAGAAACTAACTTTAACCTATGAAACACTCAAATGTAATGTTGGTGGTTTTGTGAATGCCTTCGGTGGCGACGCATGATATCTCGATGACACTTAACCACAAAGGAAAGTTCTAATGGTATAAGCTCAATACTAATTTCAATGGCAAAATGAAAGGTGTGAAGTAAATAGTCCAATGAAAACCTAGCCATGATCAAAGTAATGTTAAATACCCTGCATATTCATGTATAAACCATCAACATCATAATGCAATCATCATTATCTAACTAAGAAATTCAATTGCATATTAATCTATGAAAGGAAATTGCGTGAAAGGAAACTATGTTATGTCTATTTTAATCATTCAAGCTATGATAAAGAAAATGACTGAAACCAGAAATTAAAAACATGATATTAAAAAGTGAATTGACAATTACATTTAACCAATAACTAAGCAAGTGAAATCTATCTAAAACTGAAGTAAGCAAGCTATGATTCAAAAACTGGAAGCAAATCTATCCATCCATCAATCTTTGTCAGAAGAAACTCATATTAAAACTATGCTCTGTTCTAACTAAAAATCTGTTCTAAACTTGACTATAAAATTATAAAAGAAAGCACAATTTAACATCTAACTGCATGCGGGGTTAGTATAGTGAGAGAGAGACTTTTTAATTGCACATGGAATTAGTAAAGAGACTTAGAGACTTGCAAGCCTTTTCTAATATATAAAATCAACACATGCTAATATGTATCAACATCTAACCTACAAAACAATTAAAATAATTAAGCTACAACAAACTAGTTAGCATAATAAAAACATGAATATACATAAAATAAAAAGAGAGCAATTAAATTGAGAAATGCATAAATAAACATGAAGAGAGTTACCAGACTACTGGTGGGCCCCCCATAAAGTCGTGGTCATTCTCTAAAAGCACACCACGACCGCAACAGGCCAAATTCACCATAAAAATCCAAAAATGCAGTTTTGGCACTATTCTGGCAATGTAAAACTAGAAACAGAGAAAATTTATTTTTCTGACAATTCTGATGCTTATGCTACTTGGTTAATAATCTAATGAGCATCCTATTGGTATTTATAAGCTTACAACCCAGGTGGTCGACCACAGGAGGGTCGAACCACCTCTAAATTCGACAAATTACATTAAATGCATCAATAACTAATAAAACAAAGGAACCCAGTAAGCACCCTCATTGGACAATTGAAATTGAGTTGTCTTGAGCTTAGTAGTTGGAGGGGGCGATGGAAAAAAAAACCCATGTGCTCGATTTTTCCACCACTGGCCGCCAATACCATAACTGCCAACTTGCCTTGTGTTTTTGTGCAATACTGGGTGCCGGAACGAGTGCCAGATCAAGTACCGGAACAAGTGCTGGATCAAGTGCCGGAACAAGTGTCAGACCAAGAAACATGGTGTGTTTTGCCCTGTAACAACAGAAAAACATGAATTAACTCTTGGAAACCATAAAATATGATAAATTAAACTTGATTGAATGACAAAACACAAATTATACGTACCTCATGCCGATTGTATCGTTTTACCATAAAATTCTTCAAAACGCTCCTTTGAAAGATAAAAAATGCATATATACATATGGAAAAAGGTATATAATAACGTCATGAAGATGATCATATCTCGAGCTCAACATACCCCCACACCGATGATTTTGCAGGTCCCACCGCAAACAAAAAGAAGTCATCCCTCGGAACTAGGCTTGCTGAGGAGGGTCGGCTTTAGAAGCCTCTCCTTCTTGTTGTGTAGGCTTAGCCTTGTACCTCTTATGTTGCTTTAATTGTGCTCTTAAGCTACAGTTAGATTGGGTCATCCCATCGACCAACCACTGAAGGGAGTGTTAGGACCCTATAATGTACCTTTTTGCCCATACTTTTTGCTATCATTACATCATTTTGCCACTCATATTTAAGCCTACACTATCACCTTAATCTATTTTTCCAAAGGTATATAACATTTCTTCTCTTTGCTATATGTTTAATTTGTTTTACATGTAATTTTACACTACTTTCATACTTAGCCATTAATCAAAAATATATAGTTGCTAAAACAGTTTGAAGACTGCAGTTAATATATCGTTGTTGCTTGAAGACCACGTTGCTGAAATAGTCAAACAGTACGCAAATCCCGTTGCTGAAACAGTCCATGATTTGCGATGTTGAAACAATATTTCACATACAGCAGTAACAAGAAAAGATAATTAAAAGAGTTGTTACACTGGCCACAACAGCTGTACCTCAAGCCAACACCATTACAACCATCGTCGTTGCTTGAAGACCACGTTGCTGAAACAGTCAAACAGTACGCAAATCCTGTTGCTGAAACAGTATGTGATTTGCGATGCCGAAACAGTATTTCACATACAACAGTAACAAGAAAAGATAAATAAAGGAGCTGTTACACCAGCCGCAACAGCTTTACCTCAAGCCAACACCATTACAACCACTGTAACAACATTTTGCTACGGAAGATCAAAATATCCTATTCCAGCATAGAAGATTAGATCAGACCAAGAATAGGATTTGTATGTACACATGTAATTTTATGCTTAATTGTATTAAGAGGATTCTCCTCTTTAAATAGGAGAAAAATCAGCATTAGAGAAGAGATTATGAAAGGCTTAGCTAGAAAGGAATTACAGAGAAGGAGCGTGTTCACTTTTGATATTGTAACTTGTCACATTTGATAGATGAATAAAAGATCATTCTGAGCATTTCTTCTTAGTTCCTTTCATTTCTGGGGAATCTTGTGAGAAGGAGAGGGCCCACCTTCTTCACAAGATTCACCCATTAGTTTTTGTAGTGTGTTAGTATTGTTTTTATTCATACCTTGTTAAAACTCTGTTTCAACTGATTGTTACATCATTTCCATACAATTCATTCCTAGGTAATTGTTGATCATTTCGATTGGTAATTCTGTTGCAGAATGAGTTTATGAAAGTGTGATAGTCAGAGATAGGTGCTGAAGATTCCTTCTTTGGGGAATAGGGTCATGTTCTCTGTTACATAATAGTTAGTCTTCTTTGCAGTATGCTGAAAGGTTCATTTTTCCTAGGTTGTTGTTTCTTAATGTAATCCGGGATTCTTCTGATAATTATTTTCCTTTGAATCTTAAACTCTACAATAGATAGATTGCTTTTACTGTAATTCAAAGTAGAACTTCAGTTTGTTCAAAGTAAGGTGTGATTAGTGTAACTTTTACTACAACTTTGGATTTCTTTAGAGATTGAGCATATACAGTGTGTGATTGCCTTTGAAATAAACAGACTTCCCTGGGTTGACAATTTATGTAACACTTGATTGTTTTAATTAATAAGCAATTATAGTGACCAACATTTTGGCGTCGTTGTCGGGGAAGGAAATTATAGATTTCAAAATCATTTACATTTTTCTTTCAGATGTACAGATTGCATGAGAGAACGCGGACCCCCCAAGGAAACTGACCCTACAGGTGGCAGGGGATGAGGAAGAGGAGGAAGAAATACTTGTATCGACAAGATTATATCAAAATTTGAATATGTTGTTCCTCAACGACCAAGCTCTCGAAAACCAAAGCCTCAACCTTCCTTTCAAGAAAACTTTGAAATGGAGACAGTTGAAAAACTAGCAGACAACATTGAGGATCGAGCAAGTGCAATAGGGGAACAAACAGAAGAAACCATGGATGGGTATAATGAAGAACTGCACCATGAAGAACAGGTAGGTCTTGAAGGAGAGGTAAACGATGAAAACTCTTTTTCTACCTTAGGATTTTCTATTGGTGATCTTCCTAGAGGAGTATCTCCCATGAAGAATATTCCACTTTCAGCTTTACCTAATTTTCATGGTTTATCTTCTGAAGATCCTGATGAATTCCTTTTCGAGTTTGACATATTATGCAGAAGTTATGATTACATTTCCAATGCTCAAAAATTAAAGCTATTTCCAACAACATTAAAGGGAAATGCATTAAGATGGTTCATGAATCTTGGAGGTCATGTAATCACAACATGGGATCAGGTGAAACAAAAATTTCTGCACAAATATCAAGGCTATTGCCGAACAAGAGAAAAAAGAGAGGAACTATTCAAAATGATATAGAAAGAGGATGAAAATCTGGAGGACTTTGTGGAAAGGCTACAGTATAATATACAAAGATCCAGTCACCCCGATGTAAGTAAAGATATTCTTAAAACAATATTATTAAAAGGAGTAAGGGATGACTGTCTAGATATGATGAATATGCTTGGAAAAGGGGACATATATAAAGAATCATATGATGAAATTGTTAACCTATGTAAAAGATGTTCAAGAGGAGTTGCAAGGAATAGATCAAACAACAGGGATACCACATTTTCAAGAGTTCAAAAATCAGCCAGTGGAGGAGCAACAAGAGCCGAAATAGGTAATTTACTTGAAGATTTTAAAACGAAAATGTTAAGTTCTTTTGCTTCACAAATTGACAGCTTGTAGATTAAAAAGAAACAAGTCGAAGCAGAAGCAGCTCTGTCCATCTTTTGTTCCAAATGCAGAGAAAAGCACCCACGAAGGGAATGCCCATTGGACAAAAAACCAATTTGCACCATGTGTGATAAGGATCATGAAACTCAACAATGCCCTTCTTTACCAAGTATCAAAGCAGCATTACAAACAACTGATGAAGAAGCTGAAGTTGTCTATCTGTTGACATAGAGAAGGCAATGGAAACCACAGGGACAAGGTATGAATCCTAATATGTCATTTACATCTTCTAATCGTTGGAATAATTATCCTTCTTTTAGTCAAGAAAATTACCCTCCCTTTAACCAAATGCAATACCCACCCTCCAATCAAATGAATTACCCACCCATGCAACAAACAAACCCTCCCTTTGTAGACCCAACAATATGGACACCTTGGCCTTCACAACAACAGCCTTACCTTAACCAATGGAATCCAAATTGGAGAGGTCAACAACCCCCGTTCCCAAATCAATTTCCTCAAATTCAATCACAATTTCAGTAACCACTCCCTTTACCATCAGGTGCTCCACTGAATAATTAAATGATGCGGCCCCAACTACCTATACAACCTAAACCTAACCCCAATAATAAGGCTGTGCAGTGTATTGATATTCAAAACTAGCCTATACTTTCTCTTTTCCCTACACAATGCAATGAAATTCATTTACGATCTGGGAAAATAGTAGAACCTATCATTGATGATGTTACCTCCTCTGATTCCGATAAAGAAGAAATAAAAAAGAATGATTTACTTGAAGAGGTACAACCGTCCTCAAACAGTGTTGCTGAAACAACAGAACCACCATTCCCTAAGCGTTTAGCTTTGACTAAAACCCCTGAGCCACCTGCTTTCAATATTCTAAGGGAATTACAAAATCTCTATATTAAAATTCCACTATTACAAGCACTAAGAGATGTACTAATTTATGCCAGAACTATGCGAGACATTTGTGTTAAGAAACCCGGTAGGAAAACTAAAGATCCCCTCACAGTTCATGTCATGGGTGATTTGTCTGCACTAATGTCAGGTAAAGCTCCTCCAGTTAAATATGGTGATCCCGGCCATCCTATTGTCACAGTGAAAATTGGAAAAACAATAATTCCTCGATTTCTGGTAGACTTAGGCGTTGCTATCAATATTATGACTCATGAAACTTCACAATTGTTACAACTGAAGAATGAAATCAGAGATACCCCAACCATTCTAGAATTAGCTGACCGTTCTACAATCAAACCGAAAGGAGTCGTTGAAGACCTAATCATCTCAGTTGAGTCCTGGAATTATCCAGCTGACTTCGTGGTATTACAACCTAAAATAAAGTTGGGGGGTCATCCTCTAATTTTGGGCAGACCTTGGCTAGTCACAACAGATGCCTTTATCAGCTGCAGATCTGGTTCAATGACAATTTCCAATGGATATGAGACCAAACAGCCTACCCTCTACCCTCACGCTACACCCTTGATTAATAATGAAAATTCCTTATGGGTAGACTATGATGATCAAACTACTCAACCTATCTTGACTATCGGACAAGCCTTAAGCCTTAAAGATGCCACTGAGTATGAAGTAATCAATAATTTTATTTGTGAACCCTCCTCTGTGACTCCAGAAACACATAATCAACTAGCTTCACTTTTGGAGTCAGATACCTAGGAAAACCTTAACTCTGAAGACCCACCTCAAACATCAGCTACCATCTCTTCTAAAAGTATACCAGTAGAAATTGAACCTGACAAAACACTGAATATAAACCCCAACTTGACAATTGTTGAAACATAGCAATTAATGAAGTTACTTCTTGAACATAAGGAAGCATTCGCATGGGACTATACAGATATGAAGGGAATCTCTCCTGAATTATGTACTCATCGTATCTATATCAAGGAAGATTGTCGACCGATCTGCCAATCTCAACGACAAACGAACCCTAATTTAAGAGAATTTCTTAAAGAGGAACTTCAAAAATTGCTTAATGCAGGGTTTATATATCCCATATCTGACAATGAATGGGTTTCCCCATTGGTAATAGTTCCTAAGAAAAATGGGAAATGGAGAGTGTTTGTAGATTATAGAGCCTTAAATAAAGCCACTCAAAAATATCACTTTCCGTTACCATTCATTGATCAGGTGTTAGATAGTTTGTCAGGAAAGAAATTCTTCTCTTTCTTAGATGGTTTCAGTGGGTATAACCAGATCAAAATTGCACCCCAAGACTAAAATAAGACCACTTTTACTAGCCCATTGGGAACTTTTGCTTATAGAGTCCCATTTGGACTATGTAATGCACAAGCAACCTTTCAAAGAGCAGTTATAGGAATCTTTTCTGATATGATTAATGACTCTATGGAAATTTGTATGGATGATTTTACCCTTTATGGTGTCTCTTTTGAGGAAGCACTACAAAATCTTGAGAAAGTACTTAACTGATGTATATAATCCCACTTCTCCTTAAACACCAAAAAATGTCATATGATGATGAGTGAAGGAGTGGTACTTGGACATTTTATTTCATCTCAAGGAATTTAGGTAGATCCATCCAAGATACAAGTCATTAAAGACCTTCCTATTCCCAAAACCCAAACAGATGTGAGAAGTT
>ML787293.1:270906-296392 GCA_009831015.1 Picea engelmannii | reverse complement strand
ATTTTATTTCATCTCAAGGAATTTAGGTAGATCCATCCAAGATACAAGTCATTAAAGACCTTCCTATTCCCAAAACCCAAACAGATGTGAGAAGTTTCTTAGGACATGCTGGATACTATAGAAGATTTATCAAAAAAAAAATCAAAATAGCTTCTCCTTTGTTTGTGTTACTTATGAAAAATGTCGAATTCAAGTGGACTAATCTTTGCCAGGAAGCATTTGATGCACTCAAACATCAGTTATCTACAGCTCCTATTCTAAGAGGACCTGATTGGGCACTTCCCTTTCATATATCCTCTGATGCTTCAGATACTGCAATAGGAGTTGTCTTGGGACAAGAAGAAAATCATCTCCCTTATGCTATCTACTTCATTAGCAAGAATATGAGTCCTGCTGAGCTTAACTATATAGTTACCGAAAAGGAATTTTTAGCAGTTATCTATGATATTAATAAATTTCAACATTACATCACTGGCCATTCTACTTTTGTCCATACTGATCACTCAGCTATTAAATATTTAATGAACAAATCTATCACAAATGCTCGAGTCACTAGATGGTTACTATTATTACAAGAATTTGATATTACAATTGTAGATAGACCAGGAAAAGAAAATGTAGTTGTTGATTTCCTTTCTTGGTTAACACCTGATGATAATAATCCAGTAGATGATTCCTTTCCTGATGAATATTTATTTGTAGTATCTAGTCACTCACCATGGTATGCAGACATCGCTAATTATTTGGTTGCAGGAAAGTTACCACCACACCTATCCCACTGAGAGAAAAGAAAAATCATTCAACAAAGTGCTCAGTATAACTGGATAAGTGGGTGTCTTTTCCACACAGGACTTGATCAAGAAATCCGAAGATGCATTAGAGAAGATGAGGTTTATGATTTACTAAAAGCTTGTCATGATGGCCCTTGTGGAGGGCATTTTGGTGATAAAAGAACGACACATAAAATTCTCAGGATGGGTTATTATTGGCCCTCACTTTTTAAAGATGCAAAGAAATATGTTCAGGCCTATGATAGCTATCAAAGAATGGACCAACCTAATCATAGAGATGAAATTCCATTAAACCCCCAGGTAGTACTCGAACCATTTGAAAGATGGGCCTTAGACTTTCTAGGACCCATTAACCCTCCATCCAATCAAAAATTTTATATATTGGTCTGCACAGATTATATGACCAAATGGGTGGAGGCTAAAGCACTCCATAGAGCTACTGAAGAAGATGTTCTAGATTTTTTATTTGAAGATATCTTTATCAGATTTGGAGTGCCTAGAGAATTAGTCATAGATGGAGTACCTCCTTTCACTTCTCATGGTTTTAAAGCCACCCTTAAAAAATATCATATTCATCATAGAATGACTACACCATACCACTCCCAAGACAATGGACAGGTGGAAAGAACAAACAAAGTAATAGAAGCCATTCTCACAAAAACAGTGAAGGAAAACCAGAAGGATTGGTCTCAAAGACCCCCTGAAGCATTATGGGCTTATAGAACTACCTGGAGAAATACTACAGGATTCTCCCCCTATGAATTAGTTTATGGAAAAAGTGTTGTCTTTCCTGTGGAATTTGAAATCAAAACCTTAAGAACTGTTTTAACTGTTAACCTTGATTTGACTGATGCACAGATAGCCAGGTTGTAGCAACTTAATGAATTGGATGAAAAAAGATTAGATGCCATTCACCAGACAACTATGATTCAACAACAAAGAACAAAATGGCATGATAAAATCATCAAGCATAAGCAATTCCAAAAAGGTAATTGGGCTTTATTGTATGATTCTCAGTTTAAAGAATTTCAAGGGAAACTACATACAAGATGGCTAGGACCTTATGAAGTGGATATTGTTTTCCCCAATGGAACAGTAAGGATCCTAACAATTGATGACACTAACACACCGTTATTAGTGAATGGTCATCAACTTCATCTGTACCAGTGCCCCATTTCCAAAGAATATTTTAAGGCCACATGTGTGGCAAATTCACATTATCTCTTTTTAGAGGAGCCTCCTACCCCTCATTGCCTTTAATTTTTCTGAATTTTATTTCTTTAGTATTAGATTAAATTTCTTTTACTAATAATCCCTGTCAAGGAATGGCATGTTACAATTGATTCTTTTGCAGATTCTCGATCCAGAAAAGACCTACCAAGAAAGGGCAATATTACTACAAGCAGATCCAAGCTTCATTTTGTGAAGCATTGCTCCCTCTTTCTTCAATCCATTCATCTTCATTTCCCATTCAACATCCCCATCATTCATCCCCTTTTATTTTATTTCCATTTTCTTTCCTCATTTTTCCCATTGCTGAAACACCACTCTTCAACAACATTTTTCCTCATTTTTCCCATTGCTGAAACACCACTCTTCAGCAACATTTTTTCCTTTTTCCCATTGCTGAAACACCACTCTTCAACAACATTTTTTCCTTTTTCCCATTGCTGAAATACCACTCTACAACAACATTTTTCCCCATTTTTCCCATTGCTGAAACACCACTCTTCAGCAACATTTTTCCTCATTTTCCCATTGCTGAAACACCACTCTTCGGCAACATTTTCCCCATTTTTCCCATTGCTGAAACACCACTCTTCAACAACTTTTTTCCCATTTTTCCATTGCTGAAACACTACTCTTCAAAAACATTTTCCTCATTTTTCCTGTTGTTGAAACACCATTTCTTTAGCAATATTTTCCATTGTTAAAACACCACTCTTCAACAAACATTTTTCCATTCTTTTCCTATTGCCGAAACACCACTTTTTCAACATTTCCTGTCATAAAAACATCTTCTTCAGCTCTCACTTTTCCTATTTTTCATACTACATTCTGTCCTTTCACTACCTCCTCCCATGATTAAACAAACCCTTGATACAATTTCTCTCATAAATCCAAAGTCTCTCCCATGGTTACTGCAGATCTATTATGAACAGGCACTATATTTTTTGAAGTACGAATCAAAGGTAAAGATGAGGTATGTAAACTTTATATGTAAATACAATTGAACTATGGCTAATGAGAAGATCCCGATTCATTATTACCATTCACTTAAAGTCACTATTTTAGCCGTAGTTGGGGGGGGGGGAAATATCGAAACTTTATGCCATCATTTCACACGAACTGACTACCATCACTTATTTTTTTATCCATTATCTCGTCCTTTCACCATCATTTACATGCCCTCATCCGAAAAACTTAATTTGTTTGGGTGCAGTTACTGGACTCTATGATTGTGCATTTTATTGAGTTGAATAGCTATGGGAGGCCCTGTTATATGATACGAACCCGCCACGAAAACCCTGCTAGAATTGTATCCAGAAGTCTACCAAATATTTCAGCAGGTAGGCTAGCTGGGTTATTTTCAGAGGCTCCAGGGATTTGATCAACAACAGGTTCTTCAATTTGCTTGGAATCTTCAAGAAGACCATTCTATTGTTCAAGGGGTTTGAATTCCAGTCACAGAGGATAATATAGCACAGGTTTCGGGTCTTCCCGTCATTAGCATTCGCTGGTTCAACTGCAAACATATTATTCTTAATGCCCAGCGGGATTTTCTCTTGCCAGGAGAACAAGTTGAGCCTAAAGCCCGGGGTGTTCGACTTAGCTCATTACCGCCTCCTTGGTCGAAAGTTGCAGAGTTTGTCAAGCACTACCTTACCTGTGAAGGCCGATACTAGGTAGTTTACTAGTACGACTTTGTCTTGTTATCTCATTTACGACATGCTAGACTGGTGAATATTCCTTACTATCTACTCGGATGTCTTAGAAATATGTCGTATTATTGTAAACAGGCTAAAAATCCCATCATTTCCCTCACCCATCACCGTCTCGTTCAATTACTCATTCAAAAGGGTTTTTCCCAACAAAACCCTCTCCTAAGAAATCCACCCATAAACCCTCAGGAAGCTGCTGAACATCCTGAAAATCCTCATGAAGAACAACCACAAAACCTTCCTGACCCTCCAGAAATACCTATTAATCCACCTACAGATCCAATTGATCCAATTAACCCTCCTACCATACCAAGTCCGCCCCACAATTTACCAGAATCATCTACTCCTATTGCTCATATCCTTAGCGATGATTCTGAAGCAGATAAACATGACAACCCTCCCTGCCCCATCGCTAAGAAAAAACCCACTCGCAAAAGAAAGAAGCAAACTACTACTTTTCCTTCTTTTTTACCAAAAAAACGAACGAGGGCTTCAACCAAAGCAGCAACTATTGCCACTACCATAAACCCCCAACCCATTTTGCTAAAAACCCATACACCTCCACCCTCCCAAATCCTGAAATTTTTACCTGTTCAACCCACGGGCACTGAAACACAAGAACCAGAGGCCCAAGGTGCTGCGACATCATTTTCTTTACATCAAGTAGCTGTCACACAAGAACCAGCTACTCATTCAGTAACTGAAACACAAGAACCAGCTACAACTGAAACACAAGAACCAACTGCTGACTTCATTCCTGAAATACAAGAATCAGATGCCCAGGGTGCTGCAACAATAACTGTCACACAAGAACCATCTACTCATTCAGTAGTTGTCACACAAGAACCAGCTACTCATTCAGTAGCTAAAACATAAGAACTAGATATAGATGTTACACAAGAACCAGTTGCTGACTTTATTCTTGAAATTCAAGAATCATATGACCAGAGTGCTGCAACACTATTTTATTTACATCAAGTAGCTGAAACACAAGAATCAGCTGTTGATTTTGTAGCTGCTCCACAAGAACCAGCTACTAAGGTTGTGACCGTTACACAAAAACCAGTCACTCCTCTTGATACACCGATGACAGATCAACAACCAGAACCAACAATGGCTTCTCTCTTACAAGAGAATGAGTTTCTAAGATCAGAACTGGAAGCTTACAAGCAAGAGATGGTAATGGCAAAGGAAGCCTGTGACAGGGAAGTTAATTTGTATACCTTAGCTCGCGTAGCGGCCATGGCAGAGAAACACACAAAAGATGATCAGTATAGAGAGTATATATGCAGCCAATGTGGGGATATTTGTGATCAAGCAGGCTACAAAGTGGTTCAAATCCCAATGCCTGGAGCTTCCCCTGCACCTACGACTTTTGCAGTTAAAAAAGAGGAACACCCTATTGTTACACAAGAACCAGTAGGACCTTCAAAAATTCCAAAAAGCAAAGTTAATCTACAGGAACCCTGGCCTACAACAACTATTAAATCTGAAGCTCCTGTTTTCATTAGTAAAGTTGTTCAAACTCTGCCTATTGATGAATCTACCCCTCCTGGCAAGATCAGTACCCCTACTTTTGTGGAACAATCCACTCAGACTCTACCTCAGCCTACCACTTGCAATACTGAAACACAAACTCAACCATGGAATGAGTAGATAATAATGAACAAATGGGAAAAGGAGTCTGCTATTACACAGGACAAAAGTTTGCAGGAGCACGGACTACTTTGGCTGAACCACATATATTCAAACTGGGAAGCTTTGGAGAAAACACGCAAAGAATCTCGTACCCATAAGAAGCAGAATGAGGAGTTAAAAAGCAAATTGCTCTTGATGTTCGATTTGGTACAAAAATTGTTGGCTGCTAGAAAACCATCCTCAAATTACTCTCTTTTCCTTATAGAACAACTTGCATTCTTTCAGATAAAATCAATCAAAGAAGGAAGACCCTATGCAGTGTTCAAACCAGAAGATTTTGTTCAAACTTTTGCATAAGCCTCTACTATTGATCAACATCTACTATGTGAGGTATATATTCATAATGAAGCCATTCATGAGAACATACAACTTAATCTTAATCCTCTTGTTGGTGATATCCAGATTCGGGCACTCACCTCCTTCCTTACCAACCAGATTACGTGGCAGAATGATTTTCTAGCTACCAAGCATAATGACGATAATCATCTCCTCTGGATACGGCCAAAACCACAGAACACTACCACCTTTGTTGCAAAATATTATCAATTTTTTAAGAAACCAGAGATGACTCAATATATACAGCAACTACAGGCAACAGTACTTCAGGATTGTCAACAGTTTATTAAATCCACAAAGATTGTTGCCCTAAAAGAAAACAACATGTTTGGCAACAATCTTCTGAGAAAAGGCAGGAGCACAATCCCTTTAGTCCTACCAATCTTGAGACAACAATCTTTCGGGTACCTAGTTACATCAAATGTGTCCAGCAATGTGTTGAAAATTGGATAGGTTATCAGTTCCATTTTCCCATTCTGTTGATGCCAGCAGAGAAGTATCAAGTTCATCATAAGTTTCCCAAGAAGGTTGAAGCAATAGCCTGGCAAAGGCTACAACATGTTCAAGGATTCAGAGCCCCAACAGACAGTACTTTCTACAGCTACTGCTTAAGTAATTTGCACGCCTAGAGTCGGTATCTGGATTCTGATTCAGATTGAAGTTGCCTGAGGACATGTAACATTTTTAGTTGGGGGGGATGTTAGGAACCTATAATGTACCTTTTTTCTCATACTTTTTGCTATCATTACATCCTTTTCCCACTCATATTTAAGCCTACACTATCACCTTAATCTATTTTTCCAAAGGTATATAACGCTTCTTCTCTTTGCTATATGTTTAATTTGTTTTACATGTAATTTTACACTACTTTCATACTTAGCCATTAATCAGAAATATATAGTTGCTAAAATAGTTTGAAGACTGTAGCTAATATATCATTGCTGCTTGAAGACCACGTTGCTGAAACAGTCAAACAGTACACAAATCCCATTGCTGAAACAGTCTGTGATTTGCGATGCTGAAATAGTATTTCACATACAACAGTAACAAGAAAAGATAATTAAAAGAGCTATTACACTGGCCGCAACAACTGTACCTCAAGCCAGTACCATTACAACCATCGTCGTTTCTTGAAGACCACGTTGCTGAAACAGTCAAACAGTACGCAAATCCCATTGCTGAAACAGTCTCTGATTTGCGATGCTGAAACAGTATTTCACATACAACAATAACAAGAAAAGATAAATAAAGGAGTTGTTACACCGGCCGCAACAGCTGTACCTCAAGCCAGCACCATTACAACCACTGTAACAGTATTTTTCTATGGAAGATCAGAATATCCTATTCCAACATAGAAGATTAAATCAGACCAAGAATAGGATTTGTATGTACACACGTAATTTTATGCTTAATTGTATTAAGAGGATTCTCCTCTTTAAATAGGGGAGAAATCAGCATTAGAGGAGAGATTATGAAAGACTTAGCTAGAAGGGAATTACAGAGAAGGAGCATGTTCACTTTTGATATTGTAACTTATCACATTTGACAGATGAATAAAAGATCATTCTGAGCATTTCTTCTTAGTTCCTTTCATTTCTGGGGAATCTTGTGAGAAGGAGAGGGCCCACCTTCTTCACAAGATTCACCCATTAGTTTCTGTAGTGTGTTAGTATTTTTTTTATTCATACCTTGTTAAAACTCTGTTTCAACTAATTGTTACATCGTTTTCATACAATTCATTCCTAGGTAATTGTTGATCATTTCGATTGGTAATTCTATTTGTAGAATGAGTTTATGAAAGTGTGATCGTCAGAGACATGTGCTGAAGATTCCTACTTTGGGGAATAGGGTCCTGTTCTCTGTTACAGAATAGTTAGTCTTCTTTGCAGTATGTTGAAAGGTTCCTTTTTCCTAGGTTGTTGTTTCTTAATGTAATCCAGGATTCTTCTGATAATTATTTTCCTTTGAATCTTAAACTCTGCGATAGATAGATTTCTTTTACTGTAATTCAAAGTAGAACTTTAGTTTGTTCAAAGCAAGGTGTGATTAGTGTAACTTTTACTACAACTTTGGATTTCTTTTGAGATTGAGCATATACAGTGTGTGATTGCCTTTGAAATAAACAGACTTCCCTGGGTTGACAATTTATGTAACACTTGATTGTTTTAATTAATAAGCAATTATAGTGACCAACAGGGAGTTAACTTTTCCTTGAAGGACTGCATTGTCATGATGAAGGTGTACATCTATTGTCTTCCTCTCTTCTAATTGTTGGAGAAGCTGATGGTTTTCCTTTTGTAGCTCCTCTATAGTTGGGGCAGAATCAATGATCTCCGAGAAAGGCTTAGGTCCTTTGAGAGATGTGGTCAATTTATCAAATTTAGGATCAAGAGTGGGCATGGGTGAAGTAGGTGTGATGAGAGATCGGAAAGGTAAGGTAAGTTCTGATATCATTTTCCTTAGTGGCTCTAATCCATCCGCAGAGACTTCTCTAGGTTTCTTATGAGGGCTCTCAAGGTTGAAGGATACTTGGATAGGATCCGAAGTAGGTGGAGGCTTGACATAAGGCTTGATTCTTATGTTTCGGGTACTCTTCTGAAAAGGTCCCTTACCAAATCGGTTGGCTCCTCTCTTGTTTGTGGGAATGATGGAAAAGTATTGTTGTATTACTTCTTGGGGCTTCTTATGTGTAGGATCAAGAGAAAATGAAGGCATTGGGGGGTCAACAATAGGCTTCGTTTGGTCTTTGTTCTTGGTCTTCTTCCCCGATGAAGTAGGAATATCAACAAGCTTTTGGTATTGTTCCGGAAAAGAGGGAGTTTGTGCAAGGGAGTTTGGAGTATTTGGAGAGTGAGGCTTGGATGGAGAGATAGTTTTTAGGCTAAGTGGTTTTTTTCCAGTCTTAACTGTCAAGTGAGGATTTGCAAATTGGTAGATAAAGGCATCCCAACTTTGCCCCTGCTTCTCTAGTTCGGTAAGAACGAGGAGTTTGATCAAACCATGGTGGAAGAGACTATTGTGGGGGTTGATCACATTTTTCCTCACTTGAGAGGACATTTTATCCAAGCTTTTGAGAAAATAAAAAGGGAAGTTTAAAGGTTTATTGAACAGAAAATGAGCCAACAATCTAAAGTGACAAGCTTTGAAGGTGGAGTATCTACCTTCACATGTAATTAACCTTGTGATGACGATAAGGGGATTGACCAATTCTAGCTTTATTCACTCCTTATCATACCCTTTCACTCCTGAAATGCTCTCGAATTCGGGCTTAAACACCCTGTTGTAATTTGAGCGCGGCAATTGATGATTCTTGAACCACCTATCTCCCATTCTTGGAAGTTTTGTTGCAGCAGCAATTGACTCTTCTGTGACTGCAAAATTGAGAGACCCTACATGTGCTATCTTACCATCAAAACCAACTGCAAATTGCATAAAAAGACCATCATCATAGCCTTTCAAACTCGACAGAAATGGACCCCAGCCAGCATGCAAGAACACTTCCCTACACTGTGCAAATTCTGGAATGGCAAACAAGTCTACATAGGAGAAGGGTTTATATCGCTTGGGCATTGTGACAGGGTTTGAATTCACCAAGAAAGGGCGAAATCGAGCCACACAGAGACACGAATTGGGCACATTCTGAGTGCAATTGGAATAGAGGGAAAATTTTACCAAGAAAGGCTACAAACAAGCCAAGAAATGGCACGGGTTTAACACAGTCTGAGTGTGATTAGAACAGAGGGAGAATTTGGCAAAGGTTGGGTGCAATTCCTTAACATAGGGAAGAGAAAATGGAAAGGGAAAATGAAACAATAGAGTGCCCAACCTGATTTTGGATGGTCTTATGGTGGAGGACGTTGCCCACATGTGCACGCGAGCTGCCATGTGTGGGAGATTCGAGTTTGATGGCAAGCTTGAGAGAAATGGAGTGGTGCATAATTAGATCAATGTCCAAGTCTTTTGACTAGGACATTTGATCATAACCATATGAGGAATATTTTAATCAATGCATGTAACAAATTTAATTGAATGCAATTGAATTCTAGTTCCCTATAATCTAGGACAGTTACTAGTATGCAATGCAATGGCACTTCAAAAAGCAACTTTAAATGGCATTGCGTCCGGCACCTCATTCGGTACTTCATCCAGTACTCTTGTGTTAAGTGCACTTTCACCTCTTTTAATGGACAGCCTGCAACTTTGAAGTATTTTTGATAACCATGGTGGTTAATGAGCAGAGGCAGAGTGCTCCATGCTTACTCATTCTTCTTGTATATGACATATAGTGTCAAAACCTATAATGAATGGGTTATAGCAAGTGTCAAAACCTATAATGAACGGGTTGTAATGAACGATAAACCGATAAAGAGTGGTCTGTTAAGCATGAGTTCAGTAATGTATAGCACATGAGAGTTAAGCATTTAAAAATAACATGACTATCAATGTAATAACCTGTATCATGGTAATAATACAAAAAGTCTTGCAAAGACTCCTTTCTCTAGGCAATGATCATTTGTCATCTTATGAACCCCTCCCCCACACCTAAGTATTGTGACACCTCACAATCAAAAGTATAGGAAACTGGTCGATATCCCCCAATAGCTAAATATTTACAGTATGTCAAGTGTAAAGATGAAATTTCGCAGATTGGTCCGATGAGACAGTGAGGAGATGGCCCCATCTATAGGATAAGAGATCCTATATATAGATAAGAAGAGGTAGGCAAGAGAGTTTCAGGATAGTCTTAGAGTCATTTCCCAATGGAAAATTGATGAGATTCATTAACCTTAGCTTAACCACACATACTCCATGTCATCTTTGTCTGCAAGTAATGTTGTACATCAAGACAAGTTTAGATTTATTATTTATTTTTGTCAGGTCATCATCTTCACTAGGTAGAATGCCCCGCTGCCAGCAAGCTTGTTTAGTACTCTGGTGGGTTTACGTAGTCATACCACAGGCCAATACCCACTGCCAGTAGACCTATTCAGTAGACCGGCAGATTTTCCTCTTAAACCCTTAGAGACTGGCCCTCCATCCTTTAATATTTTAGTATAAGGTTGCTTATTCAAGAAGATGGGGGAACAGCTCTGAAACAACTTTTTCTTTTCTATTTTCACTTGGGATGGTATTTATGTTAGAGGATGACTTTCCGTTATATTTTTTAGTGGTTGTCCTGATGTAAGGGGTACTTAAGAAGATGTGGCCTATCTAAAGATATGATATAATTAAGCTATTTAGTGTGTAGTGGATGGTACCATCGAGAAAGAACAGAAAGGTATCTCTAGGCTCAACTTACTTTCTTCCTTTGTAATTATTGTGATGTTTCCATGACTAACTGCTAATGAGACCTCCCTGTTACTCTTTGATAAAGACACTTGACTTACTTACTCAGGTTTCTTGGAAAAACTGTATGAGATACCTCTAGGCTTGATAGTTATGGTATCACTTCCTTATACATTGGTGAAGAGTTTCAAGAGAAACTACTTTAGAATGCCTTAAAAATGAGAATGTTTTCAAAAATACGGCTAACTACAGTAAGTCAATATTCATTTGATTCTTTAGCAGACAGAAAATTCAAGTATGACAATGTTTTGATGAAAGATCCTTGAAACTGTGTACTCCTGGTGAAATAATTACTTACAGAAACCTCTTAGAATTGCCTTATTAACAAAAAATATTTACATATATACAATAGGAAACTCAGAAAATGTTTCAAGAACAAGGGGGGACTTCCCCATATACTAAGGCCAATGCCTTGTCAGCGGTCATGACCTGTAGAAAATCTTCTCTAAAAATGGGCTTATGATAAAACTTAAGTCGGTGTCCATTTACCACAAAGGAGACTTGTCCATCGTCAATTGTTTTAATTTTTATAGCTCCATTGTCATATATAGTGTCTACCGTGTAAGGGCCCAACCAACGGGTGGTAAGTTTTCCTTTGAATTTTTTGAACCGGGAATCAAACAATAAGGCCCAATCACCAGGCTGAAAGTGTCTATTTTTAATAAACTTGTCATGCCACTTGCTCCTCTGGTTTTGGACCAATATTATCTGTTGGATGGCATCTTGCCTGATTTCATCCAATTAATTCAATTGTAGGGCTCGTTGATTTTGAGCCTCATCCAGGTTCAATCATAATTCTGCAGCAATACGGAAGGTCCTTACTTGGAATTCTATTGGTAAAAGTACTTGTTTCCCGTACACTAGCTCATAAGGGGTATGCCCAGTGGTATTTCTCCAGGTAGTTTGGTATGCCCACAAAGCCTCTAGGAGCCTATCAGCCCAATCTCGGTGATGTAATTGAACATTCTTGGTCAAGATGGCTTCCAGAACTTTGTTTGTGGATTCTATCTAACCATTGGCTTGCGGGTGGTATGGAGAAGATTTACAATGTTTAATCCCATATTTCTCTGTTAGCTCTTTCATTAGCTTGGAAGTGAATTGAGTACCTTGGTCTGTAAAAATTTCACGAGGGACACTGAAGCGGGTAAAGATGTCTTCATAGATAAATTTGACAATAGACTTCTTTGTGGCCCTAAATAGGGCTTTTGCCTCTACCCATTTGGTGACATAGTCCGTACAAACCAAAATATAGTTCTTCCTACGGGACATGGGTGAAATTGGTCCTACAAAGTTGAGGGCCCATTTTTTGAAGGGTTCTATCATAACTTGGGCCTACAAAGGCATTTCGTCAGATGATGTAGGTCTACCTATCCTTTGGAAACTATCACAACTTCTCACATACTTGGCAGCATCTTTGAAAATGCTAGGCCAATAGTAACCTGAATGTAATACCTTATATGTTGTGCGTTTGTCAGAGAAATGGCCACCACATGGTCCATCATGACAATTTTGTAGTATTTCAGGTACCTTGTCCTCTTGGACACATCTACGAATAATCAAATCAAGATCTGTGCGAAAAAGATCATGACCAACCCAAGAGTAATTAGCACTCTGTGTAATAATTTTTCACTTTTCATGAGGTGACAAATGAGACGGTAACTTCCTAGTAGCCAGATAGTTTTCCATATCTGCAAACCATGGGGTATTGACAGAAAGGGAAAAGAGATGCTCATTTGGGAAACTATCATCTACAGGGATGTCATCATCCTCATTCTTTATGCGGGAAAGAAAGTCGGCTACTACATTATCCTTTCCAGGTTGGTCAAGCACAGTAATATTAAATTCTTGCAATAACAAGAGCCACCTAGTCACTCGGCCATTAGTTATAGGTTTATTCATGAGGAACCTAATGGCGAAATGATCAGTGTGTACAAATACTTCATAACCTGTAATTTAATGATGAAACTTGTTAATAGCATGAACAACTGCCAAGAACTCTTTCTCAGTGACTGTGTAGTTCAACTCGGCAGGGGACAAGTTCTTGCTTATAAAATAAATGGCATAGGACTGTTGGTCTTCTTTCTGCCCTAATACCCCTCCTATTTCGGTGTCAAAGGCATCATTGGATATATGAAGTGGGAGAGTCCAATTAGTCCCTCTAAGAACTGGTTCCATAGACAGCTTAGCTTTCAGGGTTTCAAAGGCAGTTTGACAATGCTCAATCCAAACAAAATCAAGTTTCAACATCTTTTATAAATAATCCAAACATAGGTGCAACAATCTTTGTAAAATTTTCAATAAACCGTCGGTAATATCCGGCATGTCCAAGAAATATTATCACCTCCTTCTGAGTCTTGGGGGGTGGAAGTCTAATAATGACCTCAATCTTTGCAGGATCGACTTTTATCCCTTCTGATGAAACATGGTGTCCTAGAACCACTCTTTCAGTTAGGAACATTTTTCATTTTTCATGACTTAGGGATAGGTTCATTTCTTGGCATCTGATGAGGACTTTTTCTAAGTTGTCTAAGGCTTCCTGTTAAGTGTTGCCATAAACTGTGAAGTCATCCATGTAGACCTCCACACAATCATGAATAAGATCGACAAATATCCTTAATACTGCTCGTTGAAATGTGGCAGGAGCATTACACAATCCAAATGGTAAGATCCTATAGGCATAGGTGCCCCAAGGATAGTAAAGGTAGTCTTTTCCTGGTCCTCGGGTGCTATAAGAATCTGGTTGTACCCACTGTACCCATCTAAAAAGGAGAAATACTTCTTTTCGGACAAGGTATCTAGAACTTGGTCAATGAAAGGAAAAGGAAAGTAGTCTTTCATAGTGGCCTTATTGAGTTCCCAGAAATCAACACAAATTCTCCATTTCCCGGTCACTTTCTTTGGAACCATTACTAGCGGGGATACCCACTTACTGTCGGAGATGGGATAGATAAATCTGACATTTAACCATTTTTTAATCTCCTCCTTGACTATATCTTTGAGTGTTGGGTTCATCCTCCTATGGGGTTGCCTAACAGGTGTCACTTCCCCCTGGGTGTATATATGGTGGATACATGTGTCAGGATGTATACCCTTCATGTCAGTGTATTCCCAGGAAAATGCTCCTGATTGTTCTTTAAGGATATATACTAACTGTTTCCGTTGGTCTGTATCTAGCCCGGAGTTTATATGTAAAAGTTTCGCTAGACTAATCTCAAAGGGCATAGTATAAGACATGGAAGACTCATCTATTTCAAAAATAAAAGATGTCGAAGAAAAAATGGATGGATCTAAGTGTTCTTGAAATTCTTCCCCAAACATGTACTCAAATTGGGGAAAAGACTATGGAAAATCCACACATGTAATAGCAGAAATGAATTGGTTTAGCACATTTTCTGGTGTATGCTCCTGAAGTGCCCTTGCATGGTCACTAGGCAATACGAGTTCTTCCCAGTCTTCGTTCTCGTATGGAAATTCAAGCCACCATAGATTCTCCATAATAGGTTGAGCTGGAGGGTAAATGGTGAGCTTCTGGATAGAGAGACCATTTGAGATGGTCATTTCTCCTTCTCTACAGCCAATAAAAGCATTGGTTGTGGCTAGCCAAGGTCTTCCCAAAATAACAGGATGGCCTTGGGCAGGATCCTTTGAATGAATAACAAGAAAATATACGGGGTACTCCCATGAGGCTAAAGTAACCATGACATCATCTAAAATCCCTTCAAGTGTAACCCTAATCTTATCTGCTAATTCCAAAATGGTTGGGGTAGGCCGAAGAAGAGGTTGTAACTGTAATCGTTCCAAGGTAGTAGCAGTCATAACATTGATGGCTTCTCCTAGGTCTATGAGAGTGTTTCCGATGGATATCTCCTTAATGGTTATAGTTACTACGGGGTTTTCTAGATTCCCATACTTTTCTAGCATTGGTTGCTCTGATATGTACTCAAAGAGTCCTCCTACCAAGTGTACTGTAGGAGGGTCCTTTTTCTTCCTACCTGGCTTCTTGATACGCAATTCTTTGACTACCTTACTATAGATTGGAATGTCTTTAATGGATTGAAGCAGAGGGATATTGACACAAATATTTTCCAATTCATTAAGAATGTCAAATTCCAGTCGGGTGGTAGGTTTCTCGATTACCAATCAGTCTGGATAAGGAGGGACCTTCGTAATTTGTAAAGGTTCATTTTGGGGAAGCTTGGGTTCTTGATTCTTCAGGATAATAACATCTTCCCACCTAGTGTCATATGTGGGTTGTTGGGTGGTTTCTTCTTCTTCTTCTTCTTCTTGGATGACTACTGAGGGTCTCTGCCTATCTGGAACTTTTCCTGATCTTAATTGAATTTTCTGTAATGGAACAGGAGTAATGACATATGTTGGGAAGGCCTGTATATCAACATTGTTAAGAGGTTGAGGGGGCTTATTATTTGGATTCATCACTGGTTGTGTCGATAATAGTGTCAGTTTTGGGGAGCTTGTATTTTTAAATTGGAGCGGTTGTTGTTGTGGGATAGGAGGTAAAGGTGGTGGAACAAAACCTAGCAGAAGTTGCGGAGTGTTTGATGAGAACTGAGGATAGGGATGGTTGTACATAGGGATAGGTGGAGCTTGAGGGTTTCCTTGGTTGTTTCCTCCCCTCCATCCTTGAATCCAAGGATGTTGGTACTGAGTAGACTAGTTTTTCCAACCTGGTGAGTTCCACTATTGTTGTTGATAATAGGGTGGAACTTGGGACTATAGATCCAGGTATGTGGGTTGATTCCTAGGCTGCCATGGCCTCATAGGTGCATAAGAAGAATCCCCAGGATCTCCACTCCTATAGATGGATAACAAATCAGGCAATGAGGGACATTTTTCAGTCACATGGTCTTCTGTACAAAAGCCACAAACTAAAATGTTATCTAATGTGCACTCCCTTGAGGAATGCTTCCTCCTGCATCTTGGGCAATATATGCTCATTGTTGCATTTTCCTCCTCCTATTTCTTTTTGAGTTTAAGGGTATCCAACTGGGAACCTATTGTGCTTAAGATGTCAATCTTGAAGTTTTCTAAAAGGTTCCCTATCTCGTCTCTCGTAATACCACCTGAACTAACTGGTTTTAAGCTTCTATTGTAAGGGTCCCGAACATTCTTTCTTGTTTTGGCTCTACTCCTTGAGTAGTTTTTACACATTTCACATATTTCAGCAAATGGTTTATGAGAGATGTCACCTGATGCCATCAGGTTAAGAACCTCTAGATATTCTTCTGAAATTCCCTTAAGGAAAAGAGCCCTAATTGCATCCTCTGGGAGGTCATGGTATTTTGACTTCTAGGAGATATAACCAAATCTTTCCATAGTCTTAAAGGGTCTCATCTTCTAACTGTTGGACTTTAAAGATGTCATTACGAGACTCTTTGGTCTTGCAGTAGTATTGGTACTTCTTAAGAAATATCTATTTCATGGATTCCCATGACCTAATGCTAGATTCTCCCAATCCCATGAACCATCTTAATGCAGAGTCTTTGATGGTGGCAGGAAAGAGTTTTAATTTCTGGGCATCTTGCACATAGTTGTAGCTCCTACACAAGATGTCAAATTCAAATACGAAGGTGTCTGGATCTTCATTGTTTTTACCATAAAAGGTAGGCAGTGCTGTGAGAGGAATATTCTTCATGTTGACATTCAGAGTGGTGTCTAAAATCAGAAACCCGGAGGTAGTTTCGGTTTGGGTTCCAGTTTCTTCTTCCTCATTGTGTCTTACATTTTTATGGTCCTCCTGATCACCCATATTGACTTGGTTTCCCAAAAGAGAGTACCTAAGTGGTTTTATCTTTGAAGAGAACAAGGTTTCCCTTTGATGAAAAGGTCTTCCTATTGATTGGATGTTTGCGACTCTACTCGAGCCGGTTGAGATTATTGGTGCCAAAGTTTCTGTGTTAATCTGAGAGATAATTACATTGGCTGAGCTACCAAACAAAAGATTCACCTATTCAGGTTCTATGATATCTTTAAAACTAGGGTCCCCTGGTGGTGGTGTAAAAGAAAAGGTTGTATTGTTTGGTTCTGTGGAAGACTTGAGTGGTCTTGCCTCCTGTCCTAATATGATTGATGATTCAATTTCTTGTTCTATAGTGCTCCCTGTGTTAGTCCCTTCAGAGACTATTTTATCTCTTTGAGTCAAGCTAGCTCCTATTTTTCGGTATCAGTCTGCGGATTTTATAAGCGGAACGTTCCTTCCCCCAAAGAGATCGGAAGGAACCTTGGTTGAAAGGTCCGATTTTGATTTAATGTATCTACCTTGTGGGTCTCTAGGCATATTCATGAAAGAAAGAAAAAACAAAAAGAAAAAGCTACCATTTGATTCCTAGGTCTATTCATGAAAGCAACAAAAAGAAAAACTACTATTGGTTTTGAGGGAACCTGTTATAGCAGATGCGCAGGTTCTTACCTTTCGTCTTAAAGTTCCCCTGCCACCAAAATAATGCTAAGGTCTAGAAATGATCTAATTCCTAATTACTTCTTACCTTAAGACAACTCCCCGGCAACGACGCCAAAATGTTAGGTGTTTTATATGTACTAAAAAAGATACTAAACTACCCTCAATTAAATTGTCAACCCGGGGTAAGTAAACTTAGAGTTGTAGCAAAATATATGCCAAAGGTAAAAAGGTTGGTAGGATTGTAGACTAACTAAGGAAAGCAGCTATCTAGGGCTAATCTACTCAAGCAAACATATCTAATGAACAAACCCTACTAAGCAAATTGAAACTAGGTAACCTAAGTACTTTTGGGCCAAGGACTGATGGATAGTTCCTAATAAAGCGAATGAAAACTCTATGTAAAGCAAACTAGTTCATGACAGTAAGCAAAGGTAAACTACTAAGCATACTAATAAAATGATGAAAGCAAACTACCTTTAACTTGCCAACCTCCATTCAATGAGCAACTACCCTATGAAAGCAAATAAATAAGCAAGTAAGCAAAAGCACCTATCTAACCTATTAAAGAAAATAGACAAGCAAGCAAAAACACCTAACTAACCTACTAAAGAAAATAGACAAGCAAGAAAAAACACCTAACTAACCTATTAAAGCAAATAGACAAGCAAGAAAAAGCATAAAGCAAAAGACAAGTAAGCAAAGACTTCTCATTGAACAACTACCTAGCCTAAGAGGCAAGTGAACTAAGTGCCTAATGCAAAACTATTTCTCTTGCGTGAAAGGAAATTTAAATGCTCAATGCAATGCATGAAAGGAAATCTATTCTATTGAAAACAAGAAAGACTACCAACTAAACTTATGAAAACAAGAAACTGTATTTTCTAATTTATGAAAGCAAGAAACTAACTTTAACCTATGAAACACTCAAATGTAATGTTGGTGGTTGTGTGAATGCCTTCAGTGGCGACTGATGGTATCTCGATGACACATGACCACAATGGACAGTTCTAATGGTATAAGCTCAATACTAATTTCAATGGCAAAATGAAAGGTGTGAAGTAAATAGTCCAATGAAAACTTAGCCATGATAAAAGTAAAGTTAAATACCCTGCATATCCATGTATAAACCATCAACATCATAATGAGATCATCATTATCTAACTAAGAAATTCAATTGCATCTTAATCTATGAAAGGAAATTGCGTGAAAGGAAACTATACTATTTCTATTTTAATCATTCAAGCTATGATAAAGAAAATGACTAAAACCAGAAATTAAAAACATGATATTAAAAAGTGAATTGACAATTACATTTAACCAATAACTAAGCAAGTGAAATCTATCTAAAACTGAAATAAGCAAGCTATGATTCAAAAACCGGAAGCAAATCTATCCATCCATCAATCTTTGTCAAAAGAAACTCAGATTAAAACTATGCTTTGTTCTAACTAAAAATCTGTTCTAAACTTGACTGTAAAATTATAAAAGAAAGCACAATTTAACATCTAACTGCATGCGGGGTTAGTATAGTGAGAGAGAGACTTTTTAATTCCACATGGAATTAGTAAAGATACTTAGAGACTTGCAAGCTTTTTCTAATCTATAAAATCAACACATGCTAATCTGTATCAACATCTAACCTGCAAAACAATTAAAACAATTAAGCTACATCAAACTAGTTAGCATAATAAAAACATGAATGTACAGAAAATGAAAAGAGAGCAATTAAATTGAGAAATGCATAAATAAACATGAAGAGAGTTACCATACTATTGGTGGGCCCCCCAGCAAGTCTTGGTCACTATCTAAAAGAACACCACGACCTCAGCAGGCCAAATTCACCATAAAAATCCAAAAATGCAGTTTTGGCACTATTCTGGCAATGTAAAACTAGAAACAGAGAAAAATCATTTTTCTGGCAATTCTGATGCTTATGCTACTTGGTTAACAATCTAATGAGCATGCTATTGGTATTTATAATCTTACAACCCAGTTGGTTGACCACAGGAGGGTCGAACCGCCTCTAAATTCGGCAAATTACATTAAATGCATCAATAACTAACAAAACGGAGGAACCCAATAAGCGCCCTGTTTGGACAATTGAAATCGAGTTGTCTTTATCTTAGTAGCTGAAGGGGGCAATGACAAACAAAACCCATGTGATTGATTTTTCCACCACTAGCCGCCAATACCATAACCGCCAACTTGCCTTGTGTTTTTGTGCAATACTAGGTGCTGAAATGAGTGTCGGATCAAGTACCGGAACAAGTGCTAGATCAAGTGTCGGAACAAGTGCCAGGCCAAGAAACATGGTGCGTTTTTTCCTGTAACAGTAGAAAAACATGAATTAACTCTTAGAAACCATAAAATATGATAAATTAAACTTCATTGAATCACAAAACACAAATTATACGTACCTCATGCCGAATGTATCATTTTACCATAAAATTCTTCAAAAAGCTCCTTTGAAAGATAAAAAAATGCATATATACATATGGAAAAAAGTGTATAATGACATCATGAAGATGATCATATATCGGGCTCAACACTTTGTACCTTAGCTATGTTTGTGCTTAATGATTCTTCTTACATTTTCTAACCAGTCGAGTATTGTTGAACCCTAAGATCATGTATTACATGAGAGAATCTAAAATTCGATATTTGTAGTAGTAATTATATTGTTTGGATTTAGCACATGAAATAATAATTAAATGCAAGAAACACAACAATAGAGACAAAACAATCACTCAGATAAGACACAAGATTTACGTAGTAAAACCCTGATAATGTGTCAAGGAAACATCCATGGGGCAAGGGATCAATATTTCTATTATTTAAGATAAGCTTACAATTAGGATGACCCCCATCCCACAATACATCTCTTGGTCTTCATAGATTTATATCTATATTGGAATCATTACATAGTTACGAGAACTACCACCATTATACAAACTTCCACCGGTTTCGTAAACCAACACCACTAAATATTTACATAGGTAAATTTTAGTATTTACGATTTATTTTAATTTGTTATCACAATTTAACAATCTCCACCTTGACCACAATTTACCTGATACCTTTCCCAAGCCCACTTATCACCTCTTTTGCAAGCCAAGAGAATCTAAACACCATCATATATCTACAACTTCTCTAAAAGTACCGGTTACATGAACATGTCTACACGATTTTCTCTAGTATGGACCATTCTTCCTCCATTAATAACATGTCTTACAAAATGATGCATTGTCCCATTTTGATATGTTGGACCATTAGTCAAATGCACAATGCTTCGACTAACACAGAACACCTTATCATGTACTTGTCCAAACTTACCCAATAGATCCTTGCATTCTTGCAAGACACAACCTGAGGTAGGTCTCATCTTGTCCAAATCTCCTGAATCATAACCACAAACTAAATCACCTCAATGATTGTAGGTGATACTTGTGCTTCTGTGCTTCTATGATACTGAAGCACCCATTTCCATAATCTTCACTTGGTTTTTCCATGTGTCCATTGACAACACCAATTGCATGTGAAGTACTTGAACATTCCCATCCCAATCATCAACACCCATTTTCATGCTCTTCAATTGGTTTTTCCATGTGTCTACTAACAACACCAACTGCATGTGAAATACTGACCATTTCATTGCATACATCAAAATTCCTACTAGCATATGATACAGGATACATATAACCATTTTCTACTTCATTACTAGGACATAAACCTAAATAAATATTACAGTCGAAAGTCAAAGGGATATTTATCATTTCACATTATTCATACCAAATTTCTTAAGTATCTTCACCACATACTTCTGTTGTGATAACCAAAGCTTATCATCTTTCCTGTCTCTGTGTATTTACATGCCCAAGATTTGTTTCACTACTCTTAGATCCTTCATTTCAAACGTCCTAACCAACTTAACCCACCTACTGATCATAGGTGATTTTAGGGGCGAAATTTCGCTCATGGGCGAAATTAAGGGCGTTCCAAATTTTTATTGGGCGATTTTTTTATATTGTAGTGGTTTTTTAAAACTTTTATTATTCATCCCTAATTTATTTAAAAAAAAATATCGTATAGAGGGTTAGCATAGGTTTTTATGAGGGAGAGAGGAAAAAATATATATTTTTCCCCTGAAATTTGGCGCTGTAAACTTCCATTCGCCCCATTTCCAGAAATATGGGAATTTTTGGTAGAAACTTCTCCCTCACATTGGATATAAATCAGGTTTTATGGTTTAATTCGATCCAATTTCATGGTATGGGCAGCTACACTCTTCTGTTCGCCCAATTTCCAAAGAATGATGGGATTTCTTTTAGTGATTTTACCCTCCCATCTACTATAAATCGCATACAATTTCTTGGTAGAAAAGACTCAAGAGAACCATTGAGCATTAGCACAGATTATTCACAGTGTTTGGAGGTTATTCGGATGAGGGTATTGGCAATACAAAGCAATAACACGAGTTTTGAATCTTTGGCAGCGTCTAGATATCCAAAGGAAATCACAGTAATCTATTCTGAGGGAATTGCACCTTCAGATTTCTTTGAGAAACTATCTATTATAGTTTTAAGTAATGGAAAATATTTTTAATCATGTTCTTTTCTAAGTTATCATCAAGGGCCTAACAGTTGTTTTCAATACATTCGAGCTTTCATTTTCACTAAGAACTTGCGCTCCTCTTTATCTTTATAATGACAATTTTATTTGTATGCCCCTAGGTTATTGGAGTTGAGTACATGATAATTACTAATTAGCAACGTTCTTGGTTTTTTTTAGATGGTCTAGACTCTACTTGTAATGTATTGATCTCTATTGGAGTTGAGTACATGATAATTAGTAATTAGTGGCATTCTTGGATTTTTTAAGATGGTCTAGAATCTACTTGTAATGTATTGGTCTCTTTTGTTTTCACTTTGTAACTACAACTTGGCGTATCCAATTCCATAAAAGAAAATGGCAGTGAGCAAGAAATGTTTCTTACTAATATCTTAATGGCATGTCCATCAACAAAACTACAATGTGGCCTAAATTTACATGCTTAGTGCCATTTGATGTTTTTTACCATGCTTAGCGCCATTTCATGTTTGTCAAAATGTGGTCTCCTGGAGTGAAATGATTTTGTCCCTTGGGATATGGAATTCATGGACATGGTGAAGATGCTCCTATTTTTTTTTACCCAAATTGAAACAGATCAAGGCCATATCATGTCACCTTTATTGGTGTTTTGACTACCTTCTATCATGCAGGGTTATTAGATGAGGGTTTGCAATACTTTGAGTGCATGAAAATGGATTATTGGCCTGGCTTGATGGGTAGCATCTAAAGGCACATTTTGTTACAGTTTTACCACATGGCCAGGTATGGTTGCAAGGCCTTACTTCAAATGGTTTATTTTCCAACTCATAGGTGTATACAAAACTTACATTGGACCATTCTCCTACTAAGTTCTTGCAAAATGACTGACATAAATCTCTTCACTATTTTAGAACTTTATTTCTTCTTAGAGTTTTATGGGGTAACTTGGATTATCATTGGTTTCTTTCATTGTGGTGTATCACACACTTGCTTGGTGTGAGTTGGCTTCAATAGGGCCTCATGGTTGTAGGTTGTTTCTTTGAGAGTATTGGGAGGATACATGCTTACATTCTTATCTCATTCATTAGCCTTGTGTTTACTCTAGTCAGTGAGAGTGTTAAGTGTGTCACATTGTTGGGAATGGTAGGGGATAATTGTCTAGCTTCGTAGAGATGTTAGTTTCACTTTTTTGTTACACACTACAGTTGCACCTTGTTTTTTTCAACATGTGCTCTATATTAATAATGCATATCTTACACCAAGGATTCACCCTCCCATTGTGTGCAAAGTGCTTGTTGCAATTGTTCTTGCCTATTTGCATGTTGCTTATTTATTCACTCATATCATATCCCACATTCTTTGTTCTAGCCATAGTCTTGCTTCATTCAGTGATAACACATGTACCTAACTATGATTTCATGCATGTGTTCATTCACTTATGCTCTTAACTATGATTTAATGCATGCGTTCATTCACTTATGCTCTTAACTATTATTAAATGCATGCGTTCATTCACTTATGATATTAGTGGTTGCTTGCATTTATGCTTTTGTGTTATACTCTATACAAGTACATTGCTTAACCTCATTATTTATGCTCATGTTTTTATGTTTTACCTACCAAAAATACTTACTCACATTTTCTTTACTTTCATCATTCATGTTTTTTCATACAATATGTGTGTCACACATGTGTTACTTATGCTTTAACATCATAAAAAGGATTCAACAAGTTCCTATCAGGCTTAACTTACTCTTCCCTTATGGGAAAAAAACACAGAATGGCAGGAAGAGTCTGCGAAGTACCTCTTTGATGTTGAATTTTCTCTCAATGTGTTCAATATTGCAAATAGATGCCCCCACTCAAAATCCAATGTTGAATTTATGTGTTTTGGACATTTTAGTAATTTCCCCTTAGTGAGACAAATTTAAATGTGCAAACAAACAAGAAATTTGTTTTGAAAAAAGATTTCCAACATGATTAATTGATCACATAAACACAATCTCTAACTGAAACAACATTCAATTTTGAGGGAAATCAACAAAAAAGAAATTTCATTTTTACCATTATATGTTGCAGCTTGAGTTTTTCCTATGGACTTGGCAAGTCTGGAATCACTCTAGATAGATTCATGGTGTACTCTGCACTAATGAGTCACCAAGTCTCGGTCAGTCTAGACGAGGTTGATTGAGTCAGGGAAAACTTGACCAAGTTTAAGAAGATGACTCGGGAAACTAGAAAGTTGAGCCAACATGCCATACTCAGCTGATTTGTATAACTTATGTTATTTTGAGTACAACATGGGTTAGTTAGAAATTTATGGTTCTCTCATGATAAATGTTGAATCATATCCACAAAACTAGAATGTTATTAATGTAAATTTACACTAACATGAACCAATGAGCTTGTTTTTCCATAGGTGGTGTCTTAGGGTTTACATAACATCATGAGGGGTAGATAATATTTGCAATAGATTGATTTCCTGAGCCTTTTTCTCTTGTAGGTTTTTTTCTTGCTTTGTATTTGTGACCCTTTATTTTTTAATCTCACCATGCATTGTAGTGTGTGACACACATCATGGTCATTAAGTTTTTAAATAATTGGAGATGTTGAGTTGGTGGAATATTGGAGGGTGTAAATTGTATGAGGATTTCCAAAAGAGACAATATGGTTTAGTGAAAGCATGGAACTTTTATAGTCCTCACCAAGGTTCAATCCTCACAAGTAGTGGTGGATGCACTTCCTGCAAGGGGGGCATTATGTCAGGCTTGGTGGTCATATAGTGTAAGTAGTGTCCCACCTTTTGATAGGTGGTGGATTCTCACCATTGCAGTATTAAGGGAGCATTTAAAAAAAGGGAAAAATGTAATTGGGTTAGTTGATGTCTCAACACTCCATGTTTGTTTATTTAATGAAGTAGAAAATTATTTCACAAGGCTAAATATTCTCTCTCTAAATCTGCCAAATCTAAAATATCTTCACACCACAAGATTTAGGGTACATGATATTTCTAATAATTTATTTGAATTTACTGTAAAAGGTTGTGTTTTATTGCATAATTTCCTTCTCTAATTAGGGTTGTACTTGTGATGGATTTCCATTCATGATGTTTTGCAGGATTTGCAATTAATGTTTCATCTTATATTATCAAACAATATTAAATGTGAATTGTATTTGTGATCTTTTTTTTTGGTGTTTTAACCTCCAATCTTAGAGCGCACTATCTGATTGTTAAGCCCTAATATTGGTTCATTACCCCTTAATTGGGGCATATTATATTAGTAATGTTATTTTATTTATGTCGGCTTTAGGCCATTAGTTGTAATTATACCTCCTAGTCTCCTATATATACCAAGGAGACATTTTCA
>ML787293.1:221487-257195 GCA_009831015.1 Picea engelmannii | reverse complement strand
GGAAGATCCTTCTAGAAGCGGAAGCTTCTATTAGGTCTTCTTACATCCGCCTTATTCTATTTTATTGAAAGGTCTCATTAATATTGACCTTTATTACATCTGAATACATTGATCTACCTATGTGCGGGTTAGGACCTTAACATAAGAAGGCTAGTTTGCTATTGTTTCCTTACCTTATTGTTTGCTTCGTACAGGTTGTACAAAATACAATGCACAATGGCTTTAATCATATAGGTTGTTGGCTTGCAATGGTTCTATTTAATAGTTAGATTTTCATGAGGTCTGTTTGAGGACAGAGATGAGATTTAAGAATGACTTAGGAAATTCTCTCTATTTTTGCAATCTAATTGTGTATTATTTTGCATCCTCCATTGTTACTTATAGTTTATTGTTGATTTACAGCATGAAGATCTGCCTATATTATGTGAGAGGCACACGACATCAAATTTGAGCTCATATGAAGATTTACAAACAATCAACTCCCTTGGCTTCTGAGGAGAAGCTTTACCCAGTATGACTTTTGTGGCACATGTGACTGTTACAACAATAATGGAAGGTCAAACACATGGATACAGGTAACCCTCATTACAGTTCTCTTTAATGGTTTGTCTTATGTTATAGGTAAGCTTCATTACAGTTCTTTTTAATGCTTTGGCTTATGTCTTTTTATGCTATAAGGGATATTAATGTCTAGAAAATTACTAAATAATTTCTAGATATTTAATGAGGAGAACCATCCATTTGTTGTTGGGGACAATCATATTATTTCCACTGTTCTTCATCTTGCTTCTGCATTATTGTATTTCATAGTATCTTACAAGGAGGGAGTGGTGGAAAAAGAACCTCGCCCTTGTGTTACTTCAAGTTTCTACTAGTCTCCTTCATCAATTTGAAACTCCAATAGGATGGATGTATAGATGAGGAGATGCAGGCACATATGATTTAATTTTTTGTAGATGACCTATTAGTTTTGGGTTTCCCATGACATATTGGATTTCTAGAATTGTGTTGGCCACGCTTTATAACTGCTTGAAAAAATGTTTCAAGAAAAACCATTTGAATATTGGTCTAGATTAAGGAAAATATGCCACTTTATGACTCCCCAAAGTTCTCAAGTTTTGGATTGCTCTATCTTTTAAAATAAGTGGGGAATAGTCAGATGTCTCTAATGAATAGTTTATTACTTCATATTCAACATTTGTAACCATCTCTTTGCTAAATGTTCATTAGAACACATCAATGATAGCATCAAAATCTGCCAAGGAGGCATAATTCCCAAGTATTAAATTCGATCCCCCTGAGGCATAAAGAAATGGGTTCTACAATCACCTATTGGTTAGTAAATGAGGATCAAAACACAATCTATTACAATTTTATTTCAAATGTGGTGCCATAGATAATGCTCAAAAAATATTCAATAAAAGGATTTAGCAAAAAAGTGTAGTCTCATAGAATGCAATTATTGTATGAGATGTCAACGTGGGTATGTCCAAGATGTCCTACATTTGATTGAGAAAATGGTATAGGTTGAGCTTTTTGTGGTGGTGGAGATAGTCCTACTTATTTGTCTTACAATTTCAAATAATATTTTTTTTTCATAACACCATATTAGTAGAATATCAAAAGAGATGGTTGTAGAGTCTTCAATTAAGATAAAAATTGAGAAAGAAGAGTCTAAAGAAGGTTTGTATGTTAGTCTTTTGAAGCAAGCCATAAATATTTTCCATTGGCATTAGGGAAACCATTTAAAGATTGACATCAAGGAAACTAGTTTCTTGCAATTTCATAGGTTATGTAGTAGATCCACGTAAAGATATTTGTGTGGTTGTTGAAGGATGTGACTTTATCAAAGCTCTAGCTTCTTCTATTTCCAACACTTCTCGCAAACTAAGTTGAACTCAAAGACTCAAGCTGATTTCAAAATTATGGAAATAATGTCAAGGTTTATTTTAAGTCCAATGTAAACATTGAAAGGTATATATGTATCTTCTCTCTCAAAGGTGTGGAAAACTCCAAATTATACATTGTTCTTTTTCTAAAGGATATCTTGTCTTTCACACCTTTTCCATATATATTTTTTGTTTAGAAACTAAAGTAATTCAAACTTCCATCAAGTTCATTCTCTTTTATCCGATTGTTGCAAAAATTCTCTAAACGAGTTGTGGTTGAATGTAACATGAATTTGCAATTCTGGGATTCTCATTGAAAGCACAAGCTTGTAATTCTTTTCACAACATTTTTTGGTTTTGGTTTTCTTTAGATGCCTTTTTGTTTCATAACTTAAATTCTGGTGTATTAGCTACCTATTGTTTTTACCATCATGCAAATGTCCATGTACAACCATGCTTTTTGTTTCATAACTTAAATTCTGGTGTAAGTTACCTATTATTTTGACCATCATGCAAATTTCCATGTATGACCATGCTTACAACCATGCTTCTTTATATCTCTAAGGTGTTTACTCATTGTAGATACTCCTAACAACAAATGTCCTGCTTTAGGGATTTCTACCTTATACAGACTCAATGGAATTTTGTTGGGGACTTCTGGTGTTTAGTGCTCTTCTATTGGCAGAAGTGAATGTGTTTTTTGTATGGAAACAAGTAAAACTCATGCCTCGAAGGGAAAGTTCGAAGTGATTTTTTATTTGGAACGTTGAACACTAGAAATGATTCAATTTTGGAGGAATACCCATCATAAGATTTCAAGCTTGATTTAAAGAATTTCCTATCAGTTAATTTAATTTAATTTAATAAGATATCCTTAATAAATTCCTTACATTTAGAGTGTTCTAAACTATGCAACTTTATTGTTTGGTTTAGCTCGGGTGGTTGGGAGAAATGATTGTTATCCTCCTCATCGATGTTCAATTCCCAAAATCACATGTTGATCTATCAATATTCTAGGATTTACCCAGTTTAAAAGTTTTGGTATTAATCAAAAGTTAGAGGCTTCATACAATATCAGTTTCTAAAACCATGGCTTCCTAAAATGTCACTACTTAACTTAGATTATGCATTGTTTGTGGATTAGATCCTCTATCACTTGATTGTACTGATCACAAGTTGAAGTAGTATCTCTCTTCTTGAGACATATTTGTAAAGATCATATTGGTTGCAAATAATGTTGCCTTATCCAACCATGAATATCTTGGAACTCTGTATTTATTACATTTAAATATCATTTTCCAACGTCATCATTTTTGTCTCAATTGAATTTTCATCCTTTCTTATAATCTGAACGAGAGGGATAATTATATCATTTTTCACAAGATAATCAATGCTTTTCTCCATATCTATTTTGTTCTTCAACAAATTAAGTAAATCTTGAATTGTTAATTGGGTGCTTTTTTGTTTTCCATCCTATCAAATAAATGATATGGGAAAAAATTTAGATTCAACCAGCTTGGTGGGCTAGTTTGAGTGGTAGAGTATCGTGAATTGCAAGTGGGAGTTCATGGAGTCAAGTCCCTTTCCTGCCTCTATAAATATATTAGTGAAACTCACTCAATCAAATAAATGATATGGAAAACAAATTCAGATTCCACCAGGAAAAGAGTTCCTTTCAAACTACACTTGTCAGCATGAACTTTGCAAATTTTGTACCTTGAAAAATTAAGCTTCATAAGAAACTACATACTATCATATTGTCTTTCTATGTAATACAGTGTTCTCATGGACAAATGTCCAATTGTAACAACTTCATATTGTTTTGCATGCTCTTAGGAACTCTTAAATGCATCAATTAGAAGAGGAATCATACTTATTCTCATATTTATTGTTTTTTTTTAAACATTTCCCCGCCATCATAAGGACCGTGTTTTGACATTTTGGACCCCCTCCCCTCAGTCTTTCCCTGAAATTTCACTTTCCCCCACTTCCTAGCATCTATCCATACCTCCCCAAATTTTCCTAAAAATTTACAAACCCCCTAACCCCTTCATCTCCCTTCATTTCTAAACTGCCCAAATCCTCTGTTTTTCCCTACACTAAACCATAATTTCCCCACACTAAACCATAATTTCCCCTCCCATTGAGCTAGGGTTTACTATGGAATCAGAGACAACTGAGAAGAAGAGGAATAAAGGAATTCATATCAGTAGGTATGATCCCACTTCATCACATGATATCATGTCTTCACCATTTCTCAAGAAATCATTTCAAGAGACAAATCATTTGCCACACATAGGGACAGTCTTACTTCAAAATTGGTTTCTAAAGTAAGGAAGATGAATTTGACAAAATTGAAAGAGGTTTTTGTCAATAATAGACTAAGGAACAAAAACCTCCTTCAGTTTATACACAAGTATTATTATTTGGGAGAAATGCCAAAAATATAGTTGCTACAAGAGAGTTGTTGTGACCTAGTCTACGGTGTTCTTGACACCTCCTAAAGGAGCTACCATCCCAAGCTGGAGCCAATGTTAGTGATTTCCAATCCTATCAATCACCAATGATCAAATGTGTTCTTACCAAGTTTTTGATATGGTCCTACTACAATTTTTTATGGTTTCAAATAGGTTTTCAATAAAATTTTGTTCAATGGTTAGTTGTCTAGGTTTATTACTACTCCTTTCAGCCTTCATGGGCAATGTACATCAGCATGGTCAGTTCATTCCATTTTGAAAAAGTGTCATGGTCATCATGGTCATTATTCAACTCATTCTTCCATGGTGTGTCATCATTAGGTCATCGGGTCAAAATCATGAAAATGGGTCATATCACCATCAAAGTCATCTTTTGAAGGAGTAGTAATAATGAAAAATCTTCAATAAAGGTTTCTAAAGTGTGTTTTTATCTTCATCAAGATGTAATATATGCAATAAAGTTCTAAGGTTGCAGTTCATTAGCAAATCAAATTAGAATGTGAAAGGACATGGTGGGGCCACTACATCACCAAAGGAGAAAAGAAATTTCCAATCTATAAAAGACCAAAAAGATCTTCTCATTTGCTCATTCCAACTTTATAAGACATCGCTCCACCAATAAAACTCATTTTCACTCTCAGACAAGTGATTCCTTTCCATCAAAAGCCAAGTTTCTTCCAGCATTGCGCTTTTCATTGACAACCCTGTGCTTTTGCCTGAGTGTGTTGTGATTTCTCAAGGGTGCCCAAATTTCATTTTCAGAGGGTTTCATCATCAGTTATGGGTTCCAGCATATCAATTTCAAGTAATTGTAACTCTTTTTCTCCTCTTATACCTTGTTTTGCTTCAACTCATGCTTGGAAAGATCAAATTTCCCTCTCCAAGGGTTTGCTTGGTTTCATAGTCTCTTTGGTTGAAATATTGTGAAAATCCCTCAAACCTAAGCTCAATTACCCTCCCCCACTTTCCATATACCTCCATAGACATTTTCCCTCACTCCTATCCCTCAAAATCATCATTTTCCCACAAACCCTAGCCTAGACTATACTTTCCTAGGCTGGGACTGTGTTTTGACATTTTGGACCCCTTCCCCTCACTCTTTCCCTGAAATTTTACTTTCCCCCACTTCCTAACATCCATACCTACCTTCCAAATTTTTCCTAAAAATTTAGAAACCCCCTAACCCCTTCATCTCCCTTCATTTCTAAACTACCCAAATCCCCTGTTTTTCCCTACACTAAACCCTAATTGCCCCTCCCATTGAGCTAAGGTTTACTATGGAATCAGAGAAAACTAAGAAGAAGAGGCATAAGGGATGTAATATCAGCAAGTATTATCCCTCTTCATCACATGAGATCATGTCTTCACCATTTCTCAAGAAATCATTTCAAGAGACAAATCATTTGCCACACATAGGGACAATCTTACTTCAAAATTTGTTTCTAAAGTAAGGAAGATGAATTTGACAAAAGTGAAAGAGTTTTTTTTTAAATAATAGACTAAGGAAAAAAACCTCCTTCATTGTATACACAAGTATTATTATTTGGTAGAAATGCCAAAAATATAGTTGCTACAGGAGAGTTGTTGCACTTCTGGAGTAGTCTTGGGATATTGAATTTGTAGGTGTCTTGGAGAAGGTTTTTGTAGTGATTTATGACTATAATGACAACTTGACATCCTCCTCTTTCCAATTCATCTTTCAGAAGTGAATTTGGAGCATGGGAAGGCCTTCAAAAGTCCTCCACAAGCTGGGCATTGTGCTTCTGCTAGACCATGTTGTGCTTTTGACTCTATTTTTGGTCATCATTTTCAAAATAGGTTTATGACCAAATGAAGATGAATTTTGGAAAATAAAAGGAGGTTTTTTCTAATGAAATAACAAATCACAATAACCTCCTTTATTGTTTACACATGTATCATATATTGGGAGATATTCAACTTTCTTGGAGGCCTATTTCAGAAAATCAAATTCTGCAATTTAATTGTCTATTTTAGTCATTATTTTGTGGCACATATTCCAAGAACATGGGAATGAATTTAAAAAAACTGAGATATTTTTGTCTTAAAAACAACCTTATATAAAAAAACCTCTCTCGGTTTTGTAAAATGTGTTATGGTTAAAGAGTTATCGCTCCATATTTGACCCCTCTTTTTTCACTACGCTTCTGGAGAATTCACTGTTCTTTTGGACAACTTGTTTTCAAATCAATTTTGAAGGGGTTAGATGTAGGTTTTTGCTTGTATTAGTGACTCCAGGGTGTAGAGGACATCTTCAAATTTCCATTCATAACTTTTTCATCAAAAAATTCATCAAGGAAGGCCTTTAAATCATCCTCCAAAGTTGTTGCTCTTCTGCTACAGTTTGTTGCGCTTATGTCACAGTCGTTGTGCTTCTGTGTGTGACAAATTTTTACTGCATAAATAAAAGTAAAAAGTGAAATGGGTAAATGTAAATCGTAAATAGATGTTGTAAACTTAATTTTGATTTTGTTAAGGTTAATATCTTGTAATTAATGACTTGGGAGATAAGCTCAAGTAGTTTAGATTAAAGGGGAAAGTTGTTTCTAACTCCCCTAGCTTTTGGTATGGTTGGAGATATTCTTGTGATCTGATCCTAGGAGGAAGGATTTGACCCCTCAGATGGGGAAAGTTGGTTTTCCATCCATATGTATCCTCATTGAAGCCAAATGAAGGGTGGGATACTTGGTAATCATAGTGTGGAGCTAGTGTACACTATTTGACAGAAATAATATAGGCATTTGTAGCTATAATCTTGGGATTCCTGTGGTATGCTTATTGATAGTGTTTCTTCTTAGTTTTATCATCAATTTGAATGTTTATCTATCCTTGCAACCATATGTATGCTTTCATGTGATCATCTCAGTAGTTTTTAATCAGAATTCATAATTTTTATGCTCTTGTTTGATGAGATCTTCATGTTTGTGTTCCATTTCTTCTAATGAATGAATTCATAGTCATATGCTCATTTTGATCCTTCATTTTTCAACCCTGTACCACAATGACAACCCAAATATGTCACTAAACATACCTACCTTGCCTCATTTTTATCCCTGCAAATGATCATTTGAAAACCATGACCTAGTTCCTAGATCTATGACCTTGGTCCAACAAACCTATAAACTCAAAACCTCACTGATCTGAAAACCTAGCCTAATATATTTTTCCTTCTCCAGTCACCTTATTGACTGTGATTATAGAGAGATCCCTCTATGGTTTTGTAGGGCTAGCTACCAAATCAAAAGTTTGGTCTGTGGTTACCTCTTCAGTCTCCTTCTCAGCCTTAGGAGAACTGTGGGAGTGATAACACAACACATATGAACTTTGTGGTGAAATATTATCAAAACTGATAGAGGGATACGCAAGAGTTTACAATGAGAACCTTGACAAACATAACCCCTAATGCTTGCAACATTGTCTAGAGGATGGACAAATTATGTTTCTTTTTCCAAATATGTAAAAATAGTATATTACAGTTTAATGAATACATTTTCCTATTATTATATATGGTTTTATACTTTATCAAAAAAAATTCCAAGACTTTACAAGGTTTTATAATTCAGTGAAACATTCGCCAAGATTTTATAAGAGTTTATAATTTAGTGAAACATTCGCCAAGATTTTACAAGAGTTTATAATTCAGTGAAAGATTCACGAAGATTTTACAAGATTATATAATTGACTAAAAAATTTGCCAAAAATCTATATATACATGTTATATTATTGATAAAATAACCTTCAATTTTTCTTATATATCATGGGGATTTGCCCACTTATTATACATACAAATTTAGGGGGGTTCTTAAAATCACCCTTGTTGCTGATCTCAAACATGATTATGCTTGAAACAAGCATAACACATGATACCAAGATAATTAATATGCCATAAACACAATAGTTATACCCACTTCTTGTAAAATTTGTCTTACCATGAAGAAATCAATTTCTTGTACCATTTTCCTGGCATGCTTTAGGCCATACAATGACTTCCCTGAGTTTTCAAACAAATCTTCTGTTGTGATCCTGAACTAACTTTTCTGGTTGTTCCATATACATCTCCTTATCCAAAATTCCATGTAAAACAGTTTTAACATCTAGCTGCACTAATTCTGGATCAAGTAATACAACTAGTGCTAACATAACATGAATAGAAAGAAGCTTACCAACTGGTGAGAAACTTTCATGGAAACCAATACCTTCCAAATACCCTTCTGCTACCATTCATCATTTGTATCTTTCATCTTTTACTCTGTTTGATTTTATAAAAGGAGATTCATCAAACACTGCATCTTTGTCCATGATGATTTTGTGGGCAGTAGGATCCCACAATCTGCATCCCTTAACGCCATCACCTTAACCAATAAATATCTACCTGTTTGATCTAGGTCCTACTTAGAATGTTGATAAAAAATATAAACATCACAACCAAATAATTTCACATTTGAGTAATCACCAGATGACTTATTCATACCTCTTCCAGAATATTCCAGTCTTTTGCAACTGATGGTGATTGATTTACTAGATAAAACAACTACTTCCCACAACTCTTGTTGCAACTTGGCATTACTGAGCATGTCGCTTTCATCCCAGCTTCCTTGAAATTCCATAAATATGAGCCTACCTCCATTATATATTCTCAAACACTTGATTGACCTTCCAATATTCATTTCACTACAAATCTCATCATCTTTTCTACAGACCCACCTTTCTAACCTGGACACCTTATGCTCCACCTCGAACTTTGCATTCTAAACCTTGACCAAATATGGCCAAGCCACCAAGCCGACCCAAGTGAACCTTTGTCATTCACCTCTAGGTATCTTACAATGGAGTCTCAATGCTCCACCTTGACATGAACCTTCCCTTGATCAAATCCGGCGAAGTAAGCCTTCACCACTCACCTCCAGGCCCATTTACAATGAAGTTCACTAATATGATTATAGGCTTTATTACATGCAATCCATGAACACAATACCACATGCTACCCAAAAAACATGGACCCAAAAAAACACGTGCTTTGGTAGAGAACGTATGCCCTCCTTCTTTTCCCAGTCCTTATTCAGGCTTACTCAGGCATAGGCAACATTTTTCATTTAAAAAAAAATCTATGTAGCCGAACGAATAGGAATGTAGACTACTTTCCCCCAACCTTACGTGAAAAGAGGAACGCTTTGGCATGTACAAGCATTAGATGCGACAAAAGGGTTGATTAGAAATCATATATCAAACATCCCTCTTCAAATATCAATTTGATTTTTCACTTTGAAAGTCAATTTGATTTTTTATATTCTTCAACACCTTTTATTTTAGAAAAATATATTTTTCATATACATATATTATGCCTCATAAACCAAAAACCAAAAATGGGCATACCTTTTTACTCTTAAATTAATTTATTTTTCTAAAACGTTGTACCTTCAAGGTTTCGTTTTTCCAGTGAACTTTTAATTTCCTCGGACTCACAAAGCAAACCCACCCTCACGAGTTTCTCCTCCTCTGCGCGTGAAAAAACTCTCTTTTGGTTTCTTCCATATTCGGGGGCTAGGGTTTTCCTGCGCATGAAAAAACTCTTTTTTGGTTTCTTCCATATTCGGGGGCTAGGGTTTTCCTCCTTGCTTCTCCTCTTTTTTTGAACAGTGCTCTCTGTCAAAAACAGACTCAATCTTTTCTCCATGGGTTCAAATTTTCTTCACCTTCTCTTTTATACCATTTGTTGGATTTAGAGCCTTAAACAATAATTAAATGTAAGAAATATGATAATAGAGACAAAACAATCACTCAGATAACACACCAAATTTATGTAGTAAAATCCTAACAATGTGTCAAGGAAATATTCACTGGGCAAGATATCAATATCTCTATTATTCAAAATAGACTTACAATTAAGATTACCTCCAACCCCAATACATCTCTCTTGAATTTAGTAGATTTATATCTATCTTGGAACCATTACATAGTTAGGAGAACTACCACCATTATACAAACTTTCAGGGTTTTTTTTTTAAGTAAAACATTTCCCCTTAATCTAAGAATGCTACTTAGAATAAACCAGATTCAATTAATATAGCAATAATACATACTTACACAAATTTAGAAATTTAAATATATAATAAAAAAAATTAAATAATATTACAATATTTTATTTTATATGTTTAAATATAACTTAAACTTAAAAATGTGATAGAATGATTCAATATTGTTTAGGCCATATATTTTATCAAATTATTATACAACATGCCATCATCCACTATATAATATTCAATAGTGAAATTACATGAGAGTTTTACAATATTTGTTTCATTTATATGATCAAATCACACAACACATAAATTACATATGTATGCATATAATCAAATCAGACAACAGATAAATTATCAAAGGATAGATTGACTTTGTTCGAAAACCTTTACACCTTGAGAAAATATAATGGAGAAAGATATAATGCAGAAAGAGTTGTTGCCAAGCCAAAATTTCATTCATAAATTTTAAATATCTCTTTAGTATTATGGTTTGTATTTGAATATTGCTAAACCATTACACATCATTACACATTGAGAGAATATAATGGAGGAAGAGTTTTAAGCCAAAATTCCATTCATAACTTTTCAATCTCATATAATGGAGAAAGATATAATGCAGAAAGAGTTGAGTTGTTGTTGCCAAGCCAAAATTTCATTCATAATTTTTAAATATCTCTTTAGTATTATATGGTTTGTATTTGAATATTGCTAAACCATTACACATTGAGAGAATATAATGGAGGAAGAGTTGTGGTTTTAAGCCAAAATTCCATTTATAACTTTTTAATTTTTTTTTTATAGTATTATTAAAAAAATAAAAATAGTATTATGGTTTTTTAATATTATTGAACAGTAATGAAGAACTAAGTGTTTTAGAAGGTCTTTATGTATTTTGTTAAAATAATTTTGAAAAATGTAGATAGAACTAGTCAACTCTGTAAAGAATATTTTTCTGTTAAAATATTTTTGAAAAGTGTAGACAGAATTGGTCAGCTTTGTAAAGAAGATCTACATAACATATTTAACACAAGTTGAATTTAATGTACTTACTGGAATATTGTTCCAGGTTTTTAATCAAATAACATCTTTAACGCAACTTCAACTTATGAAATATTATTCCAATCCTGTGTGGAACAGTATTTCCCACTTGCTGCAAGGAAATCAATCCTATCATATAAACGACGAAATGCATTATATTTGTGTTTGAAATCCACTTTCACTGGCGACAGAAACATAACATCACTTCCAAACAAACTACTGAAAACATGACAGATAGCAATATGGCAAATCCCACTTGTGGGATCATGTCAACCATGTGAAGCTACTGATATTCCGCAAGATAGGTCAATGGAGATGGACTCAGCGCGCATCCAGTCAATGATAAACTATCAATCACATGTGATTTGTCTCCTTTTTCTGCCAATCCTCACCTTTAACCATGTGACCTTGCTTCCAAAAGCACCATCCATGCTGTACTCTGCCTGCTTTCCTGTAGATTTATCTATCTTATTCACATCAATTACTTTTGTCTCGACTCTACTGCTCACTCTGCATATATTCAGTGATTTCTTCCACAATTCATAAACTGTTATACCTGCAGCTGTGAAAACTATTTTTAAGTTTAAAACGTTCCTGAGATATCATGCTCAGCCAGAGATTTAAGGTAGCATTCTGGACAACAATGGCAGCAGCCATTTTGGTGTATGGTAAGTTCATTCATGCAATATCTTTATTTACAGATTTGTATATGATAGTTCATTTCAACCTGAGACGTGAGACACTGTCATATTGTTATTTAAATTTGTGGTATGAGGTATTATTGCATGTCGTTCATCTTCTTGCCCTAGTGTTGATTGATTAGTAGTTTTTAGGAATCTTCTTATACTGATATATAAAAAGTTATGTGAAAAGTTTTTCCAGTACAAAGTATATGAATAAATACTAAATAATAAACTGTATATAGATACCAGGTGTGTAAATATTCTACTAAATTTTTAAAGCAATTTGTATAACAATAAAACTTTTTTTTTCTTTTTATGTTTTAACTAGTAGTAGTTTGAACGTTTTAAGTTTTGGTGATTTTTTGAGAATATTTTTAAGTGATATATGTTTATGTGAGAAATTGTTGGATATGTAGATTTGAGTGGTTATTTCTGTATAATCTAAATGTTCTTAAAGTTTTTCAGAAAGCCAAATCCATTCTTACATTTAAAAATGCAATTTAAACAATATAAAATTGTGATTTTGTACATATTTATATAGCTAGATTCCTGAAAAAAAAAAAAACCAAAACATAAAACAAATAGAAAATAACTATAAACAGCAAAAACTGATTAATGATACTAGTTAATATCACTTAAGATTTTGGAGTGGGAAATATTGAAGTTTTGGGTGAAAAATGTGACAGGTGATATTGTGGAGGCGAAATGCAGGCCAAACAACTCGTTGGTACGCCAAATTCAGGTGGGTTTTAGCACACCGCCGAGATTCAGAGTGCAAGTTGAGAACCCATGTCCAACATGCCCGGCCATCAACATTCATGTCCGCTGTGGAAATTTCCAGCAAAGGCTGGCCGATCCACGAGTTTTCAGAGTATTAGGTTATGATGACTGTGTTGTATATGGTGGTCGGCCTCTGTCTGCGATGCAGAGTGTGTCCTTTACATATGCCCACGCCAAGTTCCCCATGGCGCTCAAGTATTCAGACCTACTGTGTGAATAGCTCGCCTGCATTTAGATGTTCATTTTGCTGTGTTAGGTCGGGAGAAGTATTMTTGTAGTAGGATTTATGTTGTGTTAGGTCGGGAGAAGTATTATTGTAGTAGGATTTATGTTATGTTTCAGCGAAAAAGGTWRAACAAACCGAAYTATATTTTCAACCKAAAAAAATGATATCATATCATCAATTCCTTTTTATATTTGTGATATTATGATGAGAATCCAGTATAACCACGATTCATAACAGGCTCTGAGACTGAATGTAATCCAGTACTACTGTAACACACACATGGAGAGAAAAAAAAACTAAGGTAAAATTGCTTCAAAGATTTTGATTATTTCAAGAATACTTGATAATATAAGTAAGAAAATTTTCATTGGAGCTGTTTTAATAATAATTGTATATCATTTGAGTTTGAAAAAATAAGAAATTAAATAAAAAATGTTATTCAAATAAATAAAATACTCTTTTAAACATTTCAATCCACTTAAAAAAATGTTATTCTCATGACTGAAAATACATATCAACCACTAAACTACACTCCAATCAACTAAATTAAAAATGTTATCCTAAAGTTAAAGATAACACCATGTGATCTACTCCACATCCCAAATGATTGTGTATTCTATCCAAAGATTTGTATTTTGTAAGTGTGCTTTGATATGCTACTTGGATTTGTTAAAAAAAAATTATTATGTTTTGTTAATGGGTAATAACTTAAGTGGTAGGGAGGTAGGTTTTGTGCTCTCCCTATTTAGATTTAAATTTTCAATGAAACTTAGTTTGTTGTGATAAGGTTAAAAAGGTAGACACTCTTTAAGATAGAGGCTCCTCAAATACTTTAAGACATCTAGGTCCTTACTAAGTCATAAGTTATTAATATATCTAACTTACTAAGTGTTAAATATACTCTTGAATTATAGTGGTAACCATTTGATTTGATTTTACTCTTAAATTATAATAGCAACTACTTAATTTTATCTTGGACCTAACTCAAATCACTATAATTGAATTACAAATTCTCATAACTTAAAAAATAAAAGATTATTGGGTCCAAGGAAATTATAAAGTGAATCATATTTACCTATTTCCTACCCAATATAGTATTTGAATTGAGAACGTTGTAAATTAGAAAGACCAAATTTCTTTATGGGATAAAAGAACACAAAGAGTGGTGTTGTACCTTAGCTCTAGATATGACCTAAATGTATAAGTATAATATTATTTCTTCAAAATTTTAATTTAAGTTGAACTTTTTAGTAGGGATGTGGTAGTCTAATTGTTCTAAGTTTTGGTTTTTTTTGTGATATTTTCTATTTAATTTTGCTCCAAATTTAATAAAAAATTGTTGGATCTATTCTATGTAATCTCACTTTCCCTAGATTTTTAGACAGGTTGAATTTATTTGTGCATTCATAAATACAATTTAAACAATTTATTTGTGCATTCATAAATACAATTTAAACAATAAAATTTGTGATTATGTGCACATTTATCTCACTGGATTCGGCCAAGAGCCAAAACGTAGAACAATTAGACAACGTCTTGGGGATTTATTGGTAAAACAATAAGGCACAAGTCTTTCCAATATTGAGTTATATAAGAAGGTTTAGGATCTTGTGGAAAAGTTCAAGCAAAATTATTTAATTGTAGGAAAACAATTTTAAGAAATTAAGGAATTATATTTTGTAATTAGAAGATTTTGATTTGTGATTAAGTAGTGAAGTATAAAATTAGTTAATTGAATTTTGGTGTTATATAATGTTTTCAATTTTTTTTTAGGAGAATACATATTAACATTACAAATAATTGTTTTTATGTTTAAAATTTAAGAAGTATATTGCTTATGAAATTGTTTTAATATAAATTAGAAAAACATAGAATTATTTTAAAAATTAGAAATGTAAGGGTTCAAGTATGCATTGTATGCATTGTCTCCCAATTCAGGTGTTGTTTGAATGTATAGAGATGTATTATCTAACTTCGATGGAGGTCCATTTGTTATTGGGAGAATTGATGGAGGAGAGCCTGGTTAGTGTTTCAATTCTTCAGAATCTTGGAATGTTGTTTGGAATGTTGAAATATTCAATATTACCATTTATTTGAGGTAAGAAATATTGTCATGAGATGGGATTCCCAGTTTGAAGTCGTTAGAGATGGCATTGCATATCACCATGGTTCTACAAGCTCTAATCGCCTTCCCTAGATTGCAGGGTGTCCAACCTCATTCTTAATCGACAAAATTGAATCTAACATGGAGGCAATGTCCCTAGTGTCCTTTCATTTACCCTTGCAGTTCTTTACCTAGGAGCATTGAGACTTAACCTCTTTAACTAGAGAGCATAGATAATATGAGTGAGTCAAAACCATGGAAGATGTCATAGTCAGGACACAAAAGAAAAATGGGGAAGAGAGGTCGTGTAGGGAGAGAAGGTCTTGTGAGAGATCATGTGCACCTAATAACAGGGGGGTTGCATTTTTGGCTCTCCCTTCGAGTTGGTGCAAGTGAAAAAATTGGGGGAGTTAGCTAGTAGATGGGAAATTAAATCCCCTTCCCCCCCACTCTTGTCCTTAAATTGATGTGACGAGTGTAGGGAAAGGAGGAGGCTCCCATTTTACACTGATCAAATTTCTCCCCCTTAGGCATTTCTCATGGTTGTAAGGTGATGGAGGGGTGGGCTAACTCACTCTTCAAGATGGAAGCCTTGATTCACCAATTTTTCCTTGACTAAGTTATCATCATGAAGAATGTGGAAGAAAGATACATCGGAACTTCTTGATGATCATTGTTTCCTTTCAATACTTTAAGAACAATTGAGTTACCTAGAATAGATATCAACTCCTAGATGTAGGTGTTAAGAAGGAGAAGACCTTAGATTATCGGTGCTTCGACTTCATTGTTCAATGAAAAAAAAATACTTATTGTTCCTTGGAATAAATGATAACCCCCAACACCCACAAGGTATCCACTCAACAAACCTACGGCATAGCTCATAAATTCATTGGATACTAAAGAATACCTCTAATTTCACTATATATTGATATATACCTCCCAAAATATTTTTGTTGAACCCCCTCCCCAATACATCTTTCCAACAATTAAAAAAACTATATTTTTATTAGATATCCCATATTTTACTAGATACCTTTTTTTATACCCCACAATACCTATAAGCCTTTGGTACCCTGCATCCTACCCCCCAATACCTACAACAGATTGACTCTATTTTTCACAATTTTAAAACCCCCTTTATGAATGAACACGATAAGATATTGGCCAACAAGGTGAAGCCCTCGTACCCACACCTACCATTCCATTACGTAAAAACAATAAATTAAGAACCATGTTTTGAAATCAATTCACAATTGGTTTTACAACACTTTAAAATGTTTTATTATGGTCGAAGTAGTTTTTTAATCATTTTTTATAAAGTTGAGAGGGTGTGAGATCATGAGTGTTTGATGATATTAGCTCATTTTACAATCCATTTGGTAATACATATATAAAAATTCGTTAAGTAATATTTCGTCGAGAAAAAGTGGTTGATACTCACTCATTATCTTAAAAAATTGATGTTGAACGAAGTAATGAATGGTAATGGATATTAGCAAGGGGCATTGGCATTGTAAAGTAGTAAGTGTTTTCCTTTAATGAATTTTATGATTTTAATGGTGGAGTTTATGATTTTGATGACTAATAAATAATAGGTACTGCATTAGTTGTCATATATAATTTAATTGAGAGGAGATATTTGGTTTAATGGTTAAGAACATATGTTTCCTTTTAGTATGTCATGGGTTCAAATCCAGAGAGGGGTAGGGTATGTACACATATGTAGGGGGTGTATGGCTTGGTCATGACCTTTAAAATTAGATTATTATTATTAAGGCTATTGTTATTGTTGGGTTGATTTAGTCCACCACACCAATCAGATTAATCAGATTTATAGAGTTGGGTTATAGGGTAGGAAACCTAATTACTATTGATAACACCTATTATCCCAAAAGTGAGGAATTATCAAGAAACATAACAACACAGAACACCTTATAGTAGAAGAGACCTTGAAGAGAAAAATAAGTTGTTTTTTCAAGTGGACAATTTAGACCAAACCCTAAAACAACATAATTAATGAAAGTTCAAATTTACTAGATTTACCTAGTAAACTCTACTTTACCAATGTTTTGATTACATTAAACTCACTATGACACTTTGCATCAACCTTTATTTCCATGGAAAACCTAATATATCTTGATAAATGAACCTTCAAATCTCTTTTGATTCTGAAAAGTTAAAAGTGAATATGAGACTAAACTTATTAACTAAACTAATAAGTCTCCCCTACCTTTTGAACAAATATAACTTTTAGACTTCATGATAAGATTGAGGAACAATGGAGATATCTCATTTTTTATTTTCATTGTGTAAAATTTATTCGTATCATTTCTCATCAACATTTCTCCAATAAATATTAACTTTTGATTTATTCTTAATTTTAGGAACAATGGAGATATCTCATTTTTTATTTTCATTATGTAAAAATTATTCGTATCATTTCCCATCAACATTTCTCCAATTAACTTTTGATTTATTCTTATCAACATTTCTCCAATTAACTTTTGATTTATTCTTAATTTAGTAGGTATTATTTAATTTTATCATAGTTATATTTAATTTGATTTAATTCGTATGAAGTTTTATCAACATTTCTTAAAAAAAATATTAACTTTTGATTTATTCTTAATTTAATTTCGTAGGTATTATTTAATTCTATCAATTTAGTAGGTATTATTTAATTCTATCATAGTTATGATTTAATTTGTATGAGGTTTTGTATTTATTTTATAGGATCAAAATTATGTACGAAGAGAAAGGATAAAATGATGATAATTTTTATGATGTTATTATTAATTGGGTATTGTTTAAACATTAAATTTTTTGAACTTTTTTATTAGAATTACATAATAAATTTGGGTGAAAACATGCACTAGAATTATAGAGATTCAATCACTCAAATATGGAGTTCAACAATTTTTTGCAGAATTTAAAATTTATATGAAAATATGTCTATAAAAACTCCAAAAAGTTCAACGTTTCTAGACTACCCTTTATTAATTGTATAGGATTTATAAAACCGTGTTGTATATATTTTCATATATATATTTTTTTTGAAATTTATGTTCTTTATTTATATATTGGGAAAATGTGTGGGTACTTCTTCTTATCTTCACTTTTGTATTTAGGGTAAATCTTAAATTTTTAAGGTAAGAGGTAAAATCAACAACTTATGAATAAATTATATATAGCTCATCAACAATTAGTTCACTAAAAGTAAATTTACTATAAAGTGGCGTTTAAATCAGAGTGAAGAGAATAACATTTTTTCCTCACAACCACTCAAAATACACCCAATTAATAATAATAATAGTAGTAGTAGTAATAATAATAATAATCATCTATTTTTAAAGTAGTTGCCAAGCTAGACACCAAATTAGTGTATGAGATCCCCTTGTTTGTGAGACAAGAGACTACTAAAATATACTAAAATATACATACCCTACCCCTCTTGATTTAAACTTGTAACGTCTTATCATGAAACACATATTCTTAACCATTAATTAAATATACATCAAATAACATATTTTTATAAAATTAATTAAAAATATATATAAATTTAATAATATCAAACCAACCTTTTAAAATTAATTAATATTTAATTCAAAATAATAATAAATAACAAAAATATTTCATTTATATTTTTAAAATAAATATTAAATATATGGTCACGAGGAATCGTGCATGAATCGTGCATGGACAACTTGGTGGAGATTTCTAAGTGTTGAAGTTTGTGCTCCTTATATCCCGTGTGTCTTCCCTCCTCTCAAATTTGATAGATGAAAGGGTCGTAGAAAGGAAACGAACGCTGAATCAGGGGATTCCTAGCGAGAAGGGCTCCACCATGCCTATCCCCTTCCGGGTTGAATGTTATTCTAAGTCTTGTTTTCCCCAACCCTCGGGACTCGGTTTCTGCACAATCTCCGAGTCTCCCTATAATGACAAAACGACTCAATCAATTATCTTATTGTTTGTGTTATTAAGTTAGTATATAGGTTTTATATGTATGTTCATATGGAAGAAGTGTTTTCATATAAGTATCTTGGAATTGGTATTTCTAAGAAGTTCAATTGGAACTATAGTATTGAGAAAAGGATAAATGGAGGGTGGAAAGTTTATTATGGGCTTGAGTAAATTAGCAGACCTTTGGCAACGGGATAAGAAAAAACTCCTCAAACTCCTCTTTGAGACTCTTGTCACTCATGTTATCTTATATAGATGTGAATTTTGGGGATGTTGTATCTCTCAAGAACCCTAGAGAAAGATAGAGCAAATCCAAAAGAATTTTATAATAACTAATAATCTTAAAATTAAGGGCAATACACCCTATCATATTCTCCTCATCAAAGCCAGTCTTTCCCCCATTGAGAGCACAACTATGATTAAGTACTTAATGTACAAGCTAAACAACATGGATAACAAGAGGCTCCCCAAAATTGCTTGAGACTCTAGCGAAAATCACCAATGGCTCAAGCGGGGATGACATAATAATGCCAAGTCTTGGCCAAATCATTGGGGAATAAAAGAAGAAGTTATTATGCAAAATATCGATGATATTAAAAATATTGTACAAGCTAAATTTAAGGAGAATCTATCATGTGATAAAGAATTAGAGGATAAAAGAAAATTAAGATATTATAAGGAGGTGGTTAACCCTAACCTTGAAGATCAAAAGCATATCTTTGTTTTGACTAGCATAAAGAAGAGAATCAATATTGTTAAAATAAGAACTAATTCTCATGAGCTTCATAGTGAAACTAAGAATTGGGAAATCCCCAAAAGACCAGGGCAAGAAAGAATTTGTCCCTGTTTGACACCAAGAGGGTTGAAGATGAAAAACACTTTCTCCTAGAATTTTGTGCGTATACCCAAATTAGATTCCAATTTCAAAATATTTGTCGCAATGCTGACCTTCCTAACCTTTTAAATCATCAAAACTTTAGTGATCTTGGAACACTTATCTTAATGTTTTTTAAGCATCGAAATAACATTTTAAAGAAATCCAAGTAATCTCTGACATTTCTTAAGGTCCGATAAACTAATTTTGGTCTCAGTGGACGTTAACCATCGCCATCATCATCATAGTATTTAAGTGGTATTTAGTAGTCAAATTGTTGAGGGAACTCCTTGTCCCACAAAAAAATGAATCTCATACACTGTAATATACCAGATATAAAATGTATGCAAAACATAAATAAATGCTAAAAATGGCAGAATAACAACAATATAACCAGAACATTCACCATAATAACACTGAAATGACATGAGAATAATAACAGAAATAGCACTTTGAATCTAAAAGAAATGTTCACGGGCCTCTTTGAGGGGGCAACCTCCAGTTGAGCAGAGCTCTATTACAATAATATCCAAGCTAGGGTTCTCATACCATCGACTCCTATTTATACTAAAAAGAATCATCTAGAGGAAGATCCTTCTAGAAGCGAAAGCTTCTATTAGGTCTTCTTACATCCACCTTATTTTATTTTATTGAAAGTTCTTATTAATATTGACCTTTATTACATCTGAATATATTGTTCTACCTATGTGCGGGTTAGGACCCTAACATGTCTTCCCCCTTAAAAACAGCCTTGTCCTCAAGGCTTGAGATGAGGAAATTGTTGCAGAATGGTAGTTGGTTCCCAAGTGATATCTGTTGCAATTGTATCTTTCCACTGGACTAGCACTTCCTTGATGGTTCTCTGATGTATGCGACGCTCACATTGGTCCAAAACTGCTTTTGGATGTAGCCAAATGGATCCTTCTTCAACTAACTCTGGAAGGTTGGTTTGAATTTGGCACTTAGCTCCAATCACCTTCTTTAAACATGAAACATGAAAAACAGGATGTAGCTTTGAATGGCTGGCAAAAGCTAACTGATAGGCTACTTGTCCCACATGCTTGAGAACGGTATAAGGACCATAAAATTTGGGCGCTAGCTTCTGACAATGCTTGGCCTTGAGGGAAGTTTGCTTGTAAGGTTGCAGTCGAAGAAACACCTGATCCCCTTCTGCAAATTGACGTTCAGAGCGACCTTGATCTGCTTGTTGCTTCATGTGATTCTATGCCATGACCAAATTCTCTTTGAGGGTACGGAGAATATCCTCTCGAGCTGTAAGTATTAGGCCAACCGCCTGGACCTTCGAGGCACCCGGTAAGTATGAGAGAACTGAAGGTGGCTTCTGTCCATATACCGCTTCAAAAGGAGTCATGCGTGTAGTTGTATGGTATGAAGTGTTGTACCACCATTCAGCTAGGGGTAACCATTGANTATGGTATGAAGTGTTGTACCACCATTCAGCTAGGGGTAACCATTGAGCCCACTGATTTTGATTTTCCGAGGCAAAACACCTCAAATATGTTTCCAAACACTTGTTGACAACTTCCATTTGGCCATCAGTCTGGGGATGATAATTTGTGCTGAGATGCAATTCGATGCCTTGTATCTTGAACAGTTCTTGCCAAAAATTTCTTTTGAAAGTTGGGTCGCGATAAAAAACAATAGAGTGTGGCATGCCATGAAGCTTGAAGACCTGATCCATGAAAATTTGAGCCACAGTGGATGTTGTAAATGGGTGTTGAAGGGCGCAGAAATGAGCATACTTGGAAAGGCGATCAACAACCACCATGATGACTGATTTATTTTCTGATTTGGGTAAGCCGATAATAAAATCCATAGAGATATCCTTCCAAATAGCAGGTGGAATCGAGAGTGGTTGTAGTGTACCCAGAGATTTGACTGTTTCTCCCTTGTTGTGTTGACACACATCACATTCAGCGACAAAATTACGAATGTCATGTTTCATACCATCCCATAAAAAGGAACGTTTGACCCTGTCATAGGTTTTGGTGTACCTGGAGTGCCCTGTTGTGGGTGTAGCATGAACCTCAGAAAGTACCATGGATTTAAGCTTTGATTATTTACTTAAATACAAATGACCTTTGTATCGAAGTTCATCATGGAGCCAAGAGTACCCTGGGGAAGTTGGAGCATTGGACTGCAATTGTTGGATCAACTGCGAACTTTTGGGATCTTGTAGCCATTATTGGCAAATGTCTTGGAGCCAATCTGGTACAATGAATGAAAGAGAAAAAAGGGATCCTTCATCTTCATATTTTCAGGAAAGTGCATATGCAACCACATTGTCTTTGCATTTCTTGTAAATGATCTCATAATCATATCCAAAGATCTTAGTCACCCATTTTTGTTGTTTTGGGGAGGAAATGCATTGTTCCAGAAAATAATTGAGGCTTTGATGGTCTGTCTTAATTTGGAAACGTTGCCCCAATAGATAAGGGAGCCACAGATCAACGACATGCATAATAGCCAACATTTCCTTTTCATAGATGGATTTGCCTAGATTTCTTTCAGATAGTTGCTTGCTGGTAAAGGCCAAAGGTCCACCCTCTTGCATAAGGACAACACCAATTCCTTTCCCCGAGGCATCACATTCCAACACAAAGGTCTTTGTGAAAACAGGAAGGGCGAGGACTGGAGTGGTGCACATGGCCATCTTCAAGGTTTGAAAAGCTTGAGCAGCGGCTGGAGTCCAAGTGAAAGAGTTCTTTTTGAGGAGAGCAGCGAGAGGTGTTGCAATCCTCCCATAATTCTTAACAAACTTGTGATAATACCCTGTTAAGCCCAGAAATCCATGCAAGATCTTAAGAGTCTTTGGGTGAGGCCAGTCTTGCATAGATTCAGTCTTTTTAGGATCCACCATAACGCCATCCTTTCCAACCAGATGACCCAAGTATTCTACTTCTAAGGTGCCAAAATCACATTTAAACTGTTTCAGGAAAAGTTGGTGCTGAGAGAGTAGATGGAGAACTCGATCCACATGAGAAAGATGGTCTATCCAAGTTTTTCTATAGATGAGGATATCATCAAAGAAAACTAAGACAAAATGGCGGAGAAAAGAACAGAAGACATGATTCATGAGGCTTTGGAAGGTGGAGGTGGCATTACACAAGCCAAAGGGCATGACCAAAAACTCATAGTGGCCCTCATGAGTTCTAAAGGTAGTCTTGGGAATGTCTGCCTCTTTCATACGTATCTGGTGGTAGCCCGAATGAAGATCAAGTTTAGTGAAGAATTGGGCACCACTCAATTCATCCAGAAGGTCATCAATGACAGGAATGGGGAATTTGTCTTTGATGGTAAGTTCGTTGAGGGAACGGAAGTCATGACACATTCGCCAAGAACCTTCTTTATTCAGGACCATGACCACAGGAGAAGAGTAGGGGCTCGTACTAGGGTGGATAACGCCTGCATTAAGGAGTTCCTGGACCATTTTCTCAATTTCATTTTTTGGGGAAAAGGGGTGACGATACAGACGGATATTGGGAGGAAGGATTTCAGGTACAAGGGGAATGGAATGATCATGAACACCATGGGAAGGAGGGAGTCCTTGGGGAGTGGAAAAGGCCAATTTATGTTTAGAAAGGATGGCTTGGAGGTCTTGTGGGACCGAGGGTGTATATGTTGCTTGTATGGCATGGAGTTGGGCAATAAAACTAGAATGACCTTTTTTTAGCAACTTTTCCATGTGATGGGAACTAATGATCTCAGGTGAACCGACGGTGATGCCTTGGAACTTATATTGGTGGCCCTCTTGGTCGAATTGCATGGTTAAGTCTATAAAATCCATGAGAATGGGACCCAAAGTCCTTAGCTAGTCTGCACCCAACACAATGTCACAACATCCCATGTCGATAGAAAACATATGGGAGGTGGTAGTCACCAATTTGGAGGTGCACATTTTCACAACGCCCTCCACATTTCATGGAACCACCATTGGCAATCATGATTTGGAAATTATTGACGACATGGATGTAACAATGAGTTTCTTGGGCAATGCGGCGATGAATAAAATTGTGGGTGCTGCCACTATCAACCAGAATGATGACCTTCCAATGCTTGATGTAACCGATTAGCTTGAGGGTTTGGGGAGCGGAGAAGGCAATGAGATCATTGAGGGAAATGATCGGTTCTACTTTGGGAGGTTCTGAGGGAGGGGTTATGTCAGTGGATTCAGGTGACTCAGACACAAGGGAAGTTTCTACATCCTCTTCTGAAATATCCTCGTAGATGGCCATAAAAATATTTTGTTCTTTACACTTGTGGCCCGGGAAATATTTGTCATCGCAGTTATAACAAAGGCCTTTGAGTTGGCGTTCAACCATTTCAGCCCTGGTCAATTTTTGGATCTTTAGTGGAGCAGAGGGAGTAGTGGGATTTATTGGTTTAGGGCGAGGGATAAAGGAGGGTTTCCCGTTTTGAGAAGATACAATCTGTTGTGCTTATTTATCTCTTTTAGTATCCTCCACCCAACTCTGAGGATGAGCTATGAGGGCATGGGACCGAATCTCATCCTTGAGGCCGCTGATAAAACACTCTCGGAAAAAGGCATCAGACATGCCCTCTGTTCTAAAAGCCAGGCGCTCAAAGGCAGCTATAAAGTCTTCCACTGTTCCTAATTGTTTCAACTTTGTCAAACGACCCAAATGGTTGGTGTCATTTTCAAAGCGTTCATAAAGCTCTACCACAAAGTGTGTCCAAGCAATATACCCTTGACGAGAAGTTTTTCTCCATTGCCACCATTGCCAACGTTCTTGATCTAGATGGAGAACACCATACCGGTGTTTGGCCAAGTCATTTGTAATGTTGTATAAAGAGAAATAATGTTCCATTTGGGTTACCCAACCAGTGGGGTCCGAGTCATCAAATTTAGTCACATCCACCCGCGGAAGGCGTAGGTCACGTTGAAATTGATGTTTCTAAAAGTTATGGGAATGAGAGGAATGGTCACCTTCAGTATGTGGAGGTGAGGAAGAGGAAGGGTTATCTGTAGGGATATGAATTTTGGTGTAGAGTGTCGAAAAGATTGATTCAAGCTAGGTGGTGAGGTCTTGTTTGATTTCCTCCATTAAGGACTGCATGGTTGTATTAATGAAGGCAACATTGGCACTGAGTTGTTTCACTTCTTCTTGGATCTCGATGAGACCAGATTGCCAGGTGTTGAAGCGAGATTCCAAGTCTTGGCTACGGGTATGGACCATGAGGATGGGGGAACTGAAAAGGGGCGAGCAGGGTCAATTTTTTTTCTGAAAAATGATATGGATGAATGTGATAAGGGCGAAGAGATGAATCCAATGGAATAGGTCTCAAATAATGGTGAAAAAAATTCCAAACTCATTTTTTTTTTATACACCTACGGAGTTATACTCCGGTCTGAAGAATACTGTAGAGAGGAAATGCCCAAATGCTTAACCAGAAATAAATGTGTATTTACTTGGCAACCCAAACAGAGTTTCACGAAAATAGATCTTGTTTGTTTTAATTTTTTTATGTTTATGTCCCCAAGGGTTAGGTATTGAAGGGTTCTACAGGCAAGGGTTTGCCATGTGCTATAGATCTCTGATATATGTGTGGGGTCCAACAGTAGTACTCGTCCCAATATCTCAGGGCACTAACTAAGGAGGATAGACCGTACCCTTAGCCATATTACTCGACTACCCAGGTACTAGAGAGTATCTTCCCGAGTGATGTTCTCAGTGACACTATAGCATTCAGGCAGCCGATCGATTTATCTAAAGAGGGCTTCAGGTAATCTAGGTCAATCCGTACACAAGTGGTGTCTGATGTGCTACCACTCGAAGGGGTACCAACAGGAGTTACAAGGGTGGCCAACACATGTGCGCTTAAGTATCACTTGTATTTCCTGCATGTATGAATCCCTCAACAACGGGTTTATGCGTGTAACAACAGATCTATGTGGCCTAAAGACGCTGGAATATGTCTCTACCCTGGAAAAAAAATTAACCCACACTTTCTGTCGAGGAAAGTGCTCTGATACCACTTGTAATATACAAGATATAAAATGTATGCAGAACATAAATAAATGCTAGAAATGGCAGAATAAAGAAAATATAACCAGAACATTCACCACAATAGCACTGAAATGATATGAGAATAATAAGAAAAATAACACTTTGAATCTGAAAGCAATGTTCACGGGCCTCTTCGAGGGGGAAACCTTCAGTTGAGGAAAGCTCTATTACAATAATATCCAAGCTAGGGTTCTTATACCCTCGACTCCTATTTATACTAAAAAGAAGCATCTAGAGGAAGATCCTTCTAGAAGCAGAAGCTTCTATTAGGTCTTCTTACATCCACCTTATTCTATTTTATTGAAAGGCCTTATTAATATTGACCTTTATTACATCTGAATATATTTTTCTACCTATGTGTGGGTTAGGACCCTAACATACACCAATTTGGATTATTATTATTATTATTATTGGAGCGGTTTATTTTTATGACAATTCTTTTTTAATTGTTAAAATCTTATAATATAGAAAACAATTTTCATTGAGTTGAATTTTTTATTGAATTTTTGATAATTTAGATTTATTTAAAACTTAGAAAAATTCCACCATAAATAAACCTTGAATCATGAATCATGTTAAAACTATAATCATATGTGAAATTTCAATTCAATTGAGTTATTACTAAATACATGACTTGAAAAAGAATTTGTTTACTGTAAAATTTGCTTACTCCTTACTCCAACTCTTATTTAGTGTAATAAATCCCAATGCATTCATGAAATTTCCATGATGTTTGTAGTTTTCATTTTCTATATCAAGGTAGTGTAATAAATCACAATGCATTCATGAAATTGGCATGATGTTTGTAGTTTGCAATTTCTATATCCAACGCCTTGCTTGACGATTTAGCTTCTTGTGTGTAGTTGGCATGAATGTGTCTCAACTTTATAAACCTACTTAATTAGTACTTGGTTTATGGTTAAGTGTGAATGTGTTAGAGATATATAACAATGGCTGCAAAGGTGCCACACTCCTGGTGCGCGACAGCTAGGGTTTAATCCTGGCCACTCATGGCCTCTGTGCGAGTTAGGCCTACAACCTGTCCTCTTCGCCTTCAATGGGCACAACTGCATCCCTCTCCATAGGTTCCCTAGGCAACAAGGCTTTTCCCTCCCTCTTGGGGTCTCAACCAATTTCTACTTCAAATTCTGGGGCCTCTTTTTGTGAGGTTATTCAAAAGAGCTCTGCTCCTTCTTCTTCGTCTCTTATGGTTTAGGAAGCCCCTCCCCTTTTCATTCCCATGGGTCAAGATGTCAAGGAGGAAGAATAATACTACCAATCCATGAGTTTGGTTTGTCGTTTCAATGGTTTTGGGAAAAAGTTAGCTGATCTCAATAGTTGGATCTCAGCTACCTGGATTCCTATTATGGAGCATCAAGATTTCATCCATCCTTGTGATAAAGGTTTCTTCATTGTTGAGTTTGAAATTGAGGAAGATCGAGATCTATTCTCATCGCATGTATGTGGTTTTGGGGCAACTCAGGTTTGTGCATGAAACCCTCGACTCCTTTCAATCCATCTTCTGAGATTCTCTCCTCAGCTCTTGTTTGGGTGACGCTTCCCAATATTCCCTTGCATTGTTGGGGTTTACCTTTGCTTGAAGCCATTGGCTCAGCATTGGGGAAGCTCCACTTTTCATTTTGTGACACTACAAGGCACAACATCTCCACTTTTTCCTGTATATGCGTGGAAATGGACTTCAGTAAAGGATTCCCAGTCGAGGTTATTCTTACTGGTAAAAATTATTCTTGGTCCCGGAAACTAGACTATGAGAGAGTTTCCTTACATCGCAGATCTTGTTTTGAAATGAGACATCTTGCAACGCATTGGCCCAAAGGGCCCAAGAATAAATGAAAGCCTCGAAAATTCACTTGGTGGGTGGGATCAAATGATAACCATCAAATTATCTCGAAGCCTCCTCAAGCCAGTGAAAAGACATCCCAGCCAGATCCTCCTCCTCATCCAACTCCATTATCTTTAGTCATGAGTCCAAAATCCAATCAAAAGTCGGAGAATGTGGTGTCTTCTCCTTAGGCTTCAGATTAGGGACCTCGAGTCCAGTCTTCTCCTCAATCATGAACTTGTTGGGCAAATAAGGCAGATGATGTTGGGGTTTTGGATGAAGAAAAAACAGAAGCTTCAAATCAAGACAATATAGGAAATACATGCAACACAAGTACCTCAACATGTGCAAATGAAGAAGACATCACATGCCACATCTCAACCAATGGTAACATGGAGTCAAGCCCGTAAGTTAGCCAAATCGGTGAGCTCCTCCCGAACAAGTTAATTTTAGATGTAGTGTGTCTTCAAATTTATCCTTAGAGTTTTTTTTCGAGTGTCTTCAGTAAGGTTGTTTTATGTGAAGTTTTTGTTTGAATATTTGACAAAGTCATCACTAGCTTGTAATAGTAGTTTAATTGAGGCCCTCACTTGACCTTAATTTGATAAATACTAATTTCCCAATTTTTGTGGAAAACAAAGTGTGCATATATTATGATAGGATATCAAACTTAACCTGGTAAACATGGATGATTTTAGGGGTTAAATTTAGCTCATGGGCTAATTTTCCATGGTTTTTCCAAAAAATAGATTCACTATTTTAAAAATGATTCTCCCAAATTCTATAGGATAAAATTATTTGACCTTAAAAATTGTCAAAAGTTTATAAAAACAATATAAAATTCTTAGAAATTTAAATATTTTTACAAAAATATGGTCAAACATTTATAGTTGGCATATGAAGGATTAGTAAGATTCTCCAAGGTTTCCACATTTAAAAATAAATTTCCATCCTTACAATCATCCCTCTTGGTAAATGTGATATTATCAATGTCCCACACACCTTACTTACATATTTTTCATGCTAGTTTTAGTTAATGAGCATGTTCAATATATTTGTTCAATATATTTAAATTACAAATTTCATATTTCCATATTATACTTATTCCAATTGTGGGATTTCTTTACTTTGCCACTTCAATAAAATGGTTATTTGTGCCCTTAAAAAAAAAAATTAGTTGATGGAAATGGTAATTTTTCCAACTAATGATTAAACATCGAATGTTAAAGTTTATGAAAATATTTTTAATATATTATATTAACAAGTCTAAAAATTTGTATATATGTTTAACAAAATGTTTATTAAATCATTTTAAATTACATATTTTTGGGAAAATATATCTCTAAGAGAAGAGAGATGAGGTTTTAGAATTAAAAAAATTCATGAATAAGTGTCTCAATTTTTGACGAGGAAGAGTCCTTGATCTAGGTTTTCAAGGTCCTAAAACCCTATCAAGGGTTTTTTAGGTCCTAAAACCCTATCAAGGGTTTAATTCAACATAGAACCTCAAACCAGGGTCTTTAAAACTCATGTTTAAATCTATGTTTAAATTCTCTATTGAGGTAATATAAACCCTCAATTGAGGATTTAAAAGTTAAAGGAATTTCTCCATTTTTATATGTTTTTATGGAGCTACAATAAGGGTGAAATTCCTTCATCTCTTTCATAGAAGAAGGTAAATTTGATAATTCATCATTAAATATTCTATATAATAATATCTAATTTTTCATTTATATTTTATATTATATTTTTTATTTATTTTAATATAAAACTTTTACATAATCTTTTTCTTTTACTAGTGAGTACTTAGAGAAAAATTAGTATCCTAAAAATTACATATTAAAAAAATTAGAAAAAAAAAAAGAGATTCGTATCATTGTTTAGTCTTCAAAAGGTCATTTTGTTTTAGCAATTTACATAAACATGAGAAAAAATTGTTGTGGCCCCATAAAATGCTATTCAAATTCAAATTAATTAATTTTGAAAAACAATTTAAAAACATATGTTTTTCAAAACAAGAAAAATGCCAGGTAAACTTCTTTATTTGTAGATGTTGCTTTTATGACCTTTTTTTTTTTAATATATATTTAATTTCAATATTATTATTGTAAAAAAAAGTCATTTATCCACCTTATCAAAAATTTGCAAGGATGCATATATAATCAAAAGAAAACTAAGTGCATTAAATGACATTAAATGTTTTTAATAAAATATTATTAAAAAGATAATAAAATTCCCAATCTCTTTACTTCATGGAGTTAAAAAAAAAAAAGTATATAAGTATTGATATCTTTATGAATTCACTTAATGAATTATGAATCTTTACTTATTTTTTTTTTTTTTTATAAACTAGCTTATGAAAATTATATTATGTACAAAGCCATTGTTTCAATAGAAAAACCAGACTAACCAACCATAAAATAAGTTGTATTTAGTCCACAAATTCTAGGCCAACTAACAAGTACAAACATAGTTTCATTAGAAAAACCAGACTAACCAACCATAGAATAAGTTGTATTTAGTTCACAAATTCTAGGCCAACTAACAAGTACACACATAGGCAGTTACTATCATATCGAAAGACAACATATCGAGCAAGAATTAAACAAAATCATTTAGATGAGATTTGTTGCATCGAGGGCATCCATGGGACTTGTAGGGGTCTGACCTAGATCTTAAGTTTCCATTTTGAACTCTCATTTTTTTTTAATACTTCCCATCCCCTTCCCCATCCCCTTCACTAGGCATTAACCAACTCTTATGTGTGAGCATGCTTCTAATTTTTTACCTTGTTGCCAGACCAAAGTTTTGTTTGCCTTCAACTCTATCTGGTCACACTTTGCAGTCATCTTTCTTTCCATGAAGGCCTGATATATCCCAGTCTGACCCTTCAATTCAAGCTTTGCATTTTAAGTTTCCTCCCTCTATTACCTTGGTAGCCTCGCCTCCAATATTGTTTGTGCTTTAATCTTTTGCTCTCGCTACAACTGCACCCATGGAATTGCTCATTTTTCACTGCTACTTATCTACTTATCTGGATGGTCATGACTACTTAACTCATAGGCTGGCTCGTCTTCGCTGTGATCTATCATCGATTTTAATATCTAGGTATATTTTATTTCTCAAACTTTGAATGTAAAACAATTTAACATTATTTAGTAGATGTTGTGTACAAGAATGTTTAGTTCAAGTGGTTGGAAGGAACGATTGTTATTTACTTCACCTGTCTGTTAGTGATATGTTGATCTCATAATGAGTATATTATTGTAATGACTTCTAACTTTGTGGTTGATCAGCTTATTCCCTGAAGATTATGGGGTTTACCTTAAATACCATCCTAGAAATGGGAAGAAGTATTAGAAAATTTCAATCTAATCTGGAAAAAAAAAATTATTATGCTTGCACAAGATGCCCTTAATCAACTATTTATTATATTCATAATGTGTTATCTAATGATGTTGTGAGAAAAGGGTAAAGATCGAACCATGTCTTGGGAGGAATCATGGAAACGATTAGATGAAAGTAATTATTTGCAATCAAAAGTTACTCACTCCTCTCATTAAGTTATCTTCTGTTATTGAGTTTATGGCTATGGGAGCGATGAAACCCTTGTGAACTGACATGATTGTTTTCTTTAATTCTTTTTTTTTTGGTCAAGGTCACTAATAGATATCTCCCCCTCCTTTTGTCTATATCTTTGCTCCTTTTTGCACCAAGAAATCCACACCTTCTAAGCCATCTTCTAAGATGGCTACATGGAGAGCAGTCAGAACGTATCTAGCATTTATATGTACACCATATTTTAACAAAGAACAACACATGATAATTCAATATGTAATCTTTATACAACCATGCACAAAATCGCCCCCCAAGGTTCTGCATTTCTCAGGCCCCTTTATCCCATAGAAGTTAAGCAATAGCATTGTTCCTTCCTAGTATCACTCCCCACAACATAACTCTTCCCTCTATATATCTAACTATTCTTCACATTTTCTCCATGCTCCAATAATGTCTCTACACACTTGTTATAACCCTTGGTTGTTGCATCTCTGGTCACCACCACCAAAGTAATTTCTAGTAAAGTTTCACGACCATAATCATCTACTGCTTCATTGTTTTGCCTCAATGCATGCATTGTTGCATTGTACTCCCTCCCTTGCAGATGCCTCTGCTCGGTAGAAAAATATTAGGGTGCTCAGACTTTCACTTGCATTTGACAAAAATAGTTTATTCCTCCCTCTTCCACAAAATTTTTGACAGCAAGATACTGCGAGGTAATTGATTTAGTGTTGGGTTTTCAGGTCTCAAGTTCAATAGTTGTCGAAAATGGTCAAAAAAAACTAGAAAGTAGTTTATACTACGCTTATAAAAAACAGTTTTCATCGATTTGGAACAATTTGGATCTGTTTAGAGTTAAACTAAAATCTTAATGGCATTGTCCCACCATAAATAGACCTTCGATCATGATACAATTAGGATCATACCTAAAAATTTCAACTAAGTTCTTATTATATATATGATTAAAAAAAGAGTTTGTTTGTTATAACATTAGCTGACTCCAATTTTTTCTTACACTCTTCATTCTTCTTACTTAGTGTAGTAAATATTTTTTTAACTAATGGTTTGTACATTGAATTTTTTTTTTTGGTATAATCCTTAATTTGTATATTGCCATAAAAAAAATATATAAAAATCTTGTTGTTGGCTTTCCACTAGGGAAACCAAACCAGACCAACAACAATGCATCAAACTATCTGTAGGTTTATGAAATATTTGTCTTTTAAAGCTAAAATCCTAGATATATCTGTGAGTAAAACTATCTACTATGCAAAATATTGTCTCTTGATTTTTCCTATTTTGACAATTATGAGGTGGGATTGAGATCCCTAAGCCTCCTAGACTAAATAGCAGACTGAAAAAACTTATAAGCATAAAAACTAAGTAGAGGGTTAGCCCTCATCTGAAGGCACCTTGGCTTGAGGCAAATTCACTTGTGAGAGATCCAATCCTGCCAGTTGTTTAGCCATCAGTTTCATATGTTGTCATGGAGCTTGAGTTGTCCCTAAATTTCATCGAGTTGCAATAGAATCTCATGCTTATCCTCTTTTCGACCAATAATGACACAACCTAACAAAAGCTTCAAGTTCTAGTGAATTTCCACATTTTTCAGGTATTTGGAGGCCCATGATCTTGTGTTGTCAGTATCTGAGATCCACGAGCTAACATAATCAAGCACCTCTTCATCTAAGACAAAGTGCCTCGGAACATGAACATCAACCTCGACTAAGTCTATCTCGACCCAAATGTGAGGAGGAGTGTGGGCTTGGTAGGATTCAAATGATTCTTTTGCTACAGAGGCTAGACAGGAACTAGAGCACCCCCTATGTCTGTTAGAAGAGCTACCACGAGCACGACGAGAGTGACTTCCACAAGCCATTGGAGCAAGGGAGATAAGACATAGAGATGAGAGGATGGGGGGAGAGTGAACCAACATTGAGGGGATGATGCAAAGAGGGAGTTGAACATGGGTGAATAGAGAGGAATAAAGGTGAAGGGGCCAAATTCAAAGGGGAGAAAGGATGAAATAACATCTTGACGATTTGGAAAATGAGTTAAGCGTGCAACCATAATGAATGAAGTGAGGGATAGTAATTGGAGTGATAGTATATGGATTTCCCATGATGAAATGCAGGACATGAGGGATGTACCAAGTAAGAGTGAGGTACCAACAGAGCATCATAACTAGAGAGTGAGTGTGACAGTTGTGTTGTTCCTTGAGTTGAGCAGTACATGTCGGGGTGATGAAATTAAGCCGCATGCAGTGAGACGACATTAGTAGGTGGAGCATGGTATATTCCAGTGGGTTGAGGGTGTGTGGGGCAGTCTGTCTCGAATGGTGGACCCATGGCCTGTCTCTTCATGGAATGTTATGTTATGAGGTTTATGAAAATATTTTTAATAAAATATACTAAAGATTTTAAAATTTTATCTTTATAGATCATCTTAAATTACATATTTTTTGGGAAAATATTTATTTGTATATATTATGAGAGGATAATTCACTAAGATAAGGCTCTACAATTATGGGAATTCATGAATGTTTCAAAGCCCTTGGTTTTACAATTACTTGAGATTGGTTCTAAGCCCATTTTTTTATTCTTTTAATTTGGCTTGTGTGTTGTAGAATTAAATTTACATCTAGGATTGGTTGGTAGAGAAGGGACTGTATGCCATGGTCCATAAGTGATAGATTGGGTATTTTTCAATACCCAACTCCAAAAACATTAGATTTTAATGGTGTACTCGGGATGTTGGTGCAAATTTTCACTAATCGAGGCTTTTCTAAAGACGTCATCATTGAAGGAGGTTGTAAGCTGCTCCAACTTATTAACTATGAAAAGTTTCCTTTTCATTCCCAATTATATATTAAACTTTGAAATTTGTAGAATGATTGCTCCAGGAGAATGGACATATAGATAAAAATAAAGAGACCTAGGGTTTGTGGTTTTGCATCGATGGTGACACAAGGTTAGTCAAGGGTAACACATGGATTTAAGGAGGGCATGTCAACAATCCTCTCAGTGCTTCCTATCTTAGTTCCCCTCTCACTAGTGGTAGTCAAGGTTGAGATTGGGAAAGTTGGATTATGTCAGGTTGCTCTGTAGTTTCAAAATTATTAACTCCTACTTGTCTTATAAATTAGTGTGTGATAGTTATGATCATATGAGTGGATTGTGGTAGTTATTGCATTGGTCACTGTGATGTAGATTTTGTATCTACTTGAACAATCTTATTGTGTGCTTTAGGAGGTTGTTAAATCTAGTTGGATATGAGAGATTCTCTCCAACTAATCTATCTCCTAAGTTAGTGTGTGGTTGAGATATTCTCTAAACTAATTATTTGTATGCTAAGACAGTGTGTCTATATTGAGACAAACATTCATGTATTTATATGTGTACAATCACATTGTTGAATAGATCAATCAACATGGTTTTGGTGTGTGTGTAAACAATGTCTACTCTCCCATTTCTTTACATTGTATCAGAGCAAAACTTTTCACAACTCTCTCATAAGAGGGCCATGTGATCATGGCAATTGTTTAGCATGCTAATCCTCTATAAATATAAGGTTAGTGTAGGGAGAGTGAGTGTTTTCTACATATAATTTCATGTTGCTCCATTTTGTTTATGGGAGTATGTTGTTTGCCAATCATTTAATTAGTGGAAGTTTGTGATCCATTGTAACTAGACTATTGCTTAACATATTCCTTGGTGGCCAAATAAATCCATGGGTTGGATGAGCCCACTGGTTTTAATGGGGATAAATTGCTCATGTTATTATGCCCAACAATAATGTAGTGACTCACTAGAAATTGATCTGCCAAGTTGGGTGTTGTTTCTTTGTACACCCACAACCTTGATCACAATGCCAAATTGATCATTGAAATATTAGATGTTTGGGCTAGTCGTGGATAATGTCATTTACCAACACTTGAAGGCCAGTGTTTCTTGGACCTAAAGTGTGAACATGGTGTCGAGATGATATTCATCATATTGCTCATGCTTGTAGCCTGAAGCTAATTGCATGTAAAGGAGGAGTGCTCAATCACTAGTGGATACTAATTGGTTTTTGAGGGTGGTTTCCAAGTGTGGAATCTATGGAGATGTCATTGTTGGTTTCTTTGGAGTTAGTGTATCAATCTATGGTGAAGAATGACAAGCTTGAAAGGCTATCCCCAAGCAT
>ML787293.1:165125-203953 GCA_009831015.1 Picea engelmannii | reverse complement strand
CTTCGAGAGGTATGAACCTCTATGATGACCTATGACGAGATTAGAATCCTCCGGAAGGAAGCAAAGAATTGAAGAAAACCCTAGACAGGTTGTCGGCTGAACAAATATATTTATATTGAATTTATTGATGCCCAGAAAGAGAATTCGGCCCAGTTAGACTGGTCAGGTCGGCCCCAGTTAGACTGGCCAGTCCACTATAAATATAGGGTGCCAGTTTCATTATTACACACTCTCAGAATTGCAGAGCCACTTGTGCGCACTGCAGTTGGCAGTTTTGTGCGCAGATCTCTAGGGAAAGTGGTGTGCTAGTTCTGGGTGGGATCATCTGTTCAGTTTTGTTTCTATTCTTTTGCTTGGTGCATTTAGCCTCTCTTGGCTATAGATTGCAGCTAGAATTCTCTTCTCGGTCAAGGTCAAGGTGCTTGGAGGGAGGCTTCGGCCTGTGGTTGGGAGGCGAGGGTATCTTCGTGGTAAAACGAGCACACAATCCTCTATATTCTAACACAAAGAAGGTGATAGAAATTCAAAATTCTTCCACATATTAAATATACAACAACGCCATCAAAATTGAATTTCCTCCATAAAATATAGCCAAGGAAATCAACTAATAGATCACACTAAAATCGAATAGAAACTGGTCCACTATTTCAAGAACCTGCTCTCAAAACCTCAGCAAGACAAAATAGAGGCCATCCTTAAAGTAACCAACAACATCCCAAAACTGGTCAAGACAAAATAGAGGCCATCCTTAAAGTAACCAACAACATCCCAAAACTGGTCTCTCAAGAGAAAAATGAAGCCCTCCTTAGACCCACCAAGATGGAGAAAACAAAGAAAGTGGTCATGGACATGCCTAAAGGAAAATCCCCTGGACTTGATGGCTTCACAACATATTTCTTCCACATATGTTGGCTAATCATCAATCAATATGTTTGGGAACTAGTAGAAGACTCTTGAAAATACACCAATGTCCTCCCAACATTGGACGCCACCTTTCTCACCCTTTTTCCAAAGGAAGAAAAGGAAAAAGACCCCAGCAAATTCAAATTGATATCTCTTTGCAATGTGGTTTAGAAAATAATTACAAAATTCATATCCAACCATATCAAACCTATTATGCTTGGATTCATCTCTTTGGAACAAATTGGTTATGTGGAGGGACGTCAAATCCATGATGGAATCATCCTAGTGCATTAAATGATTCACTCTATCAAGACTACTAAATCGACTGGTATGTTCATCACATTGGGCACGTCCAAGGCCTTCAACAAGTTAAGTTATCACTACGTCAATCATACTCTTCTATCCTTTGGATTCTCTTCCCTTTGGGCCAAGTGGATTATGTCACTCACCTCCTCTATGTTCTTCTCTATTCTCATTAATGAATCTCCTTCAACCATGTTCTCCCCATCTCGCAACATCTTCCAAGGAGATCCCCTATCCCCGTTTCTCTTAATCATGATGGCAGAGGGACTAGGAAGATCCCTCAAGGATGATGTAGCAAACAACATGATTCAAGGAATATAATTATTTGGGGAGGACTTGTCGATTTCTCAACAACAATTTGTGGACATCACAATGCTCATGGTAATACCAACAGTCCATGAAGCTCATGCCATTAATAAATTCCTTGCGGACTTCATGGAAGCCTTGGGAACCTCCATTAACCAAGGTAAGTCACAAATATTCTTCAACTTTAATACTCACATTTTTATTCAAAATAAAATTTTCATAATTCTTGGTTTTCAAAGAAGCTCTCTGCTAGCTAAATATCTAGGAGTTCCATTGGTGGGAAATTCCTTAGAAATTCCACTTGGGAGTATCTCCTGATACACATGGAGAATAAACTAGCCAACTGACATGTGAAGGATTTCCTAGGGAAAGTGATGATTAATAAGAACATGGCCTACATTGAAATCCTATTGCAAATGGAATACCTTCAGTTGCAAACCAAGGCAGTGGACCAAAAAATCTCTCTTCTGGAAGAAAGAGCTATGGGACTGAACCTCAACGAACCATGTGGGGAAAATCATCAAGTTCCTATGGATACTTTAAACTCTCCACCATCTTGATATTTGAATTCTTATTCTTTTAGTCTTTTGTTTTTATTATACATAAAGTATCACACTAACCAAGCACCAATTAGGATGCTAGACATTTGAGAAATGACATTTCAATTTTTGTTATGTAGTAAACAACAACTTTTTATTTTCTTATAACACCAAGACTATAAGTCTCAAGAAACAATTATTTTGTTGTTAGTCTAACTTCCTAAGTGGTAGACCAACATCATGAAGGATGTATTTTCCAAATATGTTAATATGATCAAGGCACTGATAGCTTAAAAAAATAAACTAAATAAAAAGTGCATTAATCATTCAGATACACTCTTAACCTTTCACAAACCTTAAAAATAGGTTATTCATTTATTTTATATGGGTGATAAACATTCTATATTCTTATCCATTTATTATTTTATTTAGATGAAAAACATTTATACCTTTTGCTAAGTTTTGCTAAGTGTAATATTATTTTTTCAAAAATCTAAATTCAAGTTGAATTTTTGGGTAAGAGAAGACACAACCCTGCTTGCCTCACCCCTAAGGTGGCAAGAGACCACATTTAAAGGATTCATTGGTGAAATATTGAGGCACATTTCTTTCAAATATTGAAATACATAGGAAGGTTTAGGGTCTCATGGCAAAGGTTAAGTAAAGTTATTTAATTATGGGAAAATAATTTTAAGAAATAATAAAATATATTATATTATATAATAAAAAAAATGATTTGTGGTTAAATGCTGAAATAGAACATTGGTTAATTAAAATATTGTATCACGTAGTGTTTCCAAAAACTTTGGGAGAATACTTATTAACATTATAAATCAAGTTTTTTTTTCAAAATTTGGTAAATGATGTATCATCTAACTTTGATGGAGGTACATTTGTTGTTGGGTAAATTGATGGAGGAGAGTCTAATTGATACTTCAATTTTTCAATATCATAGAGAGGCACTTGGAATTTTGAAATGTGACCTGTTATGATTTGTTGGAAGAAAGAAATATCATTGTGTTCTAGCTTCTTAGGCTTGGAGTTGTTAGAGATGATGTTACATATCACCGTGGTTTTACAAAATATAATCAGTTTCATTAGATTCTAGGGTATCCAACCTTATTTTTTATCCAATGATGAGGAAGATGACATGGAAGAAATGTCCCTAGCCTCCTTGCATTTACCCTCACATTTATTTACCCAAGAGAAAAGAGACTTAACCTATTTATCCAGTAAACAAAGACAACATGAGTGGGTCAAAGTCATGGGATATGTCATTTTTAGAACATCGATAGAATTCCAAAGTTAAATGGGGAAGAGAGACTATGTAGGGAAGGTATAGTGTGAGAGATACTATACCTAATAACAAGGGGAGTGCATTGTAGACTCTCCTTTCAAGTTGGTGTATTCAAAAAGACTAGGGGAGGTGGCTAGAAAATGGGGAATTAAACCTCCTCGTTCTTCTTAAATTGATGTAACTAATGCAAGATAGGTAGGAGCACCCCACTTTGACACCACTCAAATCCCCCTTAGGTGCTATCATGGTCACATGGTGATGGAGGGGCGGGTTAACCCACTCTTGTTACATGAAATTGCTTCATATTTTCCATAGAAGGAGGTGGATATGATGCTAATGAATTCATCATTGAGCCCTTTATCTAATGGTATATAATTTTCTTGTTTCAATTTAATATTATATTTTTTCTTTATTTTAATCTAAAAAATTTATATAATTTTTTTCTCCCAATAGAGAAAGCGCTTAGAGAAAAATCAATGTCCTAAACATCCAAAAATTTAGAAAAATAATTTGGGATACCTATGGTTGTTTAGTATTCAAAAGGGAATTTTGTTTTATCAATTTACGTAAACATGGGAAAAATTTGTTGTGGATACAAAGGTGTATAAAATGCAATTTGAATTTGAATTAGTCAATTTTGAAAAACAATAAAAAAGACATTTTTTTTCAAAATAAAATAAAATACGTGGGATAAACTTTCTCTTAGATCCTGCTCTTATGACATTTTTTGAAATAATATATTTATCTTCAAAACTTTTGTTGTAAACAAAATTCACTTGTCCACCATAGTGCCCTCTTTTTCTTTGACTTCGTTTGACTAGTGTGATGTTATTATTTGAGAGAATTCCATTTAAAAGAATGACCCGATTGGTTGACAAATACATTTATGGATAATGTGATCTAGACTTTTGATCTAATCCGATATAATTATTGCTTGATGTGGACATATATCTATTATGGTTTATTCTTTGATAATATTGTAATGCTATTGAATATTGAAAATTAACATGTAGTTATATGATGAAATATATTATGTTATATGATGCCACTGAAGGTTTGTCAAGTGCAACATGAAAAACTATAGTGGATTGAGTCAAAATATGTGGACATAGGATGGGTTTAGTTTATGTATGATTGGAATGTATATGAGATTGATCATTGTGTATTCATGATTAATGGAAAATGTTATTTGATAGGTTGTCTCTATATGTGTGCAAAGACAAATAAACATTTGCCAAATACGTTTACACATGGGAAAAGGGTTGTATGATGAGATGTGACATGAGTACCATTAGGGAGAGGAGGTTTATGTTTATTATTTCTTCCTAAGCCTCACTATCATGTAATGGATTGAAAAACATATGTTTTAATGTTTTTATTCGTAGGCTACACATTTTTGTAAGGGTAGATCTTAGACTTGGTGTGCAATAAGGTGTCTATCAATCCTTATTCCTCAATGAATGTTAGTCTCTCACTAGTGGTGAATGAATTGGGTTAGTTAAGCCTCAACCATGGCACTATCCCCAATAATTAAAAAAATATGTTGAAGGGCATGAGAGAACATGGCACCCTCGGTACATATAGGTATGTATTACTTGAAGGGAATGTAGGAACATGGCACCCCTAGTTGATATCAATAGGTAGTAGTTGAAGGGCATGTATTGGCATGACACACTTAGTATCATGCACTTGAAGAGTTGTAAATGTTATGTCTAGCTCTTGGTGCAAGGTACTTGAAGTGTTGTAGAATATTTCTAGCTTTTGGTACTTAATACTTGAAGGATCTGAGGTAACTTGGTCTCATCCTTGGTATCGAATTTGATTCAGTTTATGTGTGCTTTGGAGAAAAAATATATCCTTTTCTATATGCATTTTATTTTATTATGGGAAATTGAATGAATTGCACAAGTGGTTTGATTGATCATATAGACTTATGCACATTTTTATGAAACAAGAAATATAATTTACTTATAATTGGAAATGTAAATGCATATGGAAATTGGTGAGTTAAATGGAAAGAAAAACAATTTTATTTAAATAGAAAATAGTAATTTTATGTGCACCCACTCAATGAAGAAAAAGAAAAGGGATCTAGGGAACATCTAAGAGTAAAAGTAGAAGAAAAGGTTGGGATGTGATGAATAATATTTATGTTTCATTTTAAATAAAAAATTATTTGTGTATGGAGTGATACATGGATTGATGAATAATATGCATTTAATAATTAAAACACTTGGTAGCTTTTGTGAGATGGACAAATGGAATGAGCCTCAAAGGCTATATAAGAAAGAACGATTGGTTTTGAGAGTGACCTTTTTGGCACCCTAATGTTGGATGGATATCATAATGCTAAAACAATTCATGATGAATTTATGTTGAGTTTGGTATAATGATTGTGTATGTAATTTGGATGTGAGGACATTATGTGATCTAAAAGAGCCACAAAATATAAATGATAGGTTGTGTACTCTTCTCATACAACCCATTGCATCTCAGGGCCCCTTAGGGAAGAAAAGTACCCATTTGAGAGTTGGTAGGGAGGTCAATTGGTAAGAAAACTATATATGGAAACAGAGAATTGGAGGTAATACTTGGAGTATCTTGTATTTAAATAACAATCAAGGGAGGATCTTGTACAACCATTATAAAAATGCATGCAATTCTCGAAAATTCATTATATAAATATGCAACTTGTAATTTGAAATTTTGTTTTGGGGTTTTTATTTTTAGAAAAAATGTGAGTTGAATCTTGTATGGGAGAATTATAACATTGGAATGGAGTTAGAATTTATCTTTCCAGAAGTTTTGAACCCTCACTAAATACCTTAGCCTTAACTAGGACCTATAAGAATGTTTTTAGGCAGTTTCATGAAAAAATTCCTATAAAACAGAGGCATGTGCACTTTTATCAAAGGATTGTAGTGTTGTATACCTCTAGGAAACACACTTTTCATTCACATAAAACAAACATACCTCTTGTAACATGAATTCTCAGCTAAAAAATTGGAATTTGAGGGGTTTTTAAGGGGGATTGTTGTGGGTTTTGTCCATGTGACTGAGGCCAATTCTGCATAGTTTCACTTTTCTTGGGATCCACCCTTACACCATCCTTGCCAACAATATGACTAAGGTACTTAACTTTAGAGGCACCAAAAACACATTTAGAATGTTTGAGGAAAATTTGGTGCTTGGAGAGGAGATGGAGAACTTGATATACATGGGCGAGATGGGGTGGCTACATTTTACTATAGATGATAATATCATCAAAGAAAACAAACACAAATTGATGGAGGAAAGGATGAAAGACATGATTCATGAGACTTTGAAAAGTGGAGGGGGAATTACAAAGACCAAAGAGCATGACTAAGAACTCATAGTGGTCCTCATAAGTGTGAAATGCATTCTTGGGGATGTATTCCTCTTTCATACATATCTGGTGGTAGCCCAAATGGAGGTCAATTTTGGTAAAGTATTGAGCCCCATTGAGTTCATCTATGACGGGAATGGGAAATGTTTTCTTGATGGTAAGATTGTTAAGGAAACTAAAATCAGGACACATGCACCAAGTGCCTTCTTTCTTGAGGACCATGACAACAGGGGAAGAATAGGGGTTGGTATTGGGAGAGATAACACCTGCATCTAACAGTTCTTGGACAATTTTCTCAATTTCATTTTTTTAGCAAAGGGATGACGATAAGCGTGAACATTGGGAGGAAGATTACTCGGGATTAAAAGAATGGAATGGCCATGGTCTTCGTGAGAGGGGGGAGACCCTGGGGAGTTTGGAAAACAGTGGGATGGCGGGAAAGGATAGATTAAAGGTCAGGGTGTAACGGGGGTGTATCAACTTCTTGAATGGAATGGAATTGGGAAATGATGCTAGGATGACCTTTTTTGAGTAACTGTTTCATGCGGTGGGAACTTATGATCTCCAGGGACCCTGTTGTAATTCCTTGGAATTTATATTGTTTTCCTCAATGTTGGAATTGCATGGTTAAATCCTTAAAATACATGGTTATGGGGCCAAGAGTACGTAACCATTCAACACCAAGCACAATGTCACAACCACCCATGTCAATAGAAAGAATGTGAGATTTCGGGTTATACTGACCAATTTATGCTGCACATTTTCACAACGCCACCCACATTTCATGGAACCACCATTAGTAATCATGACTTGAAATTTTTTGGCATCGAGGATATAGAAATTGACCTCTTGAGAAATGTGGCGATGAATGAAATTATGAGTGTTTCGACTGTCAACTAGGATGATGACTTTCTGGTGCTTAATGTAACCAATCTATTTTAGGGTTTGGGGAGCAGAAAAACTAGTGAGAGCATTCAACGGAATCAGTGGTTAAACTTCAGGAGGATCATAGGGTGGTGAAAGACTATTTGTTGAGGTAGCTTGAATTCAGGATAAACCTCAACATATTCATCAGAAACATCCTCTAAAATCTCCATAAAAGGTTTATGTTCTTTACACTTGTGCAATGGAAATCATTTTTCATCACAATTATAGGTGAGACCCTTGAGTTGGCGTTCAACCATTTCAGCTCATGTTAATTTTTGGACCTTGAGAGGAGTGTCCTAAGGGGTGGGGAGGGGGAGGTTTAGGGCGACGAACAAAAGTGGGTTTTATTTTATTGGCCAAGATGACATGTTGTGCCTCCTTGGCACGTTTAGTTGCTTCCAACCAAGTATGGGGGCAAGCCATCATGACCTGATCTCAGATTTCATTCTTGAGGCCACTTACAAAACATTCCCTAAAAAAAGAATCTATCATGCCTTCCATTCGGAATCCAAGTTCTCAAAGGCACTAATAAAATCTTCCACTAGTCTAAATTGTTTCAACTTGGTCAGACGCCCTAAATGGTGGGTGTCCATGTCAAAGAATTCATAAAACTCAATAAAAAACTGTGAACAAGAACCATACCCTTTACGTGAATTTCTACGCCATTTACACCATTTCCATCATTCCATATCCAAATAGAGAATTATGTAACAAAGATTGTTCAATTCATCAGTAATGCCATGCAGTGAGAAATAGTGTTCCATTTGAGTGACCTAAGTTGTTGGATCTGAGCCATCAAATATTTTCACCCAAAAGTTGGGAAGACAAGGGTCACAAGGTAGGAAGTTGGAATGAGAGTGTAGAGGTCATTTGGAGTCAACATCTTCGTTATAGAGAGGTGATTCGGAGGAGGAAGAGCCCTAGAATTTTTTCATGAATTGTTGGAGAGCAGAATTGACTTCAACAATTTGGCTACCTAGCTATTCCTGGATGTATTCTATTTTGGCATGAATGGAAAGAATGTCCTTATTCACTTGGGCCTGAAAGGATGTAAGGTCAATATCTAGTTTATGATTGGTTTCTTCTTGGCTGGTGGGATCCATGAGGGAAAGAGGGGTGGGACCACAGACAAAAAAGAAGATAAGTGATATATACCACTACGATCAAGGAAATGAGAGAAAACTAATGGGACAAGTGGGAAATAAAGGTGTCAGTAATGGTATGGGTCCAAAGGTTAAAAAAAGGTTAAAAATGACAGATATCACAATGATCAAGACAAAAACAAGAATCCAATGAGATAGTTCTCAAATAAGGGTGCGAAAAGAACCCTGACTAATTTTTTTTTGGTTTTTTTTACACCTACAAAGTTATATTCTGGCCTGAATAATACTGTAGTTTCAAAATGCCCAAATTATTAACAGAAACAAATTTGCAGGAATTTCACAACCAGAATGTAGGAGGCAAGGTTGCGTGACCAAAAACTCCTTTTTGTTCCTTGTCGAGATGTTCCTCCCTGGTTAGGGTTTGCAATGTTCCTATGAGCAAGGGTTTTATCTATGTTATATCTCTTTGATATACATGTGGGTCGAAGTGTAGTACTCAGACCAATATCTTAGGGCACCAACTAAGTGGGATCGATCATACCCTTAGTCATACTACCTGATTACCCATGTACTAGACAGTACATTCTCGAGTGTTCTTGTCGGTGGAACTATATCAATCAGGCAGCCAATCGGTTGATCTAGGGTTGGTTTTAGGAAACCTAGGGGAATCCCTATATACCTATCGGCACGTGGGAGTGATGGTCATGTACATATTATTTCTTATGTGGTACTACTTGAGGGGTACCAATAGGGGTTACAGAGGTTTCCAGCTGTTGAGATTTGGGTACCTTGGAAAGTGGTCCCGTTGTGTTTGTGAGTCTCTAAACACAAAGGGGGGGATATTTGACCCTCACCACTTTATTTTATGTTATAAAATCACTTTGAATTTAGAAAATCATTAATGAAAAAGTACTTTAAGTTATAAAGTCACTTTGATTTTATAAAGTCATTAATGAGGGAAAAGTGACTTAGGATATTTAAGTCATCTTTGAGATTTAATCTCAACCATTGATTGGAGGTTTGGCCTAAGATATAATATTGGCCATTGGTTTTCTAGGTAAGCCTAAGGATTCAAATAAAGGAGGAAAAAAGGAAAAATGAGAGATGCATTGTTCACTCTTGAGATTGGAGTGAAAGAGGAGAGGAGAAGGAGAGATTTTGGAGAAGGTAGGCGTGCTTGTGAGAGGAGAGGGGTGAATGAGACTTGGGAAAACTTTTCAGAGGCAAGGGTGAATTCTTTAGTGAGGGTTCCATATTGAGAAGAGAGGGTGAAATCTTGAGGAGGGCGCCATCTTGAGAACAGAGGGTGCAAGCTTGAGGAAGGCGCACAAGAGGAGTCAGGGTGAAATCCTTATGGAGAGGGGCGCACTTGAGGAAAAGTACGCACTAAGAAAGGAGGGGAGGGAAAACCTATATCCTGGGTTCATTCATCAAGTGGGAAAGGAAATCAATCAAGTCAAGTAAACAAAGAAGGGGGTGCACCAAGGCAAAGGGAACATTCTTCAAAGGCTAACATGAACAAAGAAAGAGGGGACTCCAAAGCAAGCTTGAGAGGAGCTTACTATTGTATCAGGTTCCCTTGTTTCATTTCTTTGTTGTAGTATTTTCTTGAGATCTCCATAATACATCTAATCTCTTATCGGTTTTCTTATTTACTTATCAGTTGTAGGTGTTAAAGTTCCTAGATGGTATTTTATGTTTTGAAGTATAATGAATGTGATAATAATGGACAACAAAACTTCCTATTAAAACCCATTCAAAGAGAAGCTTCAAAGGGGAATTAAATCAGTTCCTACTTGGAAGATTTAGAGGGAAAAAATATCAGATTTGTTGATTGTTTTGGACAACAAGATAACAGTCTTAAAACCATGAGAAAATAAATTGGAATTACCTTGAAATCGGTTCCCAACAAGAGGTCACATGACAAGCATGTTGGGAATCCCTTAGGAACCTAAAAATTCTTCATGGTATCAGATTCTAAGGGCACATGAGTTGGCTGATATAATGGCAAACAATTGACAGTTTTTTCACTTGTTGGGAATCTTCATTTTCAAACTTGAGTTTTGTGTGTTGGAGGTATTTTTTCTTCTTCACCTCATAACAGTTTCCATCACATTTATTTGGTCAGTTTAGTATCCATTTTTAGCATCATATGGCAGCCATGTTGGTGGCAGTTTTGAGGGTGGAAGATAGGCTAGCGAGGGCTAGAAATTGTTGTTCATGGAAGGCCAGGATAGTATTTATTATGGAGGAGGGAGAGATATGGTACATTGTGGAGAATATTGTAGTACCTCCTACAAATGCAGTGCTCATGTTTGAGTTCTGGAAGAGGAACACTAGGGCCAAGAGAACTATCCTTGATGTGGGCAAGGACCATGTCATTCCTCACATTTTTGGTAAATAGTTTTCATTTCAGATGTGGAAATTTGTATGTTTCCTTTACTAGAGTCCTAACAAGAACTGGAAGATGGTGCTCCAAGAGAAGTTAAGGGGAACCAATATGACAAAGACATATTCAGTTACCACATTCCTCATGATATTTTCTCATATTCGGTATGAGTTGGCAACGATTTACGAGATAGTAGATCCCTCAGAATTGGTGAGGACAACCTTAAATGTTTTTTCCAAACCTTGGGAGAGATTTGTATGAGGAATTTTGGCGAGGGATCATATTCCAAGTTGGGAGAATCTCTGGGATGACTTTGTGCAGTAGGAGCTTAGAGGTGGCTTTGGATATTCTAGCCAATAGCAGGGTGGGGATGGTGATGAGGGGGATCTTTCTCTTTTGGAAAAGGGAAAGAAGAATACCAAGAAAGGGCCAAGCAACAACAGTGGAGAGGAGGTGAGCAGTAGGAGGATATGAGCAAAGTGAAATTATTTTCTTGTAACCAGTTGGGGCACTATGATCGATAGTGTCCCAATAGGAAGAAGAAGAAGAAGGGTGGTACTGCAGCGACAACAGAGGAGGAAGTGTTTTCCTCTTAGTTTAAGAGGGAGTGTTCCTTGATAGTTTATTTTTTTACAGTTGAGTTACCATCTAGTTTCTAGTACATTGACAGTGGAGAATTGATTCACATGTTAGGTGTGAGAGAGAAATTCATTGATCTCATAGATCGAGAGAATAGGTTGGAGATAGTGCTTGGAGACGAAACCATAGTCAAAGCGGTTGGGCATGGAACAATTACCTATTAGAGGGATTTGCTGTCACCCTTGGTGTTCAAGGATATATTATATGTGTCGAGGTTGAAGATGAATCTCATTTAGTTTCCTCCATCCAGGATAGGGGGTTTGAGGATTCCTTTATAGGGACATAGGTCTACATTCACCCTAATGGGTCTAGTATCACTTCTAGTAGAGTGATTGGGACATGAGAGGGGAACCCGTATAGATTGTTTTTTCATCCTTTGTATGCTTTGGTGAGTAGCAGCAACAACAGTAAGTTATGTGAGTTGTGGCATCGAAGGATGGATCATTTTCATCATGGATCATTGAGATCGCTAAGAGAGATTGTGACGGGATTGCCACATTTTAGAATTGAGCATCAGGGGAGTGCAGAGGGTGTGATCTTGGGAAGTACACCAAGACTACCTTTCCCAACAATGATAGTAGATCAGTTGGGGTACACTTTTACTTGGGTGTTCGGGAGTATTATGTTATTTTCATTGATGTCCACTCCAGAAAGACATGGATCTATTTCATGAAGACCAAGAGTGAGGTCTTCAAGAAGTTACAAGAGTTCAAATCTCTTGTGGAGAAATAGAAAGGAAAGAATATCAAAGTTTTGATGTCAAACAATGGAGGTGAGTATAAGTCCACGTAGTTTGAAGATTTATTTACCCAACAGGGTGTCATAAGGAAGTTGATCATTCCTTACAAACCACAACAAAATGGTGTTGCTGAGAGGAATAACAGGGCCATAGTTGGTGCAGTGATATCGATGTTGCATGATCAGACACTTCCATTCTACTTATGGGAAGAGGCTTGTAGTATTGTAGTGTATATGCAAAACAAGAGTCCCCATAGAGCCTTGGGGAGTGTTGAGGAAAAGATATGATATAATCTTACTCAAACATTTTCAGATCTTTCTTGGATAAGGAAATATAGACAGGAATATCACCCTATGTTTATAGCCTCAAAATTGATTTCCTAATCCACAAGTATTAGTTGCAAGGGTTAGGCTGATTTTTTATAAATAAAAGATTGTTGTCAAATTCAACATTTTTGTATAATTTTTTGAATATAACATATGAAAAAATAAATGTGGAGACAAAAGAAAAAATACCAAGTCACATATCAACACAGATGAGATAGAATAGCAATCGAATTATTTCTTTCCAAGAAATAAAAAGAATCATTATCTTTACAAAAATCCTCGAGGGAGTTTGGACCAAAGTCAAACTTAGATGTCCCTGATTAAAACCATACAAAAGGACTTCTGACAAAAGTAAAAAAAACTGAACTCTAAAAGTTGGATCAGCTTGCCACATATTTCTGCCCACTCGACTCTGCACCATATCCTTTATTAATCATGAAATTTAATTCATAAAAAGACAAGTCTACACAGACTATCAAAGATAGATCAACACCTCTGAAAAACAAGTGTCTGAATGATGTATTTCAGCCTTGAATCTTGTTGTCTACAATAGGACCCTGTTTTCATAAAATAAAATTAGGCCTTTAATGAATTAAAGAATGAATGAAAAATGAACTATCTCAATAAAAATTAAGAGCAGACCTTAGTATCTTTATCTGTTTATTCTCCCCTTGTTCTTCCTTCTCTTTTTGCCTTTAAGAAATCTAAATTAGTTGAAGTAGTTCAACAACCTCTTTTAGTTAAGTTAACTAAAACTCAAATAACTTTTAGTTTAGGCAAAGAATTAATATAATAATAATAAGGGTCTTTAATAAATAATAACTAGTAGGTGGGACCCCTTGTGACTCCCTTTAGTTTCTTAACAAAAATAAACATAACTTAATCAATCAATCAAACACATCCCTCCTTGAGGACCCCATCATCATTCTCATAATTTTGAAAAATTAAATATCAATGATACTTTCAACCATATCCAAGAATATAATATCCAAAATATCTAAAAATAATATGTTGTCCAAAAACTTCAGCATTCAACTATTCTCAATAATATATAATAAAATATACTCAAAACCCATATTTTCCACTTTGGGAGGAAATTTTCCTTTTGTTGTTGTTGTCTCCCTTTGACTTTTTTGAATTAGCCTTAGGCTGTGTCGATCCTTTAATCTTGATTTCATTGATAACACGAGAGAAGTCATCTCTTAAGTGCATGCAGGATGAAATAGATTTGGTTGAATCACTTGAGGGAGAAGAGGTGGAAGAAACAACTTTTCCTTTATCATGTGTATAGTGGGCTTTGGTTTTGAGTCTATTGCTTGCATGGGAATATTGTACAGGTGAGTGTGCAGGGGAAACTTGGACAATTGGGTTAACCTATGGAGGAGGAGTAGGTAGAGACAAATTGGGCCAGCCACGATGTTGGGATACTGTCGGGTGGACAATCTCTTGTCATCCGTCATTTTCAGGGACTTCAGGTTGTAACGAGACATGAGGGGGAACTGGAATACCAGAAACATGTTGGGGTTGGAAGGGAGGTCTTTCTGTCCTAGGTTAGACTACCCCTTGTCCAATCCAACTAAAAAATCTAGCTTGGAAGAGTTGGTTTAACTCTTGTGGATCTACATCAAAATGTATCATAAATCTTGGCCTTCTAGGGCCTTTGTTCCAATTTCCTCTTCCCATGTTATTTTGACCATGGCTTCCTTTGTTGAAGAAGCTCATACATGTATGCAGTGTTTATTAAGAACTAGATTCTTAAACAAACCATACATGACATCTCTTTAAATATGAATCAAAGTTTGGCTCTGAAACACATCAAACCCATGCAATCCAATCCATAAATATCGTTTAATACTTGTCAATGAACAGGGGGTGAATAAGGGTTATGGGATATCTAAGGGGGTTGTATTGAACAAAAAAGTGATAAAATGAAAGGGAGTAGATCATGGTTACTACTCAACAAATCATTAAACAATCAACTGTGTTGCAATAACAAAACATATCAATTGTAACCCATCTTTGTGTCATCCTTTAATTGTTGTAATACAGAGTTTCCATTTAATTATAATTTAATTTTAAGAACAGGGCGTGCAAAGTGAATCTAGGAATGTGAGGGGATTGGTAATGTGTGAAAAGTGAGAGAATGACAGGGGAAATAATGGATATTGTTCATAAAACAAATTAAGGACAATCAATAATCATAACTCTGTAATAAAATCAATCCAAAAATTACCAATATTCATTGTTAATGTTTATCAAATTGTTTGTTGTCCCAATATTTACATTTTCCAGAACTTCTCAATTTATAATAGTCTATGCAGTCATAAATTGTAAACAAAACAATCTCTCCCCTCAACAATCATGTTTAACAAAGAGTTGATCCTCTCTTTCTTTTCCTTCTTTTAAGAAATTAAAAAAAACGCACAACAATATGCTTAACCTCTATTTCTGATAAATCATAATGCATCACAATAATAATCGACATCCAATGTTTACCAATTACAATCGGGCCTATTTAAAATATACACAGGTTCTTTTTCAAACATGAACAAACTTCCAAACTATGCTCGATTACACACAATCTTCATCATATCAATCGACAAGATCTTGCAACGAAACAATAGTCGACGTAAAACCCAAGACTTATCAATGTTGACATAACTTCCTTTCAAAACCATTGGTAATATGTGCGATGATCCAATAAACATATCAAGCGAACATCACCAACTACATAGGCATCATTTTAAAACTAGCCATAACCCTGACCGGGCCTAGAAAAAAAAACACACAATTGTTTCCAATTGCAATCAAGAAGGCGCTAGTAAAAACACAGTGAGTGGAACCAAAATGAAAGAAGACAGTTCTCAACTGTATGCAAGCGCCTATAAATGTTCAACCAATTTTATCATAGAAAGATGAGACAAAGACTTGATGAAAAACCTCCATAACCATTCCACTGATAAACTCATATTTACCAATCAAGAAGGTGCCCGAGGGGAGAAAAGACAATTGGAACTAAATCGGGCTCTATCAAAAACCAATGCAAGGAGACAACAATAGTGCGTTCAAATTTTAACAATAACATAAAGAGTCTAAGGTCTTTCAAGACTTCTATCAACCATATGTAAGAATAACTTTCCAAAAAGACACAACAATGAGCCACACATTCTTCTTATTACTCCAAGTCCTAGACAAGACCAATGATTAACAGATGAGGAGAGAAAAGGCAGGCAAATAGTAACCCAATGCACATAGTGCGTTTAACATTTATAGAGGAGAGGTGAAGTTAATTGGACAGTGGCAGTTATTAAAATAACACACAGATATATAACCTCTCTATCCATATTCTTAAAAGTTGAATAACCTGACATCAATACCAATGAGGACGCATACATCCTTATAACACAGAGATATAGTTTGTACCATCCCATGACTATATAGTACATATTAATGTTATGGCCACCCCAAAACTGGATATGGGGATACTTCGTAAAAAAGACAATAAGAATGAGCCAACGACCATGACTTTGGGTTTTAAGAAATAACACAACAACTACTAGCAATTTGAATGTGACTGGATAAGGGTTACAATCATAACTATGAGGGCACGGAATAACTGACGGTAACACATGGAATGAAACCCTCCACCATCAATACAGAGCGATATGTACCACGTTCACTTATTATCCATAGAGACCCATCATGATTTTAAACCGACTGAGCAACCAGTCAATGCACAACTTAAACAAAACCCAATTCTTTTGCTTGCAATTTGAAACATTTTACAGTCATCACAGAGAGATACGACACACATTTACACAGTCGAAATTCTCAGGAACACACAAAGAGATACTAACTAATGTCATCCTTTATTACATGGAAAACATATTTAGGCCTTATTAACTAATGTTGGCCTTTATTACATGGAAAATATATTATTCTATGTACTTGAGGGGTTAGGTCCCTAACACTTTGACATCAATGACAATAATTTATTCAATAGGGAGGTCATGTGTGTGGGTTTAATGTGTTGGTTTTGTCCCTAGATTCATGAAATCTTCCTTAAATGCCTAAAGAGTAGTTTTCCTCCTACCACTATTTTTAGGAACCATTGACCCATGAATTATGCTAAAAAAGTGTAATGGTTCACATAACTCCACTATGAAGCCAAATATCTCCTTCAAAGGTCATGTGTTTTGCACGTTCCTTAATTATTATAATATTTGTTTATGTCCTAAGGCTTGGGTTCCCACCTAACCATATATGGGACCCTAAGACCCATAATATCATCAATATCCCGACTCGGAGGGTAATACTATGCTTATGAGGTCACGTATAGTGGATCAAGGTGTCGTTCTTGAACCTTGATTCTTAGAAGCTTCCTTTATTATGTAAGGCCTGGGTTTTCCCCTTCAAAGATGTCTAAGGCCCAAAGAATCATGTACCTAGTATCAAAAATCCCCTAATGGCACATGTATCCTCATCAAAGGAAGGGATAACCTTCAGAGGGCTTGTGTGGTGGTTCAAGGTGTTTTTCATAGCCATGTTTTCCAAAAAGATTACTTTATGGTCCAATCATCGTGTTTCCTCCCATGACCATGTCAAGGGCCTCAAGTTTCATAGCTAGTGCTCAAAATATTCTAATGATGCATGTATCCCTGCTTGGAGGAGAAGGATGCCCTCGGGATGACATATGTGGTCATTTGAGTCATTGTTCTTCACCTATATGTTTAGAAGCTTAATTTACAACCTAAGTATTGGTATTCCTCCACAAACCATGTCCACGACCCTAAGACTAATACCTAGTGTCAAAATTTTCCTAATTTTATTAATATCCCCATCCATAGGCCAAGGATATCATTGGCAGGTCAAGTGTGGTGGTTCGAGGTGTTGGTCCAAGACCTTGATACTCATAAGCAACCTCTATAGACTAAGGCCAAAGTTTTCTTCCCTTACCATGTCAAGGACCCTAGTACCCATACTCAATGCTCAAATCCTCCTAATTTCATTGATATCCCCACTTGGAGATGAAGGATATACATTGGGAAAATTAATTTAATCAAAAAAGCGCATGTGTTCCTAATAATGCACATGAAATTTTAAGAACATGCATGTGCTTTTAAGAAGGTGCATGTGCTTTTAAGAAGGTGCATGTGCTTTATAACACATGTGTGATTTATAACATGTGCTTGTTCCTTTCATTCAACTATTTTTAGGTGGGATTGACAAATTTAAAATACGTGTTTGTTAATTTGGTTTCTTCGAATTTAAATTCAAAATGACAAACTTGGGGATTTGAGCTGCATTTACATCAAGACCTCCATTTTTGTGAATGACTCTCAATATCTCTATTTTTAATGTTAACACTCCCACAATTTTATTTCACTAAGATAAAAAGTTAACACAAGGAGGCCATTTCTTATCTTAAGTAAAAAAATCCATGAAAGTCATCATCAAAAACATAAAACACAAATGCAATGTGAAAGCTACCAAAAGCTCTATGGAAATAGTAACGTTTTATGTTTTTAGACCGTTTGTTATTTTTCGTATTAGATATTTGCTTAAAAGACGAATTGAGGTTAAGCATTTTTCTCTTTTATTACAAATGAATGTGTTGATTTGTTGAAAGTATTAAAAATAGGGTGGATTTCATTCTATTGAACACACTCAATTTTTTTCCCATAGTAAAATTTCACAATTTTAATGGAAGTGTTATTATTGGTTATAAGGAAAAGTCATTTTTTCTATTGATATTAGAAGTTTCATTGCAATCCATGTGTAATGAATTAGGGATCAACAAGTCTCGTTATATGTGTGACAATTATATTTTTGTTTTGTTTGATTGTATAAGTTTCATGGATCTCATCAAGCCTCGCCATATGTATGACAATCGTACTTTTTTTTTTGTTTGATTGTATAAGTTTGCTTGGATCCAAAATGTTATATGTGTGACAATTGAACTTTTTTATTTGTTTGCTTATATCAGTTTCATGGATCTCAATACTTTTTTATTTTTTTGCTTATATCAGTTTCATGGATCTCAACAAACCTTGACATATGTGTGACAATCATATTTTTTGTTTTGTTTGATTGTATAAGTTTCATGGATCCAAAAAGTTAGTTATATGTACTTTTTGTTAGCTATATGTGAGACAATCCTACTTTTTGTTAGTTATGGGACAATTATACTTTTTGTTAGCTATATGTGAGATAATACTACTTTTTGTTTTGTATGATTGTATAATTTTTATGAAATCAGTGGTTAAACTTCAAGAGGATCATAGGGTGGTGAAAGATTATTTGTTGAGGTAGCTCAACTTTAGGAGATACCTCAACATATTCATCAGAATCATCCTCTAAAATCTCCATAAAAGGTTTATGTTCTTTACACTTGTGCAATGGAAATCATTTTTCATCACAATTATAGGAGAGACACTTGAGTTGGCGTTCAACCATTTCAGCTCATGTTAATTTTTTGACCTTGAGAGGAGTGTCCTAAGGGGTAAGGGGGGTGGTTTTAGGGCGACGAACAAAAGTGGGTTTTCTTTTTTGGGCCAAGATGACATGTTGTGCCTCCTTGGCATGTTTAGTTTCTTCCAACCAAGTATGGGGGCAAGCCATCATGACCTGATCTTGGATTTCATCCTTGAGGGCACTTATAAAACATTCCCTAAAAAAAGAATCTATCATGACTTCCATTCAGAAGCCAAGTTCTCAAAGGCACTAATAAAATATTCCACTAGTCCAAATTGTTTCAACTTGGTCAGACGTCCTAAATGGTGGGTGTCCATGTCAAAGCATTCATACAACTCAACAAAAAATTGTGAAAAAGAACCATACACTTTACATGAATTTCTACGCCATTTACACCATTTCCATCGTTCCATATCCAAATAGAGAATTATGTAACGAAGCTTGTTCAATTCATCAGTAATACCATGCAGTGAGAAATAGTGTTCCATTTGAGTGACCCAAGCTGTTGGATCTGAGCCATCAAATATTTTCACCTGAAATTTGGGAAGACAAGGGTCACAAGGTAGGAAGTTGGAATGAGAGTGTAGAGGTTGTTTGGAGTCAACATCTTCATTATAGAGAGGTGATTCGGAGGAGGAAGGGCCCTAGAATTTTTTCATGAATTTTTGGAGAGTGGAATTGACTTCAGCAATTTGGCTACCTAGCTATTCCTGGATGTATTCTATTTTGGCATGAATGGAAAAAATGTCCTTATTCACTTGGGTCTGAAGGGATGTAAGGTCAGTATCCATTTTATGATTGGTTTCTTCTTGGCGGGTGGGATCCATGAGGGAAAGAGGGGTGGGACCACAAACAAAAAAGAAGATAAGTGATATATACCACTACAATCAGGGAAATGAGAGAAAACTAATGGAACGAGTGGGAAATAAAGGTGTCAGTAACGGTATGGGTCCACAGGGTAAAAAAAGGTTAAAAATGATAGGTATCACAATGATCCAGACAAAAACATGAATCCAATGAGATAGGTCTCAAACAAGGGTGCGAAAAGGACCCTGACTATTTGGTTTTTTGGTTTTTTTTACACCTACAGGGTTATACTCTGGCCTGAATAATACTGCAGTTTCGAAATGCCCAAATTATTAACAAAAACAAATTTGCAAGAATTTCACAACAAGAATGCAGGAGGAAAGGTTGCATGACCAAAAAATCCTTTTTGTTCCTTGTCGAGATGTTCCTCGCTGGTTAGGGTTTGCAATGTTCCTATGGGCAAGGGTTTTCCCTATGCTATATCTCTTTGATATACATGTGGGTCGAAGTGTAGTACTCAGACCAATATCTCAGGGCACCAACTAAGTGGGCTCTATCATACCCTTAGTCATACTACCTTATTACCCATGTACTAGACAGTATATTCTCGAGTGTTGTTATCAGTGGAACTTTATCAGTCAAGCGACCAATCGGTTGATCTAGGGTTGGTTTTTAGAGGCCTACGGGAATCCATATATACCTATCGGTACGTGGGAGTGATGGTCATGTACATATTATTTCTTATGTGGTACTACTTGAGGGGTACCAATAGGGGTTACAGAGGTTTCCAACTGTTGAGATTTGGGTACCTTGGAAAGTGGTCCCCTTGTGTTTGTGAGTCTCTAAACACAAAGGGGGAAATATTTGACCCTCACCACTTCATTTTATGTTATAAAGTCACTTTGACTTTATAACATCATTAATGACCAATTACTTTAAGTTATAAAGTCACTTTGATTTTATAAAGTCATTAATGAGGGAAAAGTGACTTAGGATATTTAAGTCATCTTTGAGATTTAATCTCAACCATTGATTGAAGGTTTGACCTAAGATATAATATTGGCCATTGGTTTTCTAGGTAAGCCTAAGGATTTAGATAAAGGAGAAAAAAACGGAAAATGAGAGATGCATTGTTCACTCTTGAGATTGGAGTGAAAGAGGAGAGGAGAAGGAGAGATTTGGAGAAGGTAGGCGTACTCTTGAGAGGAGAGGGGTGAATGAGACTTGGGCACACTTGTGAGAGGAAAGGGTGAAGGCTTTAGTGAGGGTTCCATATTGATAAGAGAGGGTGAAATATTGAGGAGGGCGCCATCTTTAGAACATAGGGTGCAAGCTTGAGGAAGGCGCACAAGAGGAGTCAGGGTGCAATCCTTGTGGAGAGGAGTGCACGTGAGGAAAAGTATGCACTAAGAAAGGAGGGGAGGGAAAACCTATATCTTGGGTTCATTCATCAAGTGGAAAAGGAAATCAATCAAGTCAAGTAACCAAAGAAGGGGGTGAACCAAGGCAAAGGGAACATTCTTCAAAGGCTAACATGAACAAAGAAAGAGGGGACTCCAAAGCAAGCTTGAGAGGAGCTTACTATTGTATCAGGTTCCCTTGTTTCATTTATTTGTTGTAGTATTTTCTTGAGATATCCATAATACATCTAATATCTTATCATTTTTCCCCGTGGGGTTTTTTCCAGGGTCATGTTGACCAAAAACACTTGTGTTAAATTGTCATGGTTTGTTTATTTACTTATCAGTTGTAGGTGTTAAAGTTCCTAGATGGTATTTTATGTTTTGAAGTATAATGAATGTGATAATAATGGACAACAAAACTTCCTATTAAAAACCATTCAAAGAGAATCTTCAAAGGGGCATTAAATCACTTCCTACTTGGAAGATTTAGAGGGAAAAAATATCAGATTGTTGATTGTTTTGGACAACAAGATAACAGTCCTAAAACCGTGAGAAAAAAATTTGGAATTACCTTGAAATTGGTTCCCAACAAGAGGTCACATGATAGGCATGTTGGGAATCCCTTAGGAACCTGGAAATTCTTCATGGTATCAGAGCCTAAGGGCACGCGAGTTGGCTGATATAGTGGCAAACAGTTGACATTTTTTTCACTTGTTGGGAAGCTTCATTTTCACACTTGATTTTTGGGTGTTGGAGGTATTTTTTCTTCTTCACCTCACAACAGTTTCCATCACATTTATTTGGTCAGTTTAGTATCCATTTTTATCATGATATGGCAGCCATGTTGGTGGCAGTTTTGAGGGTGGAAGATAGGCTAGCGAGGGCTAGAAATTGTTGTTCGTGGAAGGCCAGGATAGTATTTATTATGGAGGAGGGAGAGCTATGGTACATTGTGGAGAATATTGTAGTACCTCCTACAAATGCAGTGCTCATGGTTGAGTTCCGGAAGAGAAACACCGGGGCCAAGAGGACTATCCTTGATGCGGTCAAGGACCATGTCATTTCTCACATTTTTGGTAAATAGTTTTCATTTCAGATGTGGAAATTTGTATGTTTCCTTTACCAGAGTCCTAACAAGAAATGGAAGATGGTGATCCAAGAGAAGTTAAGGGGCACCAATATGACAAAGACATATTCAGTTACCGCATTCCTCATGATATTTTCTCATATTCGGTATGAGTTGGCAGTGATTGACGAGATAATATATCCCTCAGAATTGGTGAGGACAACCTTCAATGTATTTTCCAAACCTTAGGAGAGATTTGTACGAGGAATTTTTGCGAGGGAGCATATTCCAAGTTGGGAAAAGATCTGGGATGACTTTGTGCAGCAGAAGACTAGAGGTGCCTTTGGATATTCTAGTCAGCAGCAGGGTGGGGATGGTGATGAGGGGGATCTTTCTCTTTTGGAAAAGGGAAAGAAGAAGACCAAGAAAGGGCCAAGCAACAACAGTAGAGAGGAGGTGAGCAGTAGGAGGATATGAGCAAAGTGAAATTCTTTGCTTGTAACTAGTTGGGGAACTATGATCAATATTGTCCCAAGATGAAGAAGAAGAAGCAAGGTGGTACTGCAGCGAAAACAGAGGAGGACATGTTTTCCTCTCAGTTCAAGAGGGAGTGTTCCTTGATAGTTTATTTTTCTACAGTTGAGTCACCATCCAATTTCTAGTACATTGACAGTGGAGAATTGATTCACATGTCAGGTGTGAGAGAGAACTTCAATGATCTCATAGATCGAGAGATTAGGTTGGAGATAGTGCTTGGAGATGATACCATAGTCAAAGCAGTTGGGCATGGAACAATTTCCTATTAGATGGAGTTGATGTCACCCTTGGTGTTCAAGGATATATTGTATGTCCCGAGGTTGAAGACGAATCTCATTTAGTTTCCTCCATCCAGGATAGGGGGTTTGAGGTGTCCTTTATAGGGACATAGGTCCGCATTCACCCTAATGGGTCTAATATCACTTCTAGTAGAGTGATTGGGACATGAGAGGGGAACCCGTATATATTGTTTTTTTATCCTTTGTATGCTTTGGTGAGTAGCAGCAGCAACAGTAAGTTATGTGAGTTGTGGCATCGAAGGATGGCTCATTTTCATCATGGAGCATTGAGATCGCTGAGAGAGATTGTGATGGGATTGCCACATTTTAGAATTGAGCATCAGGGGAGTGCAGAGGGTGTGCTCTTGGGAAGTACACCAAGACTACCTTTCCCAACAGTGATACTAGATCAGTTGGGGTACGATTTTACTTGGGTGTTCGGGAGTATTATGTTATTTTCATTGATGGCCACTCTAGGAAGACATGGATCTATTTCCTGAAGACCAAGAGTGAGGTCTTAAAGAAGTTACAAGAGTTCAAATCTCTTGTGGAGAAACAGATAGGAAATAATATCAATGTTTTGTTGTCAGACAATGGAGGTGAGTATAAGTCCACGTAGTTTGAAGATTTTTGTACCCAGCAGGGTATCATAACGAAGTTGATCGTTCCTTACAAACCACAACAAAATGGTGTTGCTGAGAGGAAGAACAAGGCCATAGTTGGTGCAGTGATATCGATGTTACATGATCAGACACGTCCATTCTACTTATGGGAAGAGGCTTGTAGTATTGTAGTGTATATGCAAAACAAGAGTCCCCATAGAGCCTTGGGGAGTGTTGAGGAAAAGATATGATATAATCTTACTCAATCATTTTTAGATCTTGCTTGGATAAGGAAATATAGACAGGAATATCACCCTATGTTTATAGCCTCAAAATTGATTTCCTAATCCACAAGTATTGGTTACAAGGGGTTAGGCTGAATTTTTATAAATAAAAGATTGTTGTCAAATTCAACATTTTTGTATAATTTTTTGAATATAACATATGAAAAAATAAATGTGGAGACAAAAGAAAAAATACCAAGTCACATATCAACACAGATGAGACAGAATAGCAATCGCTTATCTCATTCCAAGAAATCAAAAGAATCATTCTCTTTACAAAAATCCCCGAGGGAGTTTGGACCAAAGTCAAACTTAGATGTCCCTGATTAAAACCATACAAAAGGACTTCTGACAAAAGTAAAAAAAACTAAACTCTAAAAGTTGGATCAGCTTGCCACATATTTCTGCCCACTCGACTCTGCACCATATCCTTTATCAATCATGAAATTTAATTCATAAATAGACAAGTCTACACAAACTATCAAAGATAGATCAACACCTCTGAAAAACAAGTGTCTGAATGGTGTAATTCAGCCTTGAATCTTGTTGTCCACAATAGAACCCTGTTGTCATAAAATAGAATTAGGCTTTTAATGAATTAAGAATGAATGAAAACTGAACTATCTCAATAAAACTTAAGAGTATACCTTAGTATCTTTATCCGTTTATTCCCCCCTTGTTCTTCCTTCTCTTTTTGCCTTTAAGCAATCAAAATTAGGTGAAGTAGTTCAACAACCTCTTTTAGTTAAGTTAACTAAAACTCAATTAACTTTTAGTTTAGGGGAAGAATTAATATAATAATAATAAGGGTCTTTAATAAATAATAACTAGTAGGTGGGACCCCTTGTGACTCCCTTTAGTTTCGTAACAAAAATAAACATAACTTAATCAATCAATCAAACACATCCCTCCTTGAGGCCCCCATCATCATTCTCATAATTTTGAAAAATTAAATATCAATGATATTTTCAACCATATCCAAGAATATAATATCCAAAATATCTAAAAATAATATGTTTTCCAAAAACTTCAATAGTCAACTGTTCTCAACAATATATAATAAAATATACTCAAAACCCATATTTTCTACTTTGGGAGGAAATTTTCCCTTTGTTGTTGATGTCTCCATTTAACGTTTTTGAATTAGCCTTAGGCTGTCTCGAGCCTTTAATCTTGAATTCACCGATAACACAAGAGCATTCATATCTCAAGTGCATGCATGATGAAACAAATTTGGCTGAATCACTTGAGGGAGAAGAGGTGGAAGCAACAACTTTTCCTTTATCATGTGTATAGTGGGCTTCAATTTTGAGTCTCTTGCTTGCGTGGGAATATTGTACAGGTGAGTGTGCAGGGGAAACTTGGACAATTGGGTTAACATGTGGAGGAGGAGCAGGTAGAGACAAATTGGGCCAGCCACGATGTTGGGAGACTGTCAGGTGGTCAATCTATTGCCATCCGTCATTTTCAGGGAATTCAGGTTGTAACGAGACGTGAGGGGGAACTGGAATACCAAGAACATGTTGGGGTTGGAAGGGAGGCCTTTCTGTCCTAGGTTAGACTACCCCTTGTCCAATCCAACTGAAAAATCTAGCTTGGAAGAGTTGGTTTAACTCTTGTGGATCTGCATCAAAATGTATCGTAAATCTTGGCCTTCTAGGGCCCCTGTTCCAGTTTCCTCTTCCCATGTTATTTCGACCATGGCTTCCTCTGTTGAAGAAGCTCATTCATGTGTGAAGTGTTTATTAGAAACTAGATTCTTAAACAAACCATACATGACATCTCTTTAAATATGAAACAAAGTTTGGCTCAACAACACATCAGACCCATGCAATCCAATCCATAAATATCGTTTAATACTTGACAATGAACAAGGGGTGAATAAGGGTTCTGGGATATCTGAGGGGGTTGTATTGAGCAGAAAAGCGATAAAATGAAAGGGAGTAGATCATGGTTATTTCTCAACAAATCATTAAACAATCAACTATGTTGCAATAACAAAACATATCAATTGTAACCCATCTTTGTGTCATCCTTTAATTGTTTTAATACAGAGTTTCCATTTAATTATAATTTAATTTTAACAACAGGGTGTGCAAAGTGAATCTGGGAATGTGAGGGGATTTGTAATGTGTGAAAAGTGAGAGAATGACAAGGAAAATAATGGATATTGTTCATAAAACAAATTAAGTAATCAATAATCATAACTCTGTAATAAAATCAATCCAAAAATCACCAATATTCCTTGTTAATGTTTATCAAATTGTTTATCAATTGTTTGTTGTCCCAATATTTACATTTTCCATAACTTCTCAATTTATAATAGTCTGTGCAGTCATAAATCATAAACAAAACAACCTCTCCACTCAACAGTCCTGTTTAACAAAGCGTTGATCCTCTCTTTCTTTTCCTTCTTTTAAGAAATTTAAAAAAACACAAAACAATATGCTTGACCTCTATTTCTGATAAACCATAATGCATCACAATAATAATTGACATCCAATGTTTACCAATTACAATCGGGCCTATTTAAAATATACACAGGTTCTTTTTCAAACATGAACAAACTTCCAAACTATGCTTGATTACACACAATCTTCATCATATCCATCGACAAGATCTTGCAACGAAAAAACATTCAACATAAAACCCAAGCCTTATCAATGTTGACATAACTTCCTTTCAAAACCATTGGTAATATGTGCGATGATCCAAAAAATATATTAAGCGAACATCACCAACTACATAGGCATCATTTTAAAACTAGCCATAACCCTGACCGGGCCTAGCAAAAAAAACACATAGTTGTTTCCAATTGCAATCAAGAACATGTTGGTAAAAGAATAGTGAGTGGAACCAAAATGAAAGAAGATAGTTCTCAACTGTATGCAAACACCTATAAATGTTCAACCAATTTTATCATAGAAAGATGAGACAAAGACTCAATGAAAAACCTCCATGACCATTCCACTGATAAACTCATATTTACCAACCAAGAAGGTGCCCAAGGGGAGAAAAGAAAGTTGGAACTAAATTGGGCTCTGTCAAAAACCAATGCAAGGAAACAACAATAGTGCGTTCAAATTTTAACAATAACACAGAGAGTTCAAGGTCTTTTGAGACTTCTATCAACCACAGGTAAGAATAACTTTCCAAAAAGACACAACAATGAGCCACACATTCTTCTTATTACTCCAAGTCGCAGACAAGACCAATGATTAACACATGAGGAGAGAAAAAGCAGGTAGATAGTAACCCAATGCACATAGTGCATTTAACATTTGTAGAGGAGAGGTGAAGTTAATTGTACAGTGGCAGTTATTAAAATAACACACAGAGATATAACCTCTGTATCCATATTCTTAAGAGTTGAATAACCTGACATCAATACCACTGAGGACGCATACATCCTTATAACGTTGAGATATAGCTTGTACCATCCCACAACTATACAGTACATATTAATGTTATGGCCACCCCAAAATTGGATATGGGGATACTTCGCTAAAAAAGACAATAAGAATGAGCCAACGACCATGACTTTGGGTTTTAAGAAATAACACAACAACTACTAGCAATTTGAATGTGACTGGATAAGGGTTACAATCATAACTATGAGGGCACAAAATAACGGATGGTAACACAGAGAATGAAACCATCCACCATCAATATAGAGCGATATGTACCACGTTCACTTATTATCCACAGAGATCCATCACGATTTTAAACCAACTGAGCAACCAGTCAATGCACAACTTAAACAAAGCCCAATTCTTTTGCTTGTTATCTGAAACATTTTACAGTCATCATAGAGAGATACAACACACATTTACATAGTCGAAATTCTCAGGAACACACAGAGAGATACTAACTAATGTCATCCTTTATTACATGGAAAACATATTTAGGCCTTATTAACTAATGTTGGCCTTTATTACATGGAAGACATATTATTCTATGTACTTGAGGGGTTAGGTCCCTAACACTTTGACATCAATGAAAATAATTTATTAAATAGGGAGGTCATGTGTGTGGGTTTAATGTGTTGGTTTTGTCCCTAGATTCATGAAATCTTCCTTAAATTCCTAAAGAGTAGGTTTCCTCCTATCACTATTTTTAGGAACAATTGACCCATGAATTATTCTCAAAAAGTGTAATGGTTCACATAACTCCACTATGAGACCAAATATCCCCTTCAAAGTTCATGTGTTTTTCATGTTCCTTAATTATTATAATCTTTTTTTATGGCCTAAGGCTTGGGTTCCCACCTAACCATATCTGGGACCCTGAGACCCATACCTAGATCTAAACACTTCATAATATCGTCAATATCCCCACTCGGAGGGTAAGAATATGCTTAAGAGGTCATGTATAGTGGATCAAGGTGTCGTTCTTGAACTTTGATTCTTAGAAGCTTCCTTTATTATGTAAGGCCTGGGGTTTCTCCTTCAAAGATGTATAAGGCCCAAAGAATCATGTACCTAGTATCAAAAATCCCCTAATGGCACATGTATCCTAGTCAAAGGAAAGGATAACCTTCAGAGGGCTTGTGTGGTGGTTCAAGGTGTTTTTCATAGCCATGTTTTCCAAAAGATTACTTTATGGTCCAATCATCGTGTTTCCTCCCATGACCATGTCAAGGGCCTCAAGTCTCATAACTAGTGCTCAAAATATTCTAATGATGCATGTATCCCTGCTTGAGTCATTGTTCTTCACCTATATGTTTAGAAGCTTGATTTACAACCTAAGTCTTGGTATTCCTCCACAAACCATGTCCACGACCCTAAGACTAATACCTAGTGTCGAAATTTTCCTAATTTTATTAATATCTCCATCCATAGGCCAAGGATATCATTGGCAGGTCAAGTGTGGTGGTTCGAGGTGTTGGTCCAAGATCTTGATACTCAGAAGCAACCTCTATAGACTAAGGCCCAAGTTTTCTTCCCTTGTCATGTCAAGGACCCTAGTACCCATACTCAATGCTCAAATCCTCCTAATTTCATTGATATCCCCACTTGGAGATGAAGGATATACATTGGGAAAATTAATTTAATCACAAAAGCGCATGCGTTCCTAATAATGCACATAAAATTTGAAGAACATGCATGTGCTTTTAAGAAGGCGCATGTGCTTTATAACACATGTGTGATTTATAACATGTGCTTGTTCCTTTCATTCAATTATTTTTAGGTGGGATTGACAAATTTAAAATACGTGTTTGTTGATTTGGTTTCTTCGAATTTAGGTTCAGAATGACAAACCTGGGGGTTTGGGCTGCATTTACATCAAGACCCCCATTTTTGTGAATGACTCTCAATATCTCTATTTTTAATGTTATTTTTGTACAAGCTACACAAATCCATCGTTGATGAAACTACACACATATAGAGTCGATTATGAAAATTTCATATATATATATAGACCAAGATCTACAATCTAAAAAAATTGTTTGATTATGTTAAGAACCTCCTACCCTACATGAATGCAAGGTCTTGTAATTTCAAGGATATTATGACTTTTATAATTTTCAAAAAAAAAAAAAAAAATTAACATTATAAATTTTCAAAAAATATCCCTACCCAAGAACAATGTGTTCTCTAATTATACAAAAAAAATTAAGTAAATTTCATCATTTAGGTACTCAACACCGGCAAGAACAAAAACATATGCATTATATTTGAATGAAAAATAATATACCATTGTTAGAAAAACTCAAATTTCACAAAGATACAAAAATCATATAAATAAAAATTACATAATCTAAAAGCTAATTCAATTTCCTACATTTCATGTTTTTACACCATATTCAAATTCATTTTGAAAGCACCTTGAATCATCCCTCTAAGTTAATAGATTGTTCTTTTTCCATATTTACATTGCTACTAGCGCGTCATGAAAAATCATGATTAATTTGCACCCACACTTCAATGCATACATTCAAGCATGGTAAAATAGTAATTTGATATGAAATGGAAAATAATTTTAAATTATTTTTTTTATATATTTTTAAATATTACTAGTTTTTTTTTTCATATTAAATTACATTACTATTTACAACAACATTATACTTGAGATTTGAAGGTTGAAGAAAAGCGTGGTTCTTTACTTATACGTATAAGGGTTTTTCTCAACTCCCACCATTTTATTTCACTAAGATAAAAAGTTAACACAAGGAGGCCATTGCTTATCTTAAGTAAAAAAATCCATGAAAGTCATCATCAAAAACAGAAAACACAAATGCAATGTGAAAGCTACCAAAAGATGCTATAGAAATAGTAACGTTTTATGTTTTTAGACCTTTTGTCATTTTTCATATTAGATATTTGCTTAAAAGTTGAATTGAGGTAAAGCATTTTTCTCTTTTATTACAAATGAATGTGTTGATTTGTTGAAAGTATTAAAAATAGGGTGGATTTCATTCTATTGAACACACTCAATTTTTTTTCCAATAGTAAAATTTCACAATTTTAATGAAAGTGTTATTATTGGTTATAAGGAAAAGTCATTTTTTTCTATTGATATTGATATTAGAAGTTTCATTGCAATCCATGTGTAATGAATTAGGGATCAACAAGTCTCACTATCTGTGTGACAATTATACTTTTTGTTTTGTTTGATTGTATAAGTTTCATGGATCTCATCAAGCCTCGCCATATGTATGACAATCATACCTTTTTTTTGTTTGATTGTATAAGTTTTCTTAGATCCAAAATGTTATATGTGTCACAACTGTACTTTTTTATTTGTTTGTTTATATAAGTTTCATGGATCCAAAAAAGTTATATATGGGACAATTATACTTTTTGTTAGCTATATGTGAGACAACCCTACTTTTTTGTTTTGTATGATTGTATAATTTTCATGGATCCAAAAAATTTATATGTATGGCAATCATACTTTTCATTTTGTTTGATTGGATGAGTTTTATGGATCAAAAAAGTTATATGTGACATTGTACTTTATGTTGTATAAGTTTCATGTGTGATAACTATACTTTTTGTTTTGTTTGATTGTATAAGTTTTGTGGATCCAAGAAAGTAGTTATATATATGATAACCATACTTTTTGTTTTGATTGTATAAGTTTCATAGATTTCGACAAACCTCCCCATATGTATGATAACCATACTTTTTATTTTCTTTGATTATATAAATTTCATAGATCCAAAAAAATAATATGAAATAAATGGAATGTGGTCATCTCTCATATACCATGGACGTTGTTGTAAATAATATGAATGCTTAATAGTGAATAGTGTCCTTCTTTGGATAGATTAATAGTTTGAGAGAAATATTTCGATGTTTTATACAAAAGGTTGAAATCAAGAAATCTTTCACTGCATGAAACTTAATGTCAATGCTACTTACTTAAAGATGTTCAAATCATAAATGTTTTAAAAAAATATTCATTATCTTTTCTTATAAAAAATTGTTTTCGTTACCTTTTCTTATAAAGTAATCCTCTTTACTTAAATAATATTTTGTATGTTGTTTTGTAATATTGTGTTTTGTAATTTATTCAATTATTTAGTTTCATGTTTTGTATTAATTTCTTAATATTAAATGAAAAAAATTTCACCTAAATAAATTTGATTTCCGCACTTGAGATAGCTTCAAGTTTAAGATAAATTTACCTTGGTTTAACTTTTTACATGTTGTCACGTACAAATGTATATATATAGTTTTTTTTTTTTGTTACATTACATAACATCTCTCTTACAATAAGTTGTAAAGCACATAGCTACTCTCCACAAAAAATTGCACTCTTACTCATATTTGCAGTATTTTCAAAACTTGAAAAAAATATGCAAATGACTAATTATGACATTTGTATCATACAAAAATAGGTGAATAAATGTGATATTTGTTTGTGAGTAAACTTAGGAAACTTATAATTGAGTATGATAGATGCCTAACATTTAAGAATTGATTGTAACTTCCAAGTCAAAGCAAGGGAAGCAGTTTGTGATGAACATTAAATCACTTTTCCTATTAAGATTACCATGTAGGAATATGCTATTATGTTTCTATGATGATGTTGTTGATTGGGTGGTCATCACCTCGGTGACATGGTTTAATAACTTCCTATGAATCTGTTAACTCTGGCGGTTGTATCTGAAGTTAACAAGTCAAACTTTTGGTTTAACGCAAATGTGGACCAACAATTGGTATTGGTGTAGAGTACCTCAGTTGGTGTTGGGGGGGGAGATTGGTGACTTGGTGGTCAACACCTCCTTAGGGACTCGTGACATGGATTAACAACATCATGTGGATCCGTTAACTCTGACAGTTGTATCGAAGACAACGTTATATCAAAAACTTCTAATAAGTAGAACTCTAATGATTGTATCAAAAACTAATAAGTGGACCTTATACCAAAAACTAATAGATCAACCAAATGGAAAACCTGGATCAACAAATGTATATTTATAGTGTTAATATGATGTATATATTTACAAACTAGACCATATATTTTTTGCAGTAGCCATGATTATAGAATTCTCACTAAATTGAGTTGGCCCTTCCGATAATCCAAATGTACAATCAAATTAAGCTCTGGGAAGATGAATATCTTTCATGATGCATCAACTTTGTTTTAGTTAGAAGTGATTAGCATTTATATGATGCATTGAATATCTTATGGTAGACTTCAAATAATTATTGTCACCATGGCCAACAGATTGTCACCTATGTCACTATTTGAATCCTGTTACAAATTAGGTTCTCTATTGTGAAGCCATCGCTCTTAGAATGGACAACTAATGATAAACGAGGTAGCATTCAACCAATGGCAATGACAACGATGTCAAAATGTTGTTAAAGGGTAACCTTGGTTACCATAGGAGGTGGGGTAGGAGGAGGAGAGCTTTGTCACTAAACGAGGATTTCCATTACATTGTCATTAATAAAAAGTTAAATTTTGATGTATTTTAAATTTTGAAATTTAGTTTAACCTGTCAAGCATTCAATCGATTGTAGCCATTCAAAGTGAAATAGGACCCTGCTCTTCAAATTTGATTCTTGAATTAACAACCATAAAGGCCCTTGAGATCCTTACCTGTATCATTATTAAGAGTCTCAAACTATCCAAAACACTAGCGCTATGGAGGACTCAAAGAGAGCTGGCGTATTTAACAATGGTGTTGTCTAACTCTTCTACATTTTTGTTTTTTCTCCCAAATTTGATGACATAAATCTGCATGAAATTACAATTTTATGTTGTTTAAATTCCATTTTTGAATTTAGAAATGGATTCAGCGTGATGAAAAAATACTGGGGCACTCAGATTATATAGAATTAACCACTTGAATTTGCAAATCCAACAAATTCTCATCGGATTTTGAATAAAATTTAACGAAAAATATTGCCAAACAAAAAAAAGACAAAAATATAGAACAATTAAACTACGGATTTAACAACACAACATTTAGAGAATTAAAAATAATGATACATCCCAAGACACTAACAATGATATTGAGAGGAGGCAATAACAAAAATGCAACATCAGATGGATAAAGAGTGATCTGAACTTGGGGGTGATAAGTTTCCAATAATTGGTTGTTTCTGTCACTCCTTCAAAAGGGTCAGTTATAGATCGTTTTACTTGAGCAATGTGAAATTAAAGGTAAAGTTGAAGTCTTATGCGCTTGAATTCGAAGTGAATGAAACCTTTTTAGTTTTCCTTATGTGTGATATGGCGTGCTTTCATTTAACATCCTATGTGCGGAAATTCATGGAAAAACAACATAAGAACATAATACACATAATGGATATGACACTTCCCTTGATAACGGAGTTCACCCAATGTGGGCTACCTCTCTGGGTCATGCTCCAAAGCCTGACTAATTTATTATCTTCGTTGTAATGATGTCTTTCCTTGACAATTTGTAAGGCCAAAGTCCATTTTCGGTGACGTCAACAAGAGATCGGAATGTGATCAAGAATGTATACAGCTTCACAAGTTCTCATACTCATGAGGCATCCATGATGCTAACATGGACATCATTTCCACATACTTAATACATAAAAAGAGGAAGAATAAAATATGACCCCCATCAACATGGAGCCATCAAAATCCTTAGATATACTGCTCAGATCCAAGCAAAAATATGCAACCCATACAAAGATCCTGAAACCACGAGATTTAGAACTGCTTCATTGGCCACTTATCATGCAAGTGCCACAATTTCTCTGTCACATATAACTGATTGATTTGATGTGAAAGAAGAGAAGAAAAGAAAGATAGAAGGAACAAGTTGATCTTGCTTCCTTACTGTAGCCTCTCTATGTTCCTTCAGACCTGTAACATGCATGCTATGTTGTAACATTTAATGACAAAACAACATAATGAAAATCATGCTTACATTGGCTTCTCCAAAGCTTAGCTTGTTGATCTGAATCTCTACTGAAAAAATAGACATCACCATTGGATTCACATCGTTGAATTACCTAAAAACAACTTTCAAATCGTCTTCATCTAAGTCAGACACTTTCCGGCCCAAGAGACACCTCTGCCTCGGTTATCGTGCCACTGCCTCTGCAATAAATGACTCATTCTAGAGTTAGCATACATAATATTTTCTCAGATCATAAAACTAACACCACCACTATGTTTATGGCATCATTTTACCTAAAAATGTCTGTCTCCGCGCTTTGATCTGAGTCAGACACTTTTTAGCTCAAGAGGCATCCTTGCCTCGGTTTGTGTGCCACTGCTCCTGCAATAAATGATGAGAAATATCAAAAAGCATGCCAAAATCCATACCAGGCCATACAAGTCCATACGAATCCATACGGACATGCTCAGACTCCTCTCTCGTGCTATGTGCATGTCCTGAATGCACTGTCGAGAGCCCTTCTTATACAAGTTTTCGAGAAGTTATGTACTAAGTGAAGTGGTTGGTGTGTTGGTTAGAGTGGCTAAATTTAAGGCACGGTTAGGCGGAGGTCCTAGGATCAAATCTCGTGGACTCCTCTTTTTGGCAAGTGGTTACAACAAATGTGGGCATGCTCTGCTAAATATAGCGAGCGGTTACAAACTGAGGGAATGGCTAAAAATAGAGGAATATACTATAATTGGTGGTAGTTGGGTTAAGCCCCTAAATGGGTGGAGGCTAGGTTCATATGGAGAAATACATGTAATCAGGGGATGGGATGAAGGCCTAGCCCCTTTCCTTTGGCACCTTAGTTCAAACTTACACTTAAATAATATTTGACACATATCATAAACAAGGTCTATGGTATGGTGTAGTGGTAGCGTGGATTTGTGGGGCCTTTGGGCTAGTGAGAGGTCATGACTTTGAATTCGGTGGAGTCAATAAAATTTTGGTCATGCCAACCATTGGAGGTGTGCCACATGGTATCCCATGACTGGGCCACGTGGCACCATATAACTTGTCCACAAACTTGCCACTTGTCACAATCTGATTTGCCCATGAAACTAACACGTGTCATCACCTAACTTGCCCACATGTCTTCCATCCTTGCCACATCATCCCATGCCAACTCAGATGTACAGGCGTGCCACGTGTCACCCTTGCAGTGGTGCAACGTGTCACTTTGACTTTTTTACTTTTGACCAAGTTTGACTGAACTTTGACTGCTTATAACTTTTGATTCATAACTCTGTTTGACGATTCATTTGCACTGTTAGAAATCTTGCAACGCACTCTTCATGATCATTTCATTTTAACGGAGTTCTGGGAACTTTGAATTTTTCCCTTTCTCTGCCTGTTGAGGCCATTCTTAGCCTCTTGGGACACTTCTGAAACTTCTGTGATGTTCCCTAGATCCATCCAGATCAAAGAGGAGGTAATAGACAATATAATACTATGCACTTCTCATAAATCATGCCAAGGACAGTATGCACCATTCAAAAATTTTACCATGAACATTGTACATTGTGTGCAAGGTTTCTTGTGCAGAATTTATCACTTCAATATTCTTGTTAAGTTTTGTTTTTCTTGAACTTGTTAATTTAATGTTCTTTAAGGTTTCATGTTTGAAACTTGTTATCTCAATGTTCTTGGCAAGGTTTCCCAATGCCTTTTAGACCTATGGGAAACTTAAATGCAATTCAAGTTTCCTATAAACCAAGGAAGGAGACCTAACTATTATGAAATTATCAACCCTGACTAAGTAGAATGGAAATTTCAATAAGGAATTAAGAATAGGCGAAAAAATAAAGTTCAGTATTTTCATTGAAGAAAAATCCAATCAAACGAAAGCTTCATAAAAGGTAGAAACTCTAACAATAGATATTTTAAATAGACATGTAACTTGTTTTATAGAGATGACTATAGTAGATATATTAATGTTTGTTTTAGTTGCTTGTACTAAAGGTAAGGAGACAACTACATCTAACGAGAGGAAGGAAGCAACCAGATCCACAACCAACTAATGCTTTTAGTTATCAAGGTTCCCCATTTAGAATTTGTGTATTGGAATGTTAACCATTGTTGTTTCTTGGAATGATATTGAACATGAGAGAATGCATGTAAGGAGAATGAACCATGGTATCCCTATATTCTAGTTTCCAAACCCAAGCATGCAATAAAACCCATAACATATAACAATTACCAACATGCAAGGAAGAAAGCAAACAACCTACATTTGGTTGGAAGAATTTGTAGATTGATTGAATGCATGCTAAGCCTAACACAAGTGGATTTATCCTACAATAATATATTAAGTCTAGTCCCTAGTACTAGTTAATTCACTTACTTTAATGCAACTTCCAACATGTAAAAAAACCCACAATAAACATCAATCACTAGCATGCAAGCAAACCCATAGAAATTACCAACAGTTACCACCATGCAAGCAAACAAACAAACATCAAACATTTGGTTGGAAGCATTACTAAAGATATTTAAGGCATGCCAAACTTAACATCTATGGATTTATCCTACAACAATCTCTCAGGTACAGTTCTTGGTACTAGCCACTTCATTTGCTTCAATGCAACTCTCTTTTTTGGTAATATTGAGCTCTGTGGACCACATTCAAGACCTTGCAAAGACCTATCTTCATTGGTGCAAGCCCATATCAAAGGCCAATTTTGCCAACTTTCAAGTTGCTTTTGATCATAAGGCTTCTTATTTTCTTCATGGCCTTTGTAATTGTTACTACTATTAATACAAGGACAATAGAAAAGGAAAACACTTTAAGGAAATGGAAGTTGGTTAAATTCTAGAGGATGGATTTTTCTTGTGAAGATGTCCTAGAGAGCTTGAAGTAAGACAACATTATAGGTAAAGGAGGAGAAGGAATGGTATACAAAGGCCTAATACCCAATGGAGAGGAAGTTGTAGTGAAAAATCAAGCAAACCCACACCATAAAACAATTACTAGTAGTTACCAGCATGAAACAAACAAATAGTTACCCATAGATTACTAGCATGCAACAAAATAAACAATTATCCATAAAAAATAACAATTACCAACATACAACCAAAAAAACAAACACAAGTAAACCCACATACAGAGAAGTTCCAAATATATTTTCATGAATATTTTGATGTGTTGAAAAACAATGAGGTTCATAGGATGGTAGGATTGAAATCCTACCAAAAAAATATGTTTCATTTTCCCCAATACATACTCTATTTATAGGTCCACAACCAAACCATTTATCATTTACCTGCCACAACATCCACAAAAGAAATATGGGGTTAGAAATGTTCATTAAACAGGCCAAAATCGAATTGCAAAGATATGGGGACTTCACCTTACCTTCTCTTTGTTTGTAGGTGTAGAGAAGGTTGAAACCCATCTCAAAAATTTCATTGGTTTCCTATAACAAATGGTTCTAAACCAAATACCATCATAGACTAGAATGATCATGTTCCTCTCTCCTTATGTAACTCAACAACTCAAACAGAAGGCCAAAACTAAAATGCGTCCCACCCAACAGAGGACTATGTAGGGATCAAAGAGTAATTTTTCACTAGACATAGTGGTTTGGGAACTACATATAGAGCATGGGTAATCAAAAGACCATACAATCAACCATGCCAAGTCTAATGACAAACAATGAACCCATGCACAATTACATAGACAAGTTCAACCAATTCAGGTGGAGAGATCACTCCACTATCGTGCTTGATCAGAAATGGCTAGGAGAAGGATATTATTCAATGATAGAACACCATTCATGATGTTATTCAATGCACAATGAATACCATAATCGCCACCACACAACCCTCAACCAATGTGGATGTTTGTATACACCATGTTGACTCATCCACATGGGTAATTCTATCACAGAAAATTGAATGAATCACTAGTGGTGTCTCTCCTCCAGTAGAAATCATGCTAATTGATTTGTAGTAAGGTTCACATAAAATTTGTGACAATGTTTGACATGTGAAAATCATCAAAGAGTTCCCAAAAGAATTATATTTTGGTGGCACCACTTCTTCTTACCATGTGGTTTCTAGTACATCAATCCCTTATGACTTCACCAATTCTTCGACTCCATCAAGGACCATTGTGTAATTGCTACAACTACCTATGTATGTGATTTCAATTGGTGTGAA
>ML787293.1:109436-165025 GCA_009831015.1 Picea engelmannii | reverse complement strand
ACTCTCAATATCTCTATTTTTAATGTTATTTTTGTACAAGCTACACAAATCCATCGTTGATGAAACTACACACATATAGAGTCGATTATGAAAATTTCATATATATATATAGACCAAGATCTACAATCTAAAAAAATTGTTTGATTATGTTAAGAACCTCCTACCCTACATGAATGCAAGGTCTTGTAATTTCAAGGATATTATGACTTTTATAATTTTCAAAAAAAAAAAAAAAAATTAACATTATAAATTTTCAAAAAATATCCCTACCCAAGAACAATGTGTTCTCTAATTATACAAAAAAAATTAAGTAAATTTCATCATTTAGGTACTCAACACCGGCAAGAACAAAAACATATGCATTATATTTGAATGAAAAATAATATACCATTGTTAGAAAAACTCAAATTTCACAAAGATACAAAAATCATATAAATAAAAATTACATAATCTAAAAGCTAATTCAATTTCCTACATTTCATGTTTTTACACCATATTCAAATTCATTTTGAAAGCACCTTGAATCATCCCTCTAAGTTAATAGATTGTTCTTTTTCCATATTTACATTGCTACTAGCGCGTCATGAAAAATCATGATTAATTTGCACCCACACTTCAATGCATACATTCAAGCATGGTAAAATAGTAATTTGATATGAAATGGAAAATAATTTTAAATTATTTTTTTTATATATTTTTAAATATTACTAGTTTTTTTTTTCATATTAAATTACATTACTATTTACAACAACATTATACTTGAGATTTGAAGGTTGAAGAAAAGCGTGGTTCTTTACTTATACGTATAAGGGTTTTTCTCAACTCCCACCATTTTATTTCACTAAGATAAAAAGTTAACACAAGGAGGCCATTGCTTATCTTAAGTAAAAAAATCCATGAAAGTCATCATCAAAAACAGAAAACACAAATGCAATGTGAAAGCTACCAAAAGATGCTATAGAAATAGTAACGTTTTATGTTTTTAGACCTTTTGTCATTTTTCATATTAGATATTTGCTTAAAAGTTGAATTGAGGTAAAGCATTTTTCTCTTTTATTACAAATGAATGTGTTGATTTGTTGAAAGTATTAAAAATAGGGTGGATTTCATTCTATTGAACACACTCAATTTTTTTTCCAATAGTAAAATTTCACAATTTTAATGAAAGTGTTATTATTGGTTATAAGGAAAAGTCATTTTTTTCTATTGATATTGATATTAGAAGTTTCATTGCAATCCATGTGTAATGAATTAGGGATCAACAAGTCTCACTATCTGTGTGACAATTATACTTTTTGTTTTGTTTGATTGTATAAGTTTCATGGATCTCATCAAGCCTCGCCATATGTATGACAATCATACCTTTTTTTTGTTTGATTGTATAAGTTTTCTTAGATCCAAAATGTTATATGTGTCACAACTGTACTTTTTTATTTGTTTGTTTATATAAGTTTCATGGATCCAAAAAAGTTATATATGGGACAATTATACTTTTTGTTAGCTATATGTGAGACAACCCTACTTTTTTGTTTTGTATGATTGTATAATTTTCATGGATCCAAAAAATTTATATGTATGGCAATCATACTTTTCATTTTGTTTGATTGGATGAGTTTTATGGATCAAAAAAGTTATATGTGACATTGTACTTTATGTTGTATAAGTTTCATGTGTGATAACTATACTTTTTGTTTTGTTTGATTGTATAAGTTTTGTGGATCCAAGAAAGTAGTTATATATATGATAACCATACTTTTTGTTTTGATTGTATAAGTTTCATAGATTTCGACAAACCTCCCCATATGTATGATAACCATACTTTTTATTTTCTTTGATTATATAAATTTCATAGATCCAAAAAAATAATATGAAATAAATGGAATGTGGTCATCTCTCATATACCATGGACGTTGTTGTAAATAATATGAATGCTTAATAGTGAATAGTGTCCTTCTTTGGATAGATTAATAGTTTGAGAGAAATATTTCGATGTTTTATACAAAAGGTTGAAATCAAGAAATCTTTCACTGCATGAAACTTAATGTCAATGCTACTTACTTAAAGATGTTCAAATCATAAATGTTTTAAAAAAATATTCATTATCTTTTCTTATAAAAAATTGTTTTCGTTACCTTTTCTTATAAAGTAATCCTCTTTACTTAAATAATATTTTGTATGTTGTTTTGTAATATTGTGTTTTGTAATTTATTCAATTATTTAGTTTCATGTTTTGTATTAATTTCTTAATATTAAATGAAAAAAATTTCACCTAAATAAATTTGATTTCCGCACTTGAGATAGCTTCAAGTTTAAGATAAATTTACCTTGGTTTAACTTTTTACATGTTGTCACGTACAAATGTATATATATAGTTTTTTTTTTTTGTTACATTACATAACATCTCTCTTACAATAAGTTGTAAAGCACATAGCTACTCTCCACAAAAAATTGCACTCTTACTCATATTTGCAGTATTTTCAAAACTTGAAAAAAATATGCAAATGACTAATTATGACATTTGTATCATACAAAAATAGGTGAATAAATGTGATATTTGTTTGTGAGTAAACTTAGGAAACTTATAATTGAGTATGATAGATGCCTAACATTTAAGAATTGATTGTAACTTCCAAGTCAAAGCAAGGGAAGCAGTTTGTGATGAACATTAAATCACTTTTCCTATTAAGATTACCATGTAGGAATATGCTATTATGTTTCTATGATGATGTTGTTGATTGGGTGGTCATCACCTCGGTGACATGGTTTAATAACTTCCTATGAATCTGTTAACTCTGGCGGTTGTATCTGAAGTTAACAAGTCAAACTTTTGGTTTAACGCAAATGTGGACCAACAATTGGTATTGGTGTAGAGTACCTCAGTTGGTGTTGGGGGGGGAGATTGGTGACTTGGTGGTCAACACCTCCTTAGGGACTCGTGACATGGATTAACAACATCATGTGGATCCGTTAACTCTGACAGTTGTATCGAAGACAACGTTATATCAAAAACTTCTAATAAGTAGAACTCTAATGATTGTATCAAAAACTAATAAGTGGACCTTATACCAAAAACTAATAGATCAACCAAATGGAAAACCTGGATCAACAAATGTATATTTATAGTGTTAATATGATGTATATATTTACAAACTAGACCATATATTTTTTGCAGTAGCCATGATTATAGAATTCTCACTAAATTGAGTTGGCCCTTCCGATAATCCAAATGTACAATCAAATTAAGCTCTGGGAAGATGAATATCTTTCATGATGCATCAACTTTGTTTTAGTTAGAAGTGATTAGCATTTATATGATGCATTGAATATCTTATGGTAGACTTCAAATAATTATTGTCACCATGGCCAACAGATTGTCACCTATGTCACTATTTGAATCCTGTTACAAATTAGGTTCTCTATTGTGAAGCCATCGCTCTTAGAATGGACAACTAATGATAAACGAGGTAGCATTCAACCAATGGCAATGACAACGATGTCAAAATGTTGTTAAAGGGTAACCTTGGTTACCATAGGAGGTGGGGTAGGAGGAGGAGAGCTTTGTCACTAAACGAGGATTTCCATTACATTGTCATTAATAAAAAGTTAAATTTTGATGTATTTTAAATTTTGAAATTTAGTTTAACCTGTCAAGCATTCAATCGATTGTAGCCATTCAAAGTGAAATAGGACCCTGCTCTTCAAATTTGATTCTTGAATTAACAACCATAAAGGCCCTTGAGATCCTTACCTGTATCATTATTAAGAGTCTCAAACTATCCAAAACACTAGCGCTATGGAGGACTCAAAGAGAGCTGGCGTATTTAACAATGGTGTTGTCTAACTCTTCTACATTTTTGTTTTTTCTCCCAAATTTGATGACATAAATCTGCATGAAATTACAATTTTATGTTGTTTAAATTCCATTTTTGAATTTAGAAATGGATTCAGCGTGATGAAAAAATACTGGGGCACTCAGATTATATAGAATTAACCACTTGAATTTGCAAATCCAACAAATTCTCATCGGATTTTGAATAAAATTTAACGAAAAATATTGCCAAACAAAAAAAAGACAAAAATATAGAACAATTAAACTACGGATTTAACAACACAACATTTAGAGAATTAAAAATAATGATACATCCCAAGACACTAACAATGATATTGAGAGGAGGCAATAACAAAAATGCAACATCAGATGGATAAAGAGTGATCTGAACTTGGGGGTGATAAGTTTCCAATAATTGGTTGTTTCTGTCACTCCTTCAAAAGGGTCAGTTATAGATCGTTTTACTTGAGCAATGTGAAATTAAAGGTAAAGTTGAAGTCTTATGCGCTTGAATTCGAAGTGAATGAAACCTTTTTAGTTTTCCTTATGTGTGATATGGCGTGCTTTCATTTAACATCCTATGTGCGGAAATTCATGGAAAAACAACATAAGAACATAATACACATAATGGATATGACACTTCCCTTGATAACGGAGTTCACCCAATGTGGGCTACCTCTCTGGGTCATGCTCCAAAGCCTGACTAATTTATTATCTTCGTTGTAATGATGTCTTTCCTTGACAATTTGTAAGGCCAAAGTCCATTTTCGGTGACGTCAACAAGAGATCGGAATGTGATCAAGAATGTATACAGCTTCACAAGTTCTCATACTCATGAGGCATCCATGATGCTAACATGGACATCATTTCCACATACTTAATACATAAAAAGAGGAAGAATAAAATATGACCCCCATCAACATGGAGCCATCAAAATCCTTAGATATACTGCTCAGATCCAAGCAAAAATATGCAACCCATACAAAGATCCTGAAACCACGAGATTTAGAACTGCTTCATTGGCCACTTATCATGCAAGTGCCACAATTTCTCTGTCACATATAACTGATTGATTTGATGTGAAAGAAGAGAAGAAAAGAAAGATAGAAGGAACAAGTTGATCTTGCTTCCTTACTGTAGCCTCTCTATGTTCCTTCAGACCTGTAACATGCATGCTATGTTGTAACATTTAATGACAAAACAACATAATGAAAATCATGCTTACATTGGCTTCTCCAAAGCTTAGCTTGTTGATCTGAATCTCTACTGAAAAAATAGACATCACCATTGGATTCACATCGTTGAATTACCTAAAAACAACTTTCAAATCGTCTTCATCTAAGTCAGACACTTTCCGGCCCAAGAGACACCTCTGCCTCGGTTATCGTGCCACTGCCTCTGCAATAAATGACTCATTCTAGAGTTAGCATACATAATATTTTCTCAGATCATAAAACTAACACCACCACTATGTTTATGGCATCATTTTACCTAAAAATGTCTGTCTCCGCGCTTTGATCTGAGTCAGACACTTTTTAGCTCAAGAGGCATCCTTGCCTCGGTTTGTGTGCCACTGCTCCTGCAATAAATGATGAGAAATATCAAAAAGCATGCCAAAATCCATACCAGGCCATACAAGTCCATACGAATCCATACGGACATGCTCAGACTCCTCTCTCGTGCTATGTGCATGTCCTGAATGCACTGTCGAGAGCCCTTCTTATACAAGTTTTCGAGAAGTTATGTACTAAGTGAAGTGGTTGGTGTGTTGGTTAGAGTGGCTAAATTTAAGGCACGGTTAGGCGGAGGTCCTAGGATCAAATCTCGTGGACTCCTCTTTTTGGCAAGTGGTTACAACAAATGTGGGCATGCTCTGCTAAATATAGCGAGCGGTTACAAACTGAGGGAATGGCTAAAAATAGAGGAATATACTATAATTGGTGGTAGTTGGGTTAAGCCCCTAAATGGGTGGAGGCTAGGTTCATATGGAGAAATACATGTAATCAGGGGATGGGATGAAGGCCTAGCCCCTTTCCTTTGGCACCTTAGTTCAAACTTACACTTAAATAATATTTGACACATATCATAAACAAGGTCTATGGTATGGTGTAGTGGTAGCGTGGATTTGTGGGGCCTTTGGGCTAGTGAGAGGTCATGACTTTGAATTCGGTGGAGTCAATAAAATTTTGGTCATGCCAACCATTGGAGGTGTGCCACATGGTATCCCATGACTGGGCCACGTGGCACCATATAACTTGTCCACAAACTTGCCACTTGTCACAATCTGATTTGCCCATGAAACTAACACGTGTCATCACCTAACTTGCCCACATGTCTTCCATCCTTGCCACATCATCCCATGCCAACTCAGATGTACAGGCGTGCCACGTGTCACCCTTGCAGTGGTGCAACGTGTCACTTTGACTTTTTTACTTTTGACCAAGTTTGACTGAACTTTGACTGCTTATAACTTTTGATTCATAACTCTGTTTGACGATTCATTTGCACTGTTAGAAATCTTGCAACGCACTCTTCATGATCATTTCATTTTAACGGAGTTCTGGGAACTTTGAATTTTTCCCTTTCTCTGCCTGTTGAGGCCATTCTTAGCCTCTTGGGACACTTCTGAAACTTCTGTGATGTTCCCTAGATCCATCCAGATCAAAGAGGAGGTAATAGACAATATAATACTATGCACTTCTCATAAATCATGCCAAGGACAGTATGCACCATTCAAAAATTTTACCATGAACATTGTACATTGTGTGCAAGGTTTCTTGTGCAGAATTTATCACTTCAATATTCTTGTTAAGTTTTGTTTTTCTTGAACTTGTTAATTTAATGTTCTTTAAGGTTTCATGTTTGAAACTTGTTATCTCAATGTTCTTGGCAAGGTTTCCCAATGCCTTTTAGACCTATGGGAAACTTAAATGCAATTCAAGTTTCCTATAAACCAAGGAAGGAGACCTAACTATTATGAAATTATCAACCCTGACTAAGTAGAATGGAAATTTCAATAAGGAATTAAGAATAGGCGAAAAAATAAAGTTCAGTATTTTCATTGAAGAAAAATCCAATCAAACGAAAGCTTCATAAAAGGTAGAAACTCTAACAATAGATATTTTAAATAGACATGTAACTTGTTTTATAGAGATGACTATAGTAGATATATTAATGTTTGTTTTAGTTGCTTGTACTAAAGGTAAGGAGACAACTACATCTAACGAGAGGAAGGAAGCAACCAGATCCACAACCAACTAATGCTTTTAGTTATCAAGGTTCCCCATTTAGAATTTGTGTATTGGAATGTTAACCATTGTTGTTTCTTGGAATGATATTGAACATGAGAGAATGCATGTAAGGAGAATGAACCATGGTATCCCTATATTCTAGTTTCCAAACCCAAGCATGCAATAAAACCCATAACATATAACAATTACCAACATGCAAGGAAGAAAGCAAACAACCTACATTTGGTTGGAAGAATTTGTAGATTGATTGAATGCATGCTAAGCCTAACACAAGTGGATTTATCCTACAATAATATATTAAGTCTAGTCCCTAGTACTAGTTAATTCACTTACTTTAATGCAACTTCCAACATGTAAAAAAACCCACAATAAACATCAATCACTAGCATGCAAGCAAACCCATAGAAATTACCAACAGTTACCACCATGCAAGCAAACAAACAAACATCAAACATTTGGTTGGAAGCATTACTAAAGATATTTAAGGCATGCCAAACTTAACATCTATGGATTTATCCTACAACAATCTCTCAGGTACAGTTCTTGGTACTAGCCACTTCATTTGCTTCAATGCAACTCTCTTTTTTGGTAATATTGAGCTCTGTGGACCACATTCAAGACCTTGCAAAGACCTATCTTCATTGGTGCAAGCCCATATCAAAGGCCAATTTTGCCAACTTTCAAGTTGCTTTTGATCATAAGGCTTCTTATTTTCTTCATGGCCTTTGTAATTGTTACTACTATTAATACAAGGACAATAGAAAAGGAAAACACTTTAAGGAAATGGAAGTTGGTTAAATTCTAGAGGATGGATTTTTCTTGTGAAGATGTCCTAGAGAGCTTGAAGTAAGACAACATTATAGGTAAAGGAGGAGAAGGAATGGTATACAAAGGCCTAATACCCAATGGAGAGGAAGTTGTAGTGAAAAATCAAGCAAACCCACACCATAAAACAATTACTAGTAGTTACCAGCATGAAACAAACAAATAGTTACCCATAGATTACTAGCATGCAACAAAATAAACAATTATCCATAAAAAATAACAATTACCAACATACAACCAAAAAAACAAACACAAGTAAACCCACATACAGAGAAGTTCCAAATATATTTTCATGAATATTTTGATGTGTTGAAAAACAATGAGGTTCATAGGATGGTAGGATTGAAATCCTACCAAAAAAATATGTTTCATTTTCCCCAATACATACTCTATTTATAGGTCCACAACCAAACCATTTATCATTTACCTGCCACAACATCCACAAAAGAAATATGGGGTTAGAAATGTTCATTAAACAGGCCAAAATCGAATTGCAAAGATATGGGGACTTCACCTTACCTTCTCTTTGTTTGTAGGTGTAGAGAAGGTTGAAACCCATCTCAAAAATTTCATTGGTTTCCTATAACAAATGGTTCTAAACCAAATACCATCATAGACTAGAATGATCATGTTCCTCTCTCCTTATGTAACTCAACAACTCAAACAGAAGGCCAAAACTAAAATGCGTCCCACCCAACAGAGGACTATGTAGGGATCAAAGAGTAATTTTTCACTAGACATAGTGGTTTGGGAACTACATATAGAGCATGGGTAATCAAAAGACCATACAATCAACCATGCCAAGTCTAATGACAAACAATGAACCCATGCACAATTACATAGACAAGTTCAACCAATTCAGGTGGAGAGATCACTCCACTATCGTGCTTGATCAGAAATGGCTAGGAGAAGGATATTATTCAATGATAGAACACCATTCATGATGTTATTCAATGCACAATGAATACCATAATCGCCACCACACAACCCTCAACCAATGTGGATGTTTGTATACACCATGTTGACTCATCCACATGGGTAATTCTATCACAGAAAATTGAATGAATCACTAGTGGTGTCTCTCCTCCAGTAGAAATCATGCTAATTGATTTGTAGTAAGGTTCACATAAAATTTGTGACAATGTTTGACATGTGAAAATCATCAAAGAGTTCCCAAAAGAATTATATTTTGGTGGCACCACTTCTTCTTACCATGTGGTTTCTAGTACATCAATCCCTTATGACTTCACCAATTCTTCGACTCCATCAAGGACCATTGTGTAATTGCTACAACTACCTATGTATGTGATTTCAATTGGTGTGAACGAGAATTGTCTATTTATGTGTCATTGTGTAGGACTCATAATCAAATACATGTTAATATAGTTATTATTGATTGGATATCGACATGCTTTGAACTTGCCTCCACACATTCTTATTAATCCATATTGAACACAATAACATTTTTTGTCAAATGTTACACCTATATGATTAGTATCCTCCACTTATTTTTTCACCAGAGAAGCTAAGTACATTCTACAATTCAATATTAAAGAGATTGTAACCCAGTACATTTAATTCATAATGTAGCATCAACATATATCATCCAAAGATAATGTGTTGTACAAAAATAAAAATATGATAAATACTGAATATAATGTGAGCTAAAAAAATGAAAATTCATATACACATGCTCACACTCACACACACAATCATATACAATTGTTTGAAGAAAACAAATATGAGGCAATTATATCTAGCATTATTCCTAGAAAAGATTTTATGTAGACAGAAAAGATTAGGAACATTGTTTTCATACAAGTCAACAACTCCTTCCTCAATGTCAACAACATTACTATTTGATTGATTTCTTAAAAGTTATGCATAACAACTAAAATTCAAATTTGAAGCTTTCACAAAACCTCTTCCACCATTTATACTAAAGTATTAAAAAAATTTCATACAAAATAAATTTAATTTTACAAATAACCTCCTAATCCTCTTGAAATGATCCTAATCCCTAATTGTTCAATTTTAACCCACTATTACATAACAAAATTTTAACCCACTATTACATAACAATTACAATTAAGAAATGTGTAAAATTCCAAATAACCCCTCAAGAATGAAGTGATCCTAATCCTCTTGAAGTGATCATAATCCTTAATTGTCCAATTTTAACCCACTATTACATAAAAATTAAGAAATGTGTAACATTCCACATATTGATGAGAATATGGATATTGTCCAAATAAGTTAATTATTTAGAAGGTGGGGATTTAGTTAAATAATAAATTAATTATTTAGATGATGGGATTTAGTCATTTTACTATGAGTATGATATATTTCCATAGAATAATAAGAATATGAATATTGTCTAGATTTAGAAAATTAATTATTTAGATGACGGGGATTTAGTTACTATGGGCATGATATGGGAATTGAATAAGAAACTTAATATGGATATCCACTAACCATAAAAACCCACTATTACATAACAATTAGAAAAGTGTGACATTCCACATATTGATAAGAATATGGATATTGTATAAATAAATTATTTATTTAGATGATGGGATTTAGTTGTATAAATAATTACATAATAATTAGAAATGTGTGACATTCCACATATTGATTGATATTGTCATAAATTAATTATTTAGATTATGGGAATTTAGTTATTTAAATGTAGGTATTTTATTATGATTATTTTTAGATTATGTAGATTTAGTTATTTAAATGTAGGTATTTTACTATGATCATGATATATTTCCATAGAATGATAGGAATATGGATATTGTTTAGATGATAGGAAATTAATTATTTAGATGACGGGGATTCAATGATATGGTCTAGATAAATTAATTATTTAGATTATGGGAATTTAGTTATTTAAATGTAGGTATTATGATTATTTTTAGATTATGGAGATTTAGTTATTTAAATGTAGGTATTTTACTACGATCATGATATATTTGCATAGAATGATGGGAATATGGATATTGTTTAGATTATAGGAAATTAATTATTTAGATGATGGGTATTTAGTTATTAAATGTAGACATTTTACTATGGGCATGATATTTTTATTTTGCTTTAGAATATGTGAAATTTATATAAACTTAGTTATTATATTGAGGATAATGTTAATAGATATATTAGATATAAATGTTAAGATTTTGACATTACTTAATTGTTACAATTAATAATATAAATATAATTGTTACAATTCATATTATAAATATGAAATATTTGTAATATTAATTTTAACTTGGATATTAATCTTATATTTAATTTATTGTTAATTTATGTTACAAATATGAAATATTTATAGTATCAATTTTAATGTGGAGGATGTTAATTTTTTTATCGCACAATTTGTAGTTTGGGAAAAGTCCAATCCAAGCCAAAAGTGCATGACATAATTGGGAATACCTATCGCTGTCATTTCAATAGATACTTCCCTCGTTTTAGTGAAGGACAAGTCCAACACCTTCTCGGGTGACCCTCAAGGGGTTGAAAGGGGAGAACCAAGGAGCTAGAAGAACGCCCCTATAGGTCACAGTCTAAGATGATTTAGAGGCTTGAGAACAGAGTCTTTGGAAATGGTGAATGGTTTTCAAGGTTGCATACCTGCAAAACAATGTTAGACAACCAAAACAAGACATGATGATATAAGCCTCAAAACCAATGGGAAATCAGCAAGAAACCTTTATGTCCCAAAATTGTAGCAGTATGGAAATATATACATATATTAGCAGTAAAGAAACTATGATAGCTACAAATTAAACCATCAAAATCAAACATATTGTTGGTGGAAATATATGTATAAATTTCATACATCAAATCATCAACTTGGGTCTCATAAGCTTTGAGATGCAATCACAGTAAATGCATAATGAAATCCTATTCTAGTTTATGCTAACAAACTGTAGGAAATGAATCACTAAGTAATGAATGAAAATAAATGAAACAAGTTGCAATGTATTCTAAGGAAAAAATATCTATACCAGAACTAGCTAATTAAAATCAAATAAAAGCAACACAATGTATGTAGAGAATGGGGGCCCTTGCAAATCTAACACGCGTTGTGAAAAAACTTATAGACTAAATGAGTACTTCAAAGACGGGTAGAATATCAACAACTGATTTTTATTGAATGAAATGAAGGATTACAAATGTTCAAGCATGGATCTCCAATGCTGATTCCCTCCTATATCAATACTAATCCTCCCCTCTGCTCAATGGTTGTATATATATACAAAAAAGAGCAAGGGAATGGATCAAAACTAATTCCCTCAAATCAGCCTAGTCTAAGCATAATTAGCTTACAAGATATTTGATTTCCTCTTTATATTTCATCTTGGTTTGCAAAGATAACCAAGAAATTATTACAAATGATTTTACATGACATAAAAATGTTGAGAATAGATTGATTCAGTTTCCCTTGTTGTCTAGACGCACTCATTCATCTAGAAGATTGGAGAAGGCAGGCACAACTGTAAATTTGGACAAACCCAAATTGGAGAAACATCCATATCTCTATTATCCTTCCTTATCTTTGAAAAATGTCCAGTTGTGACCCAAATAAGACCATTCTGCACAAAACCCATGTTCCCAAATTTCTATATTGTTCTTCATTTTCTCGGAAATTGAGCCTGAAATCTGTTGTTACTAATTCTGACACAAGTTTGACCACACATTGGAGGTCCACATGTGCGACCTGGGTGAAAACTAGTTAATATGAAATCATATTGAGGGTATTTCTAACAAAACCCATTTCTTCCTTTCGGCCCTAGAGGTGTGCATGTAGGTTAAACATAAAAATTAGGTACGAGAACGACAATGTTGATGCAGGAACATAGTTGTCACAAACCTTCATTGGAAATATTAGATTAAACCACTTATAAATCATTAAAAACGAGGAAAATTATAATAATTAACAACATTAAGCTTGTTAAACATATCAACTTCAAAAGTGTGGGAAAATACGACAATAGGCATAATAAATGGGTGTGAGGATAGGGGGAAATGGTTAAAAATAGACCAACTGATGATGTAAAATATGCCAAATTTGTGATCCAACATCTCCCCCACACCAAAGTATTGGCATGTCCTCATGCCAAAGGAAGTAGGTATTGATCAAAGCCACCATATAAATTATTGGTTTCCATTTCCTCCCATGAAAATAGATCCATTGATAAATTTCATTATGTCTCCCTGCTCAAGCTGTAATTCAAATGGGTGAAAGGAACCTTTGCTAACAGATATCAACTTCAAACTACATGTGATACAAAATATCGATAGCCATGTGAAATCTAGGCAACATGCAACCAAGCTACATCATCATACATATTCAAGTTCGAGCAGTGATTTTCATCAATTAACTCAAGAAGGTTATGCCCCTATACTTCATACCAAGTAAAGATAAAAATGTTTGAGCATGCTTTCTTATTCCATTATTCAAGTATAACATTCATTTGTGGACAACAAGCATGCTAACTGAATAACAGATCTGTGCATGTAACATCTTCAATAATTCTAGGTATATATAATCTGTGTATATACATCTTAAACTACAGTGACATTCTAAATACTGTTACAAGCCTACAACCAAATCGCTTCACAATATTTCTTGAGAATAAAGGTCCATGCATGCCCAAGCTAACCTCACATAATATTTTCCATAAATGATCCCCCAACAGATTTTCCTTTAGAACATCAAGCAAATATTTTGACCCTCATAGTGGGATTGTAAAAACATTGATAAAGGAAATAAACTATAAAATTTGCAGTCACTTCTATTGATTTGTCTATCAAACTACAAAATGGTTTTCCATAAAATTTTATGAGGTTGTTCAGATCATCCTTATGCTCCTGCTCACCAAAAATCAAAGCCAACAGGTGCACAAATTTCAAGAAAAAAAGAAAAATGGTTGAAGATTTAAATGGCCAATTTCTTAAAGAATACAAACCGGAATTGATTGAAATTTGGTGTAATTATTTGTCATACCTTGATGCATATATGTTCCAAATTTCATGGCCAATAAGTGTACGGTTTGGGAGATATTGAAAAATCAATTTCTTCTCTATAAATGTTTTTATAAAAAATGCAGCTACAACAAGATTCTTGTACTTACTTTGGTATTCCCATACCTAAACTGAATTTCGTGTAGGATGTCATTTTAGAACATGCATGTTGTTCAAAATTCAACCTTCATACATGCTCAAAATTTTGAATTCTATGAACTTATTTTCTTATGAAATCAACCTCTCATCCATCCTTTATTTTGTTGTCTCACTCATTAAAGGTAACAATGCTCAGAAATATTTTCTATTGGTAAAAGGAGATTTGTCCCCTTTGTAAGCAATGAAATAAAATTTGGCATCCACATTTATTTAAAACCATGGGCCTTCATGTATAATGCAGAAACCAAACAAAACATGTTTCTCTCTCACCCCTATTACCAACAATTTCCAGGAGTTGAATGTGAAAGGTAAGAATTAGTTGTGTGGGCTCACTTGAATTTTCATGATCACTTGAATTCATCGCATATCTTGGCTAAGAATAGAAAATAAAAGAGTGAAAATTATTTTCTACAGATAAATTACCATTGGAAGTTATTTATGCCACCAAACAATCTTGTTATGCATCTTTGAATCTACAGGTTTCACTATACCAAAACTAAGCTTGCTAAACTGAAACTGCTACAAATCAAAATCCAAAGNGAAAATTATTTTCTACAGATAAATTACCATTGGAAGTTATTTATGCCACCAAACAATCTTGTTATGCATCTTTGAATCTACAGGTTTCACTATACCAAAACTAAGCTTGCTAAACTGAAACTGCTACAAATCAAAATCCAAAGAATTTGGGAGTTGATGCATATGACTTGGTTGTTGTGAATGAATTTCCAAATAGTGGAGAGCATCTTACAAAAGTTATGGAAGTAGAAACATGAGATGGCACTGTGTAATCTTCCTGCTTCTATGCACTTCTTGTCACATTTCCCCAACCCATACAAAATATATAAGCCTACATATGAAGAAAGGGTTGTACTACTTCATCACTTTACAATGAGGAAATGCAGAAAAACATAATAGGTAGGGGTTTTAAATGGAAATAGTTTTAAAACAAAAGGGACAATTGTGGGGTAATAAGGGATTGATGGTCGGTGTTGATGGGATTATGAGGATAAGTGGTAGATAGAATAATAATCTTAAAATGTTATTTTTTTTATGCTAAATTTCCTTCGTCTTCAACAAATTAGAAGGATCATAAAAACCTTTACCTCAAGTTACCATAGTTTTATGAATCCAATACTTACACATGAGCCAGATTTTGATTTATGTATAGGCACTCGAGTGTTGAAAACCATCCAAGAAATCTAACTGTTGAGGAGAGATGTCATGAATGAATACTTTGAACTCTGAAAATTGACCAAACCTGAAGAGAATGCATCTAGGTTGTTGGGACATTGTTGATATATTGTTTGTTTCCCTACAGATCTAAGTATTGGAGCTATGAAGACCATCATACTTAAAATTTTGAAGTTGTGTTGTCAATTTTGATGTGAAACACTGATCAAAGGTACATGTAGTGCATTATGTAGTTCTATTACTAGAGGAGAAGAAACCAATGAAGAGTTGAAAAGTATTGTTGTTGGCGAGGGTTGCTGATGTATTTTGAGATGTTTTTTGGCTGCAAACTATCTGCAAATTTTGACTTATGAAAATATCCAACAAATATCAATAGAAATACTCTATAAGACTAAAGATCTCCCTCAAGCTATCTTGTCAACTATTGTTATTCGCCACTTATTCAAAAAAATGAAAATGTTGTTGCACTATACTTCAAGCTAAACCATTAACTAGATGCAACATTTATTGAATTTTATTGGTCCAATATCCTACCCTACTTGAGAAAGGAAACATTTTCTCAATTGTAGGAGTATTTCCAGTGAAGCCATGTGTGTAACATATTTATAAGCATACTCATGTCCAAATATGAAAAAATGTACCTCAATGGCTACCTGGACATGAGAGACTAGCTACTCTTGTGGAGATGATGCCAGGAATTGTTGAAGGATGGAGTGGTATTGTGGCCTAATGATTGTTTGGAACCAATATTCAATGTAGTCCTTGTTTCCTTGACTCTCTCTGGATAACAGATCATGAGGCTCTTCTGAGAATTGGTCTTCACACTTTGTGATGCACAAAGGATATGCTAACAAACATGCTAAGAATTCATCGAACTCTGGCTCTAGTGATTTCTCTTCATCTAATGTAGTCCATAATTATTAGATCTTCTATATCTACTCACAAGGGCTACTAGAAGAAACTTCTAGATCATCCTCATGTGGACTATGGCCATGGATATATGGTTCCTCTGTTGCTTCTTGAAAGGAAAACTCATTCCTAGTAGTAAATATAGAGTGTGAGCAAGGATTTGAAAAGATCCTTACAAGGGTATGTCCTCCTTTTCTCAAAAAATGATTGATCATATTTACATTCTTCTAGTTGGTCTGCTAATCTTTGTCTCATACATGGACTAATACATGGGATTCTTACAAACTAAAAACTAAAACTTCAAGGAGATAAATGAAACATTACACACCACACTTGTATGAAAGGAAACACACTTTCATGAAAGGAACAATCAAGGCTTTGGAGAAAATCCCAATAGTGATCGTGTAGGTTCTTACCTCCTTTCTTACTGCTTCCCCTCCTCCAAGCTATGTAATTTAAAGACACCACGCTTGCATGAAAAGAAACATGCTTGCATGAAAGGAACATTTGAGGCTTTGGAGAAACTCACAACAGTGACCACGTAGGTTCTTAGCTCCCTTCTTATTAATTCTCCTCCCCCAAGATGTGTAAATTAAAGGCAACCTATCTAACTAGGCTTTAATCCATTTATATCACCTCCCCAACAACGGTGCCAAAAATGTTGGTGGAAATATATGTATAAATTCCAGACATCAAATCATCAACCTGGGGCTCATAATCTTTGAGATGAAAGCATAGGAAATGTTGAATGAAAGCCTATTCTAGCTTATGCTAACAAACTACAGGAAATGAATCACAAAGCAATGAATGAAAAGAAAGGAAACACGTTGCAATGTATTCTAAGGAATTAGATCTATAGCAGAACTAGCTAATTAAAAGAAAATAAAAGTAGCACAATGTGTGTAGAGAATGGGGCCCCCTGCAAACCTAACACACGTTGTGAAAAAACTTACAGACTAAATGAGTACTTCAAAGATGGGCAGAATATCAGCAACTGATTTTTATTGAATGAAATGAAGGATTACAAATGTTCAAGCATGGATCTCCAATACTAATTCCCTCCTGTATCAATACTAATCCTCCCCTCTGCTCCATGGTTGTATATATATACAAAAAAGAGAAAGGGAATGGATCAAAACTAATTCCCTCAAATCAACCTAGTCTAAGCATAATTAGTTTACAAGATATCTGGTTTCCTCTTTATAGATGATCTTGGTTTGCAAATATAACCAAGACATTATTACAAATGATTTTACATGACATAAAAATGTTGAGAATAGCTTGATTCAGTCTCCCTTGCTTGCTAGACGCACTCTGTCATGTAGAAGATTGGAGAAGGCAGGTGCAACTATAAATTTGGACAAACCCAAATTGGAGAAATGTCCATATCTATCATATCCTTCCATATCTTTGAAAAATATTCTCATGGGACCCAAATAAGACCATTATGCACAAAACCCATGTTCCCGAATTTCTATATTATTCTTCATTTTCTCGAAAATTGAGCTGTAAATATGTTGTTTCTAATTTTGGCACAAGTTTGACCATGAGTTTGACCACGCGTTGGAGGTCCACATGTGTGACCTGGGTGCAAACTAGTTAATATGAAATCATATTGAGGGTATTCCTAACAAAACCCATTTCTTCCTTTCGGCCCCTGAGGTGTGCATGTATGCTAAATGTAAAAATTAGGTACGAGAACGACAATGTTGATGCAGGAACATAGTTGTCACAAACCTTCATTGGAAACATTATTCTAAACCACCTCTAAATCCTTAAAACGAGGGAAATTATAATAATTAACAACATTAATCTTATTAAACATATCAACTTCATAAGTGTGGGCAAATACAACAATAGGCATAATAAATGGGTGTGAGGATAGGGTGAAATGGTTAAAAAGAGACCAACTAATGATGTAAAATATGTCAAATTGGCGAGCCAACATATATGATGTTGGAAAATAAATCTATCAATTAGTAAACAATCTGTTGATTAATTGGGTTGGTTGTCATTGATGTCAACCCTTGAAGAAAGTCCAATATTAAATTCTAGTAGCACAATGGTTTGGGTAATGGACCCAAGTTTGTTTAATGGATAATGGTATGAGTTTTGATATATTTGCAATTAAGACTATTCCATATGGATAGTACATGTCATGTCATTTCCGTTCATATGTGTAACGTCACATAACTCCTCACAGTTAGAGAGTTATGGCCATGTGAAGTTGGAGAAAGGTTTGGGTAATGGACCCAAGTTTGTTTGATGGATAATGGTATGTGTTTTGACATATTTGCAGGTAAGAATATTCTAGATGGATAATACATGTCATGCCATTTCCAGTGGTATGTGGAATGTCACATAACTTTTCATGGTTAGAAAGTTATGGCCATGTGAAGTTAGATAACCCTCATGAGTCATCTAGAAGCCCCAAAAGGTCAAAGTAGTCAAAGTGGTTTAAGAGATTTTAGAAGGTAAATAATAAAGTGAAGTGATGAGTGTAATATAATTCAAAGTTAATACAAAAATTTTTATTTAAATAATAAAGTTAATGGAGAAATTACTAAGTTGACAAGTGGTTAGAAGTGGGTTAACCCTAAAATAAGGAAAGTGGGTTACGATGGTTAAAAAGGTAACCCCTTGAGGAGGCTACTTGAAAGTATAAATAAGAGGCAAGGCTCTCTCATTTTAGTCACACTTGAGCATATTTAAATCTATAGGTGACAGAGGTAACCAAAGGATATCTAAGCCAAATTTCAAAGGGAAGGCGAAGTAAAGAAGGTCGAAATTCAAGGGAGGATAAATTCTTTTGATGATGCTTTCTAAGGTATGTTATTTACAGGTCATCTCACCATTTTCAAAATAAAAAAATTTTATAGAATGATTCAAACCGTGAAATTGAGAGGCCATTGAGGAAACATATCCAAGTAGTTGTGATACAAATTTTAGCTTGTGGGTCGTTGTATTTTTGGAGTTACACGCCGTGGAAAATAGGGTTTGTGGCTAGTCCTGAAACTAGTCTAAAACATGTGTTTCGGGTAAAAAGGTCATAACTTCTTCATAACATATCCAAATTTAGTAAGACCAAATGTATTGGTTAGAGTACAGTCTATAGTATTTTGTGTACAATTTTCAGATCCATACAACAAATATTCTGTGCGAGGTACGCTCTACAAGTTCGCTCTCTAGAATAATCCAGAATTCAACAAGGTATGCCATTTTTGTTATAACTCCTTTTCTAAGAGGTTCCAAGTAGTGAAGTATGGAGGAATTGCATAAAAGACACTGAATAACATTGTGTGCCATTTTTAGATATTTATTCATTACATGTACATAGTTATGATTATTTCAAGTTAGGGTTGTTGACTAATCCAAAATTAGTCATGTGAGATTAAAGTAAAGTTTGATGAAAATTCTAGTATCTTGTTTTTAAAGTTAAGGAAGGTTTGTAGGTATGTGATCTTATACACCAGGTCTATTACAGAGTTACAAATCATATTTGGATGATGACATTGATGAGGGCTTTTGGTTGAGGTACATGTTGGGTACATGGTTTAGACAAGTAGTTGATGAGTTGGCACAAACATGAGGTGTATAATTGATGATGTTGGTACATCTTGATGAGTCATAGTTGATGAGTAGTTGATACATGATTGGTACATACTTGGTACATGTTTGGAGGCACTTGTTAGTAGTATTTTTGACACATGGTTTATGGATGATGTAGAATATTTGTATTGGTATATTATTAGAAGCACATATTGATCTTGGTGATGATTATTAGTTGTTGTGTTATGTTTGGTTGATGCATATCTTTGAGAGTTGTCTTGGTGATTGATCTTGGTGAGTAGATATGATTTGGTTGATAATATTGATGAGACATGTTGTTGTGATAGTTTGATTGGACAGGTTGTTGTGACATGTTATTTGTACAAGTTTGGTGCATGGTTGATGCATTTTTTTATGGTACAAGTTGATTACAGGTTGTTTGGTACAGGTTGGTGCATGGTTGATGCACTTGTTTATGGTATAGGTTGATTACATGTTGAGGTACAGGTTGATGTATGGTTGATGTATGGTTCAGGTTATTGGTATAGGTTGGTGAATGGTTTATGCACTTGTTTATGGTACAGGTTGATTACAAGTTGTTTGGTACAGGTTGATGCATGGTTGATGCACTTGTTTATGGTACAATTTGATTACAGGTTGTTACAATGGTATATCTCATAGTGATAGTGTGACAATGGTTCCATCATTCTACTTCTACATCAGGGTGGTTGGACGGGGCAAGGACAGGTGGTTGTAGCCACCTTTCGGTTGTGGCCAGAGAACATAGGGGGTCGTAGCCTCCTTATGGCTGTAGCCAGAGAAATGGGGAGTTGGAGCTTCCCTCATGTTGTAGCTTAATAAATTAGGGGGTTGGAGCCTCCTTCCAGTTGCAGCTGGAAAACAAAGGAATTTGGTGCTTCTATTGAATGTAATTCTTAAAGACATATAAGAAAAATCATTCTGTGGTTTTCTCCCGCTTTGGGTTTCCACATAAAAACACTGGTGTATTGTGTATGTGTATGGTTTCTCATTTGTTCATTGTTTATTTACTCTGCAACTATTGGATGATAATGTTACATTGATATAACACTTGCATATTATGGTTAAAAATAATTCAATTTCTCTATTATTGATTCACCCCCCCTCTCAGTAATCCAACAGATGGTTTCAGAGCAAGTTCCTTCAGGAAACAGTTTAACCACTGGAAGAAGATCATGGATTATTCTGAGAATGGAGTATCATTGTTTAATGGTCATAATGGTTTAAAGTATGAGATGTGGAGCATAAGGATGAAAGTATTTTTACAGGCACAGGGGCATTATATTTGGCTATCAGTCATTACAAGATATGATAGTAAAAAAGGGCAAAGATTGCAGCCAAGAAGGAATTGAAGAAGAAGAAAAAAAATATCAATGGATTTCATCTGGGAAGGATTACCTAATCCTGTAAGAGAAAAGGTTGGTAAATGTTCATCAGACAAAGAACTTTGGGATACGTTACATGACATATATTCTTCACCCATCACAGATTCAGAAAATTCCAAAGAATATGCAGGTACATATCAAGAAGAAATATGTTCACCATGTCAAACAAATTCAGAAGATGAAGAGTACATAATCAACAGAGGTATGTTGTTTTTCTTTAATTGTGAAAAACGTGGACATCTTGAAATAGAATTCCATGAAGGAAATGAGACAGAAAAACAAATTGAAAAAGAAGACAATTATGAGGCGGAATTGATTAGTGCTTTAGATGAACTAAGAGAAGAAAACAAGTCACTCAAGAAAGAATTGATGAAAAAAAAGGAAAGTGTTCACATTTTTTAAGAAGCCCAACAGGTCATCGAGAACTTAAGAACTCAGCTAGAAGAAGCCAGAAAGATCGAAGAAAATATTGAATATCAAAAGCAATGTTTGAAAGGCAACATGGAAGCACAGAAGGAAGAAGCAGAAATGAGAGAGAAGATATTGACAAATCATCTTAAGGAAAGACATAACGATCTAAACCATATTGAGTCAAAGTTTGGTCAAGAAGAGAAATTAATTGAAGAAGAAATAATCACATTAAAAATTTAGCTTGAAGAAGCGAAGAGAACAGAAGAAGTCGTGAAGTCTCAGATATTAAAGAAAGAAGAGGTTGAGAATCTTGAAGAAGAAGTTGTCACATTGAGAAGTTCGTCAAGCTCAAAAAGAACGTTTAAGAGACAGAAACATCCACATCAGTTACAGAGAATGAAGAGAAGCACTCTAGGTTGATAGGAAAGAAGAATGAAGAAAATAGAAAGAGTTATGCAGAAGTACTCAAAGGAAGGAATCATGGTCAACCAGAATCTAAGAAAACTATTGAAGATACATCTTCAAGAAGACCGTTTGTGTTCAAGCCAAAAAGAAGATTCAATCATGATAATAATCAGTCAAGGCAGAAATTTAGAAGGACTACACCACAAATAAGATAATTCACACCTAGATATGCAAATTTATTTTATGGTCATTGTTTTTATTGTACTAATTTTGGACATAAGGTTGTAGATTGCAGGGATTATAAAAGAAATGTTCAAGCAAGAAGTGTCTATGTGGCCGCATGTAACATTGATTGTTACAAATGTCATAACTATGGACACATAGCCAGGGATTGTAGAAGCATGATCGATACTTCCTTGAAAGAGAAAAATGATATCATATATAAGAAAGTATGGATAAGAAAATAGGAAGAATAGATGAACAAAGACCAAGTACTAGAGATCGCAATATTGGCAATAAAACGAGATGAAGAAAATTCTACAGAGAAAAAGAAAGATGTCAGATACAGAAAGGTTTGGAAAATAACTGAAAGAAAGGAAGGACAGGTAAACAACGAACAAGTTCAAGAGATTGTACTTTCAGGAATTATAGTGAAATATTAATCCACATACAGAGAGAAAGAAGTCAAAGCTCAGAGAGATAATGAATCTACCAATAAAGATGATGATGAATACACATCAGAGAAGGAATTGTTCTGAGCCATCCGGCTTAGAGATTCCTAGGTAATATGAATATTAGACAGGGGGGTCTATGTGATAGCTATGATAGAACAAAGAACCATCCTTCGAGGATCTTGCAGAGTTTTGCTCTGTTGGTTGTGGAAGCTCTGCGATTTCAGATTTTGAAGGGGAAAAATCAGGCCAACTCTTCATTGAAGCAATTTTTCACAGGTATGGCTCTTTACTTTCCATCCATGATGGTATCTCTGTATTATGAATCAAATGGTGGCTCAGGATTGCATGGGTTCTATGTTTTTATTGAGTTTTCGACTGAGTGTCAATGTTGTGTTATGGTGTTCTTTGTGATTGATGTGGAATGTTGGCATTTTGAAGGAAAGGAATGGTGTTGTTTCTTTGTAAAGTTTGTGCATTGGTTGTTGATTTAAGTGTATCGATCATCTTGGGTTTTATGATGATTCTCTATGAAAAATGATGATATTGGTGCAACGGGCTCTGAGTTTTATTTTTGTGGGGTTTTACCACCAGTCTGGGTCAGCTATTGTCACCCCTTTTTCGTCTCAGTCGTTGTTTTGGTTCATTCTCCAAGTTGCAATACAACTATCGACAGTGGTATTGTTCTTTCTCTATTCAATCGAACTTGAGATATTGTCGTTATGGCTTGTTCTTCACTGTCACTATCGCCGGAAGCATTTCAAAGTCCATTCTTTGTGTTGCCCAGAATATTAAATGGAAGCTCATATGCGTATCACGAGTTGTGCTTTGGCATTCTTTCCACAAGTATTTTAAAATTTTCACTCCTCTCATTTTTGTTGTAGTGGTTGACTGATATATTGGTAAACCTCATTGTCGTTTGTTTTGAAGGTTATAAACCTATTTGGTATTTGTAAGAGACACTATCTCTTTGTGTCTTCGAGGATTCTTTATTGCTTAAACCAACCCTCGTTTCCTCTCTGCAAAATTTTTTTAAGAGGCATCTGTGTCTGCCTGCTTTGTTGAGTTTGAATTGTTTGTTTCTACCCAGGAATTTTCTTTATGGCTCTGTCAAGATTTTGGGGTTATAAGTTGGAAGACTATGGTGATTTCTAGGTAGCACAACTCTCTGTTTTTCCAAGATTATACTTGATTATCTGTGGTTGCTTCTTGGTGGTAAATTATTTTAGGAGGTAAAAGGATGGCGAGCTCTCTGTTTTTTTTTTAAGGTTAAACACACTCTCATTATCTCTCTGCAATAAAGTTTGATTAACCACGACTTGATTTTAGTTCTATTGATCATGATTTGGTTTATTGAGCCCAATTTATTTATGTTTGGGCATCTTTTTTTGTTTTGTCAATATTTTGGTTTACCATTTAAATGACTGTGGTAATTTTTTCAAAAGAGGACATGGGTTCTTTGAATTCAGAGACCATTTCTTGATCAAGTCTTTGTATTTCCTCTTTGTGATAAATTTGTTTGAACAAAAAATAAAGTATGGGTTACCTACAACCCGAGATCTTTCCTTTGTTCGATTGTGGTCTTTCCACTCATTACTATGTTAAATCCTAGCATGATCATGATTCCATTAAATTTAAGGGAGACACCTATGTGTCGATAGGGTCTTGTTCTCCTCACGCATTATATGGCTCTCTCTTTATTGAGTATTTCGTTTAAAGGGAAGTTTGTACATGTTAATAAATATGTGGATATCAAGCTCAAAGCTACATGTTTTTGTGTTAAGATGTTGTCAAATCAGGATTGGTGTCGATGATTATAGCATTAAATACCTGTGCGTATGTTCGGTTCATTAAGCATGCTCTTGGTTCTGTCCAGATTTAAGAAGGACCTATGTGTGATTAAATCGGGCCCGATTTTTGTTCGGATGACAGTGGATGATGTCAATTAGTGTTGAAAATGTGATTGTTGATGGTTAATTTTGGGTCTATTATTGTGTTATTTAAAGAATTTAACATTGGATATGGATAATTGGAATCATTGTACACATTATGTTTGTTTTAAAAGGAAAAGGTCAACATTAAGACATACAGGATTATGGCTCAAATGGTTATGATGTGATTGTGGAATTGAAAATGATAATTGCATGGTTATTGTATAGTATGCACAGATTTATATAATTGAATAATTTTGGGAAATTGAGTTGTTTTTATTTATTGAAGACAACAAGCAATCTATATGCAATTAAGGAACAGTTAAATGTTTCGGGTCTTAAAATTTGATGCTTGGGTTGTGATTGGAAAAGAGTTATAGTTATTGGTTAATTTAATTTATTTTTATGAACAATATATGTCTTATTCCCTTTCATATTCTCACGTTTTCGCTCATTATAACCCCCTCGCAATCCCAATTTCATTTTTGCATTCCCTGTTCAATAAAATTAAATTAAAAATCTGTATGACAATGATAAAAAATGACACAGAGATAGATGGTAGCTGATATATTTTGGTATTGTTTTCACAGTCATTTATTTAATGAATTGTTGAGCAGTACTCGTCTTCTTACTCCCTGTCATGATATCACTTTTTCTCTTATTACAATTCCCCAGATATCCCATGAACCCTATTTCACCCCATACTCATTTGGAAATTATTAAATAACTTCTATGGATTGGATTGCATGGGTCTTATGTTAATTTTTGAGCCAAACTTTGTTTCATATTAAGAGAATGCCATGTATGGTCTGTTAAGAGCTAGTTGCTAATAATTGTTTCATATAGGATGAGCTTATTTAGCAGAGGCATTCATGGAAAAAACAATAGGGGAAGAGGTAACAGGAACAGAGGGCCTAGAAAGCCCAAATTCTCAATTCATTTTGATGTCGATCCTTAGGAGTTGAACTAGATTTTTCAAGATGGGTTTTTGAATTGGATTGGGCAAGGGATAATTCATCCTAGACCAAAGAGGCCTCCCTTCCAGCCCCAAAATGTTCCTGGTATCCCTATGCCTCCCCATGTATCTTTGCAACCAGAGGTTCCCGAGAATGATGGATGGCAAGAGATTGTTCACCCAACAGTATCCCACCATCGTGGCTGGCCAAACTTGTAATTACCTCCTCCTCCTCCACCTGTAAACCCAAATGATCAAATTTTCCCTACACACTCACCTGTATAGTCCTCTCATGCAAGGAAATGACTCAAAACTGAGGCTCCCTATGTGCATGAAAAAGGTAAAGATGTTGTTGACCCCTCATCTCCTTCAAGTGACTCAGCCAAGTCAGTGTCCTCCCATATGCATTTGAGGGACGACTTCTCCCATGGAAATAGTTATATCAAGCCTCAAGGTTCCACCCAACCTAAGGCTAATTCAGGGAAGCCCAAAGGGGACATCAGTGACAAAAGAAGAATTTCCTCTCAAAGTGGAAAATATGAATTTTTATTATGTGTTTATAATTGATTTGTTGAGGACAATGGACTGCTGAAAGTTTTGGACAACAAACTATTTTTGGATATTGTGGATATTTACGTGTTTGGATATAATTTGAAATATTTCTTAAATTTAAATTTCAAATTGTGGAAATAATTATGGGAGCCACAAGGAGGCATGTGTTTAATTGATTGTCTAATTATGTTTATTTTTGTTAAGAAATAAAAGGGAGTCACAAGGGGTTCCACCTACTTATTTATTATTTAATAAAAGACCCTTAATTATTATTATTATTATTACTTCCCCTTGACTAAAATTAGTTAAGTTTTAATTAACTTAACTAAATGAGGTAGTTGAACTACTTCAACTGATTTGGAATGCATAAAATCCAAATGAGAAGGAAGAACAAGGGGATAATAGAAGGAGAAAGCATACTAAGGTTTTCTCTTGATTTTTATTGAGATAGTTCAGTTTTCATTCATTCTTCGATTCATTAAAGGCCTAATTCTCTTTTTGACAGCAGGGTCCTATTGTAGACATCAAGGTTCAAAGTTGAACCATATCATTCAAATGATTTTTTCAGAGGTGTTGATCTATCTTTGATAGTCTATGTATACTTCTCTATTTATGAATTGAGTTTCATGACTAATAAAGGATATTGTGCAGAGTCAAGTGGGCAGTAGTTTGTGGCAAGTTGATCTAGATTTTAAAGTTCAGTTTTTACTTCTTGTCAGAGTCCTTTTGTATGGTTTTCATCGGGGATATCTAAGTTTGACCTTTGTCCATGCCCCCACAGGGATTTTTGTAAAGAGAAGGATACTTTTTATTTCTTGGAACGAAATAAAGAAATTTTTGTTCTGTCTCATTTGTGTTAATCTGTGACTTGGTTATTTTTTCTTTTGATATCCACATTTACTTTCTGCAATCTGTTAATGTTCAGAAAACTATATAAAATGTTATATTTTGAAACAATCTTTTTATTTCAAAAATCTTCCTAAGCCCTTGTAATTGATACTTGTGGATTGGGAAATACATTTTGAGGCTATACACATAGGGTAATATTCCCGACTATCTTGATTTAGCCAAGAAAGATTCAAAAATTCTTGAGTAAGATAAATTCATATATTTTCCTCAACAATGTGCACAAGATATCTGGGGTCCTCTGCCCATCTTACGGAGTATGACGTCCATCCTTGGGGTTTTCAATCCCCATGAAGGTCAAAATGGAACAATTCCTCTATGGAATAGCTTCCACCTAGAAAGGTCCTACAAAGACAAACAAGTACACCCTCCAAGGGTCCACAAGTCAGATGTATCATGCCAAGTAAGACACATTTAATAAAAGAACCACCCAAACATGTGTGTTAAATCCCCCCTTTTCAAACTAAACAAATGCTCAAAGGCCTTATAAAATTTTCCAAATTTAAGTATGGGAGGATTTCCATGGTGCCCTATTGGGTAGACCAATCCCCAAGTCAAGGAGTGTTTCCCAAGAAGACCCTCACTAAATCATGTATTGAATATGAGGTGGATTGGGGTATGAATTTTGGGCATGGGATTCTTGACATATCAAGGGATCATATTGTCTCATTTATGGGTGCCTTTGTGGAGGGTGTGTTGCATCCTTCATTTTCAATGCAACCTTTTTCCAAGCCCTTTTATTTTCCATTAATTTATTATGGTCCAAAACATTGAGTGCTATGTGCAATGGAAAGTAAGGAGAATTGCAATGTCACTTGAAGTTAGGAACACATTGATTTCCAAGTGTAAGGAAAGTAAAATAAACCTCAAATGCATTCCCCCAACAAGCCAGACATTTATTAATTATGTGTTTTATTTTTTGAAGGTCCTTCAGTTTTTTTATTGAGAAGCATTATGTTTCTCTCATGAGCTTAGGGTGAGAATATAGAGGGATAATTTATGGCTTTTAACTTTTTCCATCTACAATAGATCTGGGCCTTTATCCCCTTATTCCCATGAAATGAGGTACAAGGCCCTCTTGGGGCCAATAATCCCAAAAACCCAAATTATGAGAAAGAAAAAGGGAAGAGGTGTGGAAAGCGATAAGTATGTGCAGGAATGGTATGATGACCCTTTAGTGAGACCACCTAGTAGCAACTCTTTTCCTGATGGTGACCCGCTTACTAGGAAACCATGTCAACCACCAAGATGAAATGAGGCAAAAGGTATAATTTCCAATCAAATGTTTTTATAATCAATAAAGGACTCTTTGTAACATGCTCAAATGCTTCAATTATTTAAATGACACTTACCATGAGACCAAACTAGTTACCTCATGAATCAAGACCTGTTGTCCTTTCTGAGACATGCTAGAGTGGTGAACTCTATTATTGTCGATAAATGGTGATGTGTGGTGAGATGAGGGGCTCTTTCTACTCATCTGGGTCTCATAACTCCATGTCTTCAACCTACAGGCCTTGAGACACCATCTCCTTAGTTACACTTAGCCTGGGGGGTAACATCTGGCTCCTACATGGGGACATGTGCTCACCGTAGAGTACATTAGAACTTCAACATATCCTGGTAAGAAATGTGCCTACACATACTCAAACAATTTATTAGAGTATCGAGGTGTGTCTTTCTCACCCTTTGTTCATATAATCAAAACTTTGAAATTTCAAAAACGAAAACTATTCCTTGAAAAGAAAAAAATGCATTTTTCAAAAAATTCTAACATGCAATGATTCAAGTAAATGCATCATAATTTCTATGTAGGAATGCAGGAAACACAATATGTAAAGTAAAGCAAATGCAACTACACTATGATGATCACACAAATTCAATGTAGGAAAGAAAATAACCTAACTACTTACCTACGGCCCGAGGCCTGTGGGTATCAAGTCTCATCGGATTTTAAGTGAAATCGTACAACTAGTGCAACCACCTTATCATCATCTCACCCAAGTGTTTCCCCCTATGCTTAGTTATAAAAAAAAAATAACAAGGACAAGTTAAGCACATAATAACCATAAATATGAATAAGAATATAATCAATCATAAAAAGAAACTCATTGAGGTGAGTGGGAGGGAGACAATCTTGGTAGAAAGAATGGCCACAAGCATGAGACACCGATATCAGAATAGGGATACCACATTTAGATGATGGATTATCTTCTTCCTCACTTACATGATCAATTCTTTCCAAAGACTGAGAGGAGACAAAAGATCTCAAAAAGATATTATTATTTACATGACAAGAGACAGACATAGACCATGATACATAATCTTCATTTACAACAAATATTTTCATGAAGAGGATTCAAAACATTTCCAAAATGGTAATTTTTTTGGGAGAGATATTGTTGTTCCACTCTTTGGCTTTCCCTATGAGAGATGAAGAGAATATTTTGATATACACATCCTCATACATATTTTGGGAGGCACAATAATTCAAAACTTCCAAAAATGTATCCAAATGATGTTGATCTAATACAATGTCTTCATATGAAAAGGTGGGAATCCATTCCCTAAAACCACTTGGAAGTTTATAATGAAGTTATACGCAAACTTTTGTTACATCCAAGGGTTTGTATAACCCTTCCACGTCCTCGTGTCCATGAAAATTCAAGCACGAAGATGGTTGATAATATTAACCAAATAATAGTTCTGAGTCCTTGAAAGGATAATCCTCAAGGTATGGTTGGGATTCAAAATAAGTGCACTGCAAAAAGCCATCCCCTGGTAGATGAAAAAGGTTTGTGATCATATCATCATTAAACTACGAAATATCTTGATCGTCCATGTATTAAAAACAACCTTCCAAAGTAAAGTCTTCCACATTTCTTATTTGGAAGTTTCCCTTGATTTTGTAGATGGGATCTCCATCAGAACCGAAACAACCAATATCCCATCCATGCTTCCAAACACATATGAAATCATCAATATGATTTTCAACTGTGTCTGAAGGTAGCGCCATGAATTCACTTGTATCATTAGAGTTGATTACTTCTTTGAAAAGTTGTACAACTTCATCTTCTAATGCCTCATTTGGGTCTTCAACATGAGAAACTTCATCAAGGTCTTCTTGATAACTTTCTTCCAAGATCTGTTATTCAAGCATCTCTTCATTTGTAGGGGATTTCTCTTCAATAAGAGTTGCTTCATCATGTTTTTCTTCAGTAGATTCTTGGGACAATTCCCATATAAGATTCATCATATTATTAACAGCTTCATCAATCACTTTTTTCTCTTCCATCTACAAAAGTGTCTTTGTGATACATTAAGTTCTAGGTAAGGGTTTATCATGTGGTGTCATAATTCAATTGTGTGAAATGACACTTCAATGGAGTCGCCCGATGGTCTCTATGAAAATATCATCAAAAGTCAAAATGGAACTTCCCTCAGATGGATTTTCTAGGCATGCTAAGGGTAAAGGCTTTGGGATAGACTTGCAAAGTTTCGTTATGGGCTGGAAAGGATTCAAAATCCTCCCTGACAATGGTGCCAAAAAATTATCTCATAGTTTGTAGTTTGGGAAAATATCAAGCCAGGCCACAAGTTTGTGACACAACTGGGAATACCTATCACTGTCACCTAATATATACTCCCCTCATTTTAGTAAAGGAAAAGTCCAACACAAGGGAGGCGTCTCGAGTGACCCTAGGGGGGTTGCAAGGGGAGAAATAAGGAGCTAGATGAAAAACCATATAGATCATAGTATGAGATGATTTAGAGGCTTGAGAAGAGATTCTTTGGAAATGGTGAATGGTTTCCAAGGTTTTGTACCTGCAAAATAGTGTTAGACAAAGAAAATGAGACAATGTATGATGATATAAGCCTCAAAACCAATGGGAAATCAGCAAGAAACATTGTTGTCCCAAAATTGCAGTAGTGTGTGTGTATATATATATATATACAAATTAAACCATCAAAATCAATTATATGATGTTGGAAAATAAATCTATCAAGTAGTAGACAATCTTCCAATGTTTAAACCAACACTTTTATAGAAAGAGAGCAATGTTAATTACTGTTATTAGCATAGTTTTATAAAAGTATTACAGCTGTAAAAAATGTTTTCTACAAAAACAATTTCTAGCCACCAAAATCAACAAGTTTTTGAGCATATGTTGTCATCGATGTCAACATAGTGCACAGGAAGAGGAAGTGTGTGGGAGACGTGAAGTGTTCACAGACATTATGGTGCACAAGCATAGGAATTGTGTGGAAGGATACTTTCTACTGTAATATTTCAGTTCCACAATAAATGGAACTTCTAGAACAAATCATAAAAGGTTGAAAATAGAAGTGCGCAGAAGGATTGAAGGAAAAAGGGATCAACAACGAAAAATAAATCACAGAAGTGGTTGAGTCTGCCAAGAGTGCACACAAAATAGGAGGATAACCTATGATGCAGTTCAGAAGAGAATTGGAATGTGATAAATTCCCTTATATACGATCATGGAATGACTCAGTGGATGCTTATGACGCAGTGCGATGACATTTTGAGAAAGTGACAAATGACAGAGTGAACTGCGATGAAGTGTGTGGAAGATTGCATAGATGAAAATATGCAGGGTTCTTTGAGCCAGTGCGACGAATGGTGTAGTGGAGTGTGACGAGTTGAATTCTGAAGTAGATTGTTATAGAACGAATCACCAAGGGCACGTACATTCTGATGGGGCGATTTAGTAAGAACATTACAGGACGAGTCCGACAGGATGAAGACTTGTAACTTAAGTCTTATTCTCTGGTTCTATCTGTGTAGTGGATGCTTTGTAGACCAAAATGAAATTATTGTGTCATTCTTCAGGATATGCTTGGACAATCTGGAGCACAGTCATAGGAAGACTTGGTCCATTTGATTTAGTGAAAGTTTTTCCACAATGTAACAGTCATGTGCCCACATACTTTATTTAGACAAAATTGTAACTGACAGGATTTTAATATGATTAAAGTTGGTCCACAATATAACTGTCATACTATATTTGGACAAAATTGTAACCGACAGGATTTTGATGTGGTCAAACTTTGTCCACTTTGTAATTGTGACGCATCCACATACAAGAAGGCGAACTCAGGCAATTTAGTATAAGTGTGGATGTGCTATGATCATGGACGGTGCACAAAGTAAGGTGGAATATGGTATAGTAACATTTTATAGAAACATAAATGTAAATTTGATAGGATGTGTTGAAAGATTTAGTAATGTAACAGATTGTTTTTCTGAGTTTAGGGTGGCAGGGTGGTGCTAGGGTGAGTTGAAGCTCACTAAGGATTGGTGTCCTCATTATTTTCAATAGGTTGGTACCTGAGAGGATTTGTGTCCTTAGTGTCTATGACAAGTTGGTGCCTAAGAGGATTGGTGTCCTCGTTATCTGTGATGAGTGGGTCCTTGTTGAGATAAAAATTTGTAAGTTGGTGCTTGTAGAAGAACATAAAGAAGATGTTATTTGTTTTTTTCCCTCTTGGGTTTCCACGTAAAAATATGTGTATTTTGTTTACTGTGTTGTTTTGATATCTACTTGTATTTGTCATTAAGTGCGCACTTCTAAATGACTTATATGGTTGTTTTGATTTCTTCTTGTATCTGTCATTAAGTGTGCATTTCTAAATAACTTAATTGGTTGAAAGGAAAGAAAAATACAGAAGGTTAATGCAATTATGTTCACCCCNCTTATTAGTATTTTTGTGAGTATCAACAATTGGTATCATAGTGAGGTTCCTTCAATAACAGTCTAACGGTTGGAAGGAATATCACACAAAAAGTATGGTCAGTGAAGATTGTTTCTCAACCAGACATCCTATGTTCAATGGAACAAATTTTTCATTTTGGAAAATCAGAATGAAGACCTACTTGATGTCTCTTGGTATGGAAGTATGGAAAATTGTGGTAGATGGTTATAAAATCCCAACTACTCTTCCAACTAATGAAGCCAATAAGAAAGATTACTATAGTAATGCAAAGGCTATGAATTCTATCCAAGGAGGACTTGCATAATTTTTTTTTTTTAAATTGATGGAGTTGGAATACGCAAAGGGAATATGGGACAAACTGGTAAACAATTATGAAGGAGATGAGAAAGTTAATTTGGCCAAACTTCAAGCTCACATAATGCAGTTTGAAATCCTAAGAATGAATGAAGACAAAAATATTGCAGGGTTATTTCTCAGAGTGGAGGAGACTGTAAACACCATGAAAGGGATAGGAGAGGAAATTAAAGAAGATATGGTAGTTCATAAGGTACTGAGATCACTTCCCTGAAGAATTGATGCAAAGGTCTCAACTATAGAAGAAATGCATGAACTAGACAAACTGATTATGGATAGGCTCCATGGAATTATGATTTCTTATGAGATGAGAACTAGGAAAGAACATATAGATCTAAAGGATGTAGTATTCAAAGAATCAGTTAAATCGTCAACATCTCAAGAAGTTACAGGGATTATGAAAATCAAAAAATCATTAGGAGTGGATATTTCATATTCAATGAGAAGGTCATGTACAAACCTCAGTTGCAGGGAAAGAAACATGAAAAAGAAAAACTAAAATACATAGTGCTTGATGAGATCACTGAAAAAGAAATTCAAAAGGTACCAGAAAATTTAAATGTACAACAACAGGAGCAACAGGTGCCTCAAACTCCTACAAGTGTTGTTAGAAGATATACCAGGTTAATTAGACCCCCTGAACGATACTCTCCTTCATTGTATTATTTATTGTTGACTAGTTTTGGTGAACCAGAATGTTATGAAGAGGCAATTCATGTAGACACTAAAAAGAAGTGGGAGCAAGGCATGGAAGAGGAAATGGATTCCCTCGTAAATAACAAGACTTGGGACTTGGTTTAGTTTTCTACAGGGAAAAGAGAATTGCATAATAAATGGGTTTACAAGTGATCACAGACTGGGGATCCTGGTGTGATCTAGTCCACCTCACAAAGGTTCCTGAACCTCTTCATGATTGTATGATCGAATATGTAATGTGTGCATGGCTAGATTTTGAAGCAGACTAAATAAAAGAGCAAAGAATCCAAATATTTGTGGACGCAACCCAAGAGGGGGAGAGCCATGGTAAAACCTATGTTATATGTGATGTTTATTGAATGTTTCCTTCCTATTAATGGTTATCTTATGAATGAATGATTAACTAGATGTATTAGAATGCATGCATGAGCCTAAAGATGGATAAATCCTAGAATTACTTGACTAAATAACAATATTAATGCATGAAGAAGATAAAATACACTCCCAGATCCCCACTCATTCCTAGATTGCAAGCACTTGAGATTTGCAGTCACCCATAGAGCTATCTTGGGTGAGACTTTGTTGTGTTATCTGCGCGCAACGTTTCCTTCTAGTTTACCAGAAGGGATGATAGTTCTAGAGGGTTTTGTTGGAAACCTCTTCAGATATGAACCTAGGTCAAACCAAGAAGTGAATGAGATATTTAACCCAACAAATGGTTATGTTGTCAGCTGGAACTATAGAGGATTGAGTGGATGGGATCCGTCGAAGAATCAAGCAGAGAATGAAGGTATAGAAGGGAATGTTTAGGCCATGGAATCCAACAAAGGAAGAGATCAAAAGATGGCTGAAAACAAAGGAACTTGATTTTTCGCAAAAGGATAACCGAAACCCTAAGTTAACACCACACAAATGTCTTGAAAAATACGTGTTTAGCGACTTGCATGAGGTATTTTTCTATTATTTCCCACATTTTTTGCAGTAGTGGCTATTGAGGTTAAAAGACAACCACCCAACAAATTGAATCAGAGAACTGGAGTGGAATCTTGTGGAGATCACACAGTTACAACAAGTTAATAACAAATTTATGCACACAGTAGATTTCTGGTTAGATAATATTGTTGCAGGTTTTATCATCGAATTTGCAGTATATATCGCGAAGTCTTACAGTGAAGCAAAGAAGGATTTTCTAAAAGGACCTAGAGGTAGGTATATCATATCATTGTATACTTCAATCAAGATTTTATTGTATAACAACGATGTGACGACCGTGGAATCAGACAACTAAACTTTCTTGCATGCATGGGGGAAGGGGGGAAGCACTGGAAAGAGGTGGAAAAATGGAGGAAGTGATGGATAAGGGAAAGAAGAAGGATTCCATAGACCCAATCATGATGGAAGAAGACCAGATAAAGAAGATAATGGAAACAACTAGAAATATGTACAGTGGAGTACCCTACCAATATAATATGAATAACAAGATGAGAGCCATTGCTGATAGAGAGGGCTTGGAAAGCAATGAGGAGGAGGTCCAAGGGCAAGAACAGAAGGAAGAAATCCAATCCAGGTCACCATCAATGTGGAACCTACAACACCATGTGCGACTAACACACCAGGAAGAACACCATCATTTAGACAACTGAATTTTAGTGGAATAACGATAGCAAGAAACACATCCAAACAAGGAGCAACAACTAGAGGAGCCAGTTCAAGAAGGAACAGTCAAATATCAACACCATGCATAGGTAGTAGTTCAACACAGTTTAAAATGGCAGGACATGATCCCATGATCAGGTTACCAGAAAATCACCCTGAAAATCACGTATTTATCTATGAGAAGATATGGGAAGCAAAGTAGATCACATATGAAGATACAAAACTTGTGCAGTTAGCTAACACGCTAAGAAACCACGCATTGTATTGGTACATGAGCCTAGATGTAAACATTCCACCAGGAGTAACAAGGACTATTACAGACATGAAAAACCTATTGATAAACAAATTTCAGAAGCCCAACTCAAAGGATCCATACATGAATGAAATGATTGAAATCAGGAAAAAACCAAGTGATTTTGTTTGGGAGATTGATCAGAAGTTTAAGCGTCTCAAAGGTAAGTTGAAATATTCCATGTCTGGCATGCAACATAGACATCTATTTGTGAACTCACTATTACCACATTTGAAATACCCATTAAGACAGTAGAATTTCCAAACTCAAGCATAGGCTCTACAGGTATCCTTACAACTAGAAGAAAATCAGTTTCAAAAGACATATCCAACAATAGAAGAGTTGAAGGAGGATCTGGAGAAACTAACATTTCAACTTAACTAGAATAAGGGAAAAGATAAAAGATAAGTTGTTTGGTGTACCACATGCAGGACAAAAGAACACCACAAGAATGAATTTCCAACTTTTGCGTGGTATATGGAAACAGGAGTACCAAATCCTTTGCCAATAGGAGGACCATGGTGCTAAATTTTTAAAACACATGGGCATAATCCATATCATTTTCCAATTATGCATAAGTACAAGACAATACCCAAAAGTTCATATTGCAATTTTTGCAAGTCAGTGGGGCATGATGATAAATATTGTAGGAAAATGGAGCTGATGAGAGAAAGAAATCCAAATACTTATAGGATGCAACAAGAAATGATGACAAGACAAGTTGCACCTCAGTTCAACCAGGTACCACCACCATATAATAATGCGCAGCAACAGTATAATAATGTGCAGCCACAATTCAACAATTTTCAGCCACTCACACATAGTATAATCAAGTACCTTATTACAATGCACCGCAAGGAGTTTGAGGTGGATACAGAGGTGGAGGATGAGGAAGAGTAGGATTTGGATGAGGTAGAGGACTAGTAGTCTTCCATGACTTCCAACATCCAGTACATTATGCAAGGGAATGTCCACTTCCACCAGCGACATGTATGTATTGTTGCATAGCATACCATGATACAAAATATTGTCTGACACTATTGGGTAATATCCAATAAAAAAGGAACCAGGACAACCAGAATGTCTAGTGGATCTCAGTAGAATCCAGGGATGATGGCAGAAACATCAATATAGTCACTCAAGGGGGAGCCAAGACAAGAACTTACACATTAAAACAAGACCCAACACAACACCAATGGATTAAGAAGAATACTGAGCCACAAAAGTGGTTTGAAGCATGAATATAAAAGGAAACATTCAAGGAGGCCAGACAAGAGATTCTCAAGAAACATGTTGCATCTACATCATCCGCGCAGCAAAATTAGAACTCTCTTATGTACGATATGTCTTCCTCAATGGACCATACTAGTGAAGAACAACCTTTAGAGAAAGTAAGTAACATAAAAACTTTTTTTCAGTCCTGTGTTAATCTATTGAATGACCCATCATCTATCAATATATTACAAAATCTTCTAGAAATATGTAACACATAGGCAGAAGGAAAGTTAGAACATAAAACATTCAATCATCTCCATACAATAAGAAGTACAAGCATACTTAATTCCAACATTAGAGATTTTAATATGGGTGATATCATACTGGACTTAGGCTCTGAAGTAAATGGTTTACCTAAGAAGACATGGAAATGTATGGGAGAACCCACACTAGGATATTCACATGTCTAGCTAAAATTAGCAAATCAACATAGAGTGCTACCAATTGGAAGACTTAAAGGTGTGACAGTAGATTTGGATGGAGTGTGGACTATGGAATATTTTGAAGTAATAGAGATATTAGATGGTACAACACCTTATCCATCATTTCTTGGACTGGATTGGGAATTTAAAAACCAAGCCATAATCAACCTGAAGATAAGAAAAATGATGTTTGAATCAAGTGAATATAGATTCATTGCACCATTAGATCCATCAGAAGGAGAAAGGTTTGTAGAACCCACTTGTTTGGATCTGGAAGAAATAAACCCGTTGTACAGAACCACCATGCGAGAATAATATTATGTTAACCCAACTGCAGATGGGGTACTCAGCTGGAGAAGCATTACATCATGTGCTTTTGATTCAAATACAGGTTTGGAGAATTGGCAACAACAATTACATGAAGTTTCGACCAGAAGGTGCACCAGAATAGACTGCACAATAAGATGGGTTGGTACAAAGATAAGAGAACCTCCCAGTTTTCATGGGGTAAATGACCTAGAGGAATTTTTGAAAAAATATGAAGAGGAAGTATTATAAAATCAGAGGCTATTAGCCCTAGATATTTCAGTGTAAATGAATACTGTGTATTAGATTTGGTGTAGAGCAGGGTAGCAATAAAATACAGAGGTATGATGGATAGGGAAAACCAGTGGAACACTTGGAAAAGTGAAAAGCACAATGGAGGATGACACCACCAGAGGAATGGTATCATCACTTTATCCATACATTGGAAGTAATTCCATGGAACTGGTATATAGACCAAGAGATGCGCAGAGGTACTACAGAATGGATGGAATTACAACAGAACTTTGTAGTAAGTTTCTCATTTGAACATGAGAACCCCAACATGGATTCAGCACTGAAGATGATACATGGAATGATATTTACTAATGAATCATAGGTTGAAATCATGGTAGAATATCAACAAAAAAACAAACAGACAGTCAAAGAGTTACTTTCATGCTATCATGTTGAAGAGGAAGCACCAGATGAATATGATATGCACAATATTCATAGTACAGAAATTGAAGGAGAAAGAGAGGTGGAAGGTCCATATCTAGAGTTATAAGTATTTGATGCACCAATGAAAGTTAAGAAAGTCAACATTGGGATGAATGAAAATATTAAAATGGAAAGTATTGGAGACTATTGGGATGAACAAATAGTAGAAAGAATAATGGAGTTACTGCGTGAATACAGTTGACATGTTCCCAACGACCTTTACAGAGATGAAAGACATAGCAGGGGAGCTAGGAGAGATGAAGATACCTCTCAAACTGGATGCAAGACCTATCAGACAGAGACCTTACAGACTGAATCCAATGTATAAGCATGAAAGAAGAAATTGACAGAACGTTGGAAGCTGGTATCATAGAACCATTAGAGGAATCTGAATGGATAAGTCCTACGGTATTCCAAGAAAATAAACACGTATTTTTGTGGATCTAAGGAAACTTAATGATGATTTCTTACATGATTCTTTCCCTACCCATTTCAAAAATGAGGTCTTAGAGAATGTGGGAGGCCAGGAAGAATACTCATTTACAGATGGATTCTCAAGTTACCATCAGATCAAAATAGCTCCAAAGGATAGGTATAAGTCTACTTTTTCTATAGAATGGGGATCCTACCAATATATAATAATGTCATTTGGGTTGAAGAATGCACCAGCCATATTTTCAAGAGTAGTCATAGCTTCTTTTAAGGAATTCATGCATCAGTTTCTAGAAGTATATCTAGATGAATGGATTGTATATGTTCTACTAAAAGATCATGTATAAGTGTTAAGACTCATGTTGGAAAGATGCATGCAATGTCAGATCTCATTGAACATAAAGAAATTCATTTTTGGGACATATAGTCTATAAACAAGGTTTACTAGTGGATCCTACTAAGATTGCAGTCATTGTAAACTTATTGTTGGCATAAGGGAAGACCCAAGGTTCAACGCTTCAACAACGCACCAAAAAAACCCTAACTACTGGCCCTTTCAGAACACCTGCCAAGAAGATGAAGTCTCACCCAAGGTAGATGCAGGGGGGGTTGCAAGACTCAGGTGTCTGCGACCTAGATGGGACACAAATCTGTGATCACAATACTTAACAGTGCACTTAGAAATTAACATTCATCAAGTTATGAGTCTTATTCACTTCGCAGATTAACCCTAAATACAGAACAACACAGTAACAACCAAGATCCAAGCATATATAACCATTCAACACATAACATCAAAGTAGATCTACCATTCATTCACATCATAAAGAAATAAGTATCAACTGGATCTATCATACATCTAGATTAAGAGAACAAGTACATAAACAACATGAACATCATAGCACAAAGCACATCGACACAGGATATACATGGTTCACCCCAGTGTGGGGCTACATCCACCAACTCTTCTTCTCTTCTTATTAGTTTCTTCCAATCTTCTTACATGCACCAAGCCACAACACCAACTTCGCACAGGACAAGAGATCTACGCGCACCTCACCAAATCCTCCTTCCCTGAGTTAGGTACAATCACAGAACCTCTACATAGTATATGCGCAAAGCACTTACAAAACACTTGCACTTAGCTCTGCAAGCCTTAACACATATTCTTGCACATAGCTAACATTATCACTAAGTCATCTGCTTATCATAACTTATAATCACATAGATCGAACTCCAACTACTCTTACATCGCCTAGCTACTTATTTATACATTACAAAAGGGGCCAAAACATGGGAAAACCCATGGGCCAACATCCCACACTCGTTGCATAAACCCTAAAATCCCAAAAAGCCCGCAAAAAGGGTGAGATCCTGCAATCTCCGCTTCACCTGGGCGCTCCGTCTTTGACCAGCCTATCGAAGTCCCAAAAATGGTCAAGCATGACCAGCGTTTCCTCAAAACCTAGTCAAGGGCCAACACTTACCACCACTAAATTCAGTGTGCCAGTTAAGAGAAACACTGGGACATACAGGCTATTACATCTTATTTATAAAGGGGTATGCGCAGATTACTGCACCTATGGAAAAATTGTTAATGAAAGACACCAGATTTCAGTGGAATGAGGACTATCAACAAGGATTAGAAACTTTAAAACAAAATATGTTTACATCACCTATCCTAATATTCACAGACTGGGAAAATACATTTCATGTGCATGTAGATGCATCAGCCATAACACTTGGAGCAATTCTGGCGCATCTAGGAGAAGGGGACTTAAACCATCCTATAGCCTTTGCAAGAAGAAAATTTTCAGTAGTGTTTGGAAAAACCACAGTGTTATTAATGGATTGTCGACGTTTCGGATCCATATCAGGATCCATCTTCAAGAAAATAATCATGAACATGGACCCTGATATGGATCTGAAATGTCAAAAATCCATTAATAACACTGTCGTTTTTCCAAACACTACTGAAAACAATCCTCACCAGAGAAATCTCATTGAACAAGAAGAAAATTGTCAGAATCAGATCAGAACTACAACACCACAGACCAGGAAGGCCTAGCTATGGTATATGCACTTCAAAAATTCAGGCACTACTTACTAGGTAAACACTTTTAAATGTTCACAGACCATTCTTCCCTCAAATATCTAGTCAACAAGATAGTGTTGGGGGATGGGGGGGGATATGTAGATGGCTATTGTTGTTCCAAGAATTTGATTTTGAAGTAATGATCAAACCAAGGAAGTTTAATGCAAGACCTGATCACTTGTCAAGTGTAACTAATGGAGAAGAACCTACTAACTTGGAAGACAACTTCCCTGATGCACAACTATTTTCAGTACAGGTAGCTGATGAATATTTCGTTGATATTATTGAATACTTAAGTACATGGATTGCACCATAAGATTTTAGCATTGGCGCAAAATAAAAATATGGTAGTCAAAGTTGCAAACTATCAACTTATTGTAGGACATTTATATAATATGGGTCCAGACAACATTTTGAGGAGGTGTGTATTATAACATAAAAGGCCCATAATTTTGGCAGAAGCTCATGAAGGTATAGTTGGAGGACACTATGCATGAAAAGATATCATGCAGAAGGTATTGTGTGTAGGATTATGGTGTCCAACAGTCCATAAATATGCCAAGGAATATTTCTAGAAATGTGATATCTATCAGAGGGCTGGAAAACCTAATTGAAGGGATGAGATGCCTTTAAGACCACAAGTAACTTTGCAGGTATCTAACAAATAGGAAATGGACTTTGTTGAACCAATCTGTTAGGGTCCTAACTCGCACATAGGTAGATCAATATATTTGGATGTAATAAAGGTCAATATTAATAAGGCCTTTCAATAAAATAGAATAAGGCGGATGTATGAAGACCTAATAGAAGCTTCTGCTTCTAGAAGCATCTTCCTCTAGATGCTTCTCTTGATAGACATATTTAGTATAAATAAGGGTCGAGGGTATGAAAACCCTAGCTTGGAGATTATTGTAACAGAGCGTTGCTCGACTGGAGGTTGCCCCCTCGAAGAGGCCCATGAACATTGCTTTCTGAATCAAAGTGTTATTTTTGTTGTTGTTCTTATATCATTACTATGTTATTGTGGAGATTATGCTGGTTATATTACTGTTATTCTGCCATTTCTAGCATTTTATTTTTTTTCTGCATATTTATTATATCTGGTATCTTGCAAGTGGTATCAGAGCACTTTCCTTGGCAGAAATTGTGGGAATTTTTTTTCAGGGTAGAGACGTATTCCGACATCTTTAAGCCACAGAGATATGTTGTTATGTGCATAAACCCGCAGTTGAGGGATTCATACATGTAGGAAATACAAGTGGTTCTTAAGAACACCTCTGTTGGCCACCCTTGTAACCCTTGTTGGTACCCCTTCGAGTGGTAGCGCATTAGACAACACCTATGTATGGATCGACCTATATTTCCTAAAGCCCTCTTTATATAAACCTATCGGCCACTGGACTTCTATAGTGTCACCGAGAAAAACACTCGGGAAGATACTCTCTAGTACCTGGGTAGTCGGGTAGTACGGCTAAGGGTATGGTCTATCCTCCTTAGTTAGTGCCCTAAGATATTGGGCTGAGTACTATTGTTGGACCCCACACATATATTAGAGAGCTATAGCACAGGGAAAACCCTTGTCTATAGAACCCTTGAATACCTAACCCTTGGGGGACAGAAACATAAACAAATTAAAACAAACCAGATCTATTGTCGCGCAACGGTGTTCGGGTTTCCAAGTAAATACACATTTCTTTCTGGTTAAGCATTTGGGGATTTCATCACTGCAGTATTCTTTAGACCGGAGTATAACTCTGCGGGTGTATATATATAAAAAAAAAAAAGTCTGGAAATTTTTTCACCATTATTTGAGACCTATTCCATTGGATTCATCTCTTCTCCCTTATCACATTCATCCATATCATTTTTCGGCAAAATTTTTGACCCCGCCTGCCCCTTTTTAGTTCACCCATCCTCATGGCCCATACCCGTAGCCAAGATATGGAAACTCTCTTCAACACCTTGCAATATGGTTTCCTTGAGAACCAAAAAGAAGTGAAACAACTCAATGCTACTGTTGCCTCCATCGATTCATCCATCAATACAACCATAAATACAACCATGCAATCCTCAATGGAGGAAGTCAAACAAGAACTGACAACCCATCTTGAATCTATCTTTACATCACTCTGCACCAAACTGAAGATCCCTACAGATGACCCTTTCTCTAAAGCACCTCCAAAGACCGAAGGCGAACATTCCTCCCATTCCCATACCTTTCAGCCCCATCACTTTCAACGTGACCTACGCCTTCCGTGGGTGGATGTGACCAAATTTGATGGCTCGAACCCCACTAGTTGGGTCACCCAAATGGAACATTATTTCTCTTTATACGGCATAACAGATGACTTGTCCAAACTCCGGTATGGTGTTCTCCATCTAGATCAAGAATGTTGGCAATGGTGGCAATGAAGGAAAAATTCTCGTCAAGGGTATATTGCTTGGACCCAATTTGTGATTGAGCTTTATGAACACTTTGACACGGACACCAACCATTTGGGCCATTTGACAAAGTTGAAACAATTCAGAATAGTAGAAGACTTCATAGTTGCCTTTGAGCACCTAGCTTTTCGAACAGAGGGCATGATTGATGCTTTCTTTTGAGAGTGTTTTATCAATGGCCTCAAGGAGGAGATTTGGGCCCATGTCCTCATGGCTTGACCATCGAGTTGGGTGGAGGCTACTAAAAGAGCTAAAGAAGCACAACAGGTTGTATCCTCTCAAAACCGAAAACCTTCCTTTATCCCTCGCCCTAAACCCGTCACTCCCACTACTCCCCCCGCCCCATTAAAGATCCAAAAATTGACCAGGGATGAAATGGATGAATGCCAACTCAAAGGCCTTTGTTATAATTGTGATGACAAATGTTTCTTGGGCCACAAGTGTAAAGAACAAATCTTTTTATGGCCATCTCTGAGGATATTTCGGAAGAGGATGTTGAAACTCCCCTTGTGTCTGAGTCACCTGAAATCACTGGCATAACCCCTCCCTCAGACCCTCTCGAAGTAGAACCCATCATTTCCCTCAATGCTCTCACTGGCTTCTCCTCTCACCAAACCCTCAAGTTAATCGGTTACATCAAGCATCAGAAGGTCATCATTCTGGTTGATAGTGGAAGCACCCATAATTTTATTCATCGCCGCATTGCCCAAGAAACTCATTGCTACATCCATGCTATCAATAATTTCCAAATCATGATTGCCAATGGTGGTTCCATGAAATGTGGAGGGAGCTGTGAAAATGTGCGTCTCCAAATCGGTGGCTACCACCTAAAATCCCATATGTTTGCTATCGACATGGATGGTTGTGACATTGTGTTGGGTGCAGATTGGCTAAGAACTTTGGGTCCCATTCTCATGGATTTTTTGAGGCATTAACCATGCAATTCAACTAGGAAGGCCACCAATATAAATTCCAAGGCATCTTTGTTGGTTCACCTGAGGTCATTAGTTCCCATTGCATGGAAAAGATGCTCAAAAAAGGTCATTCTGGTGTCATTGCCCAACTCCATGCCATACAAGCAACATAGACACCCCCAGTTCCGCATGACCTCCAAGCCATCCTTTCTAAACATCAAATGGTATTTTCCACTCCCCAAGGACTCCCTCCTTCCTGCGGTGTTCATGATCACTCCATTCCCCTTGTACCCGAAAGCCTTCCTCCCAATATCTGTCCCTATCACCACCCCTTTTCACAAAAAAATGAAATTGAGAAAATGGTCCAGGAACTCCTTAATGCAGGCGTTATCCGCCCTAGTACGAGCCCTTACTCTTCTCCTGTAGTCATGGTCCTGAAAAAAGAAGGTTCTTGGAGAATGTGTCCTAACTTCCGTACCCTCAACAAACTGACCATTAAAGACAAATTTCCCATACTGTCATTGATGACCTCCTGGATGAATTGAGTGGCGCCCAATTATTTACTAAACTTGATCTTTTCTTGGGCTATCACCAGATACGTATGAAAGAGGAAAACATTCCCAAGACGACCTTTCGCACTCATGAGGGACACTATGAGTTTTTGGTCATGCCCTTTGGCTTGTGTAATGCCCCCTCCACCTTCCAAAGCCTCATGAATCATGTCTTCCGTCCCTTTCTCTGTCATTTTGTCTTAATTTTCTTTGATGATATCCTCATCTATAGAAAAACCTGGACAGACCATCTTACTCATGTGGATCAAGTTCTCCATCTACTCTCTCAACACCAAATTTTCCGGAAACAGTGTAAATGTGATTTTGGTGCCTCAGAAGTAGAATACTTGGGTCATCTGGTTGGCAAGGATGATGTCAAGGTGGATCCGAAAAAGATTGAAGCTATGTAAGACTGGCCACACCCAAAGACTCTCAAAATCTTGCGTGGATTTCTGGGCTTAACAGGGTATTATCGCAAGTTTGTTAAGAGCTATGGAAAGATTGCAGCACCTCTCACTGCTCTCCTCAAAAAGAACTCTTTCACTTGGACTCCAACCACTTCTCAAGCTTTTCAAACCTTGAAGACGACCATGTGCACCACTTTGGTTCCGGACCTTCCTGATTTCACAAATACCTTTGTGTTGGAATGTGATGACTCAAGGAAAGGAATCGACGTTGTCCTTATGCAAGAGGGTCGACATTTGGCCTTCACCAGCAAGCAACTGTCTAAAAGGAATCTAGGCAAATCCATTTATGAAAAGAAAATGTTGGCTATTCTGCATGTCGTTGATCTGTGGCACCCTTATCTCTTAGGGCAATGCTTCCAAATTAAGACCGACCATCAAAGGCTCAAGTACTTTATGGAACAACGCATTTCCTCCCTGGAGCAACAAAAATGGGTGACTAAGCTCTTTGGATATGATTATGAGATCATTTACAAGAAGGGAAAAGACAATGTAGTGGTGGATGCACTATCCTGAAAATATGAAGAAGAAGGATCCATTTTTTCTCTTTCCATCATTGTACCCAATTGGCTCTAAGCTGCGCCAAGAATGGTTTCAAGATCCCAAAAGTTCACATCTGATCCAGCAATTGCAAACCAAGGCTCTGCCTCCCCCAGGGTACTCTTGGCTCTAGGATGAGCTTCGATACAAAGTTCGTTTGTATTTAAGTAAACAATCAAAGCTTAAATCCACGGTACTTTTTGAGCTTCATGCTACACCCACAGTGGGGCACTTAGGGTCAAACGTTATTTTTTCTAGGATGGTATGAAACAAAACATCCGTAATTTTTTCGCTGAATGTGAGGTATGTCAACGCAACAAGGGAGAAATAGTCAAATATTCAAGCACACTACAACCACTTACGATTCCACCTGCTATTTGGAAGGATATCTATATGGAATTTGTTACCGGCTTACCCAAATCGGGGAATAAATCAGTCATATTTGTGGTTGTGGATCGCCTTTCCAAGTATGCTCATTTCTGTGCTCTTCAACACCCATTTACTGCATCCATGGTGGCTCAAATTTTCATGGACCAGGTCTTCAAGCTTCATGGCATACCACACTCTATTTTTTTTTATCATGACCCAACTTTCACAAGCAATTTTTGGCAAGAAATGTTTAAGCTACAGGGCACCCAATTGCATCTCAGCACAGCTTATCATCCCCAGACTAGTGGTCAAACAGAAGTTGTCAACAAGTGTTTGGAAACATATCTGAGGTGTTTTTCCTCTGAAAAACAACATCAGTGGGCTCAATGGTTACCCCTAGTTGAATGGTGGTACAACACTTCCTACCATACAGCTACTCGCATGACTCATTTTGAAGCGGTATATGGACAAAAGCCACCTTCATTTCTCTCATACTTACCGAGTACCTTGAAGGTCCAGGTAGTTGACCAAACACTTACAGATCGAGAGGATATTCTTCGTACCCTTAAAGAGAACTTGGTCATGGCACATAATTTCATGAAGCAACAAGCAGATCCAGGTCACTCTGAACGTCAATTTGCAGAAGGGGATTAGGTATTTCTGCAACTACAACCATACAAGCAAACTTCCCTCAAGGCCGAGCATTGTTAGAAGCTAGCGTCCAAATTTTATGGTCCTTATATAGTTCTCAAGTGTGTGGGACAAGTCACATATCAGTTATCTTTGCTCAGTCAATCGAAGCTACATCCTGTTTTTCATGTTTCATGATTAAAGAAGGTGATTGGAACTAGGTGCCAAATTCAAACCAAACCTTCCAGATTTAGCTAAAGAAGGATCCATTTGGCTACATCTAGAAGTAGTTTTGGACCAGCATGAGCATCACCTGTGTCAGAGAACCATCAAGGAAGTGTTAGTCCAATGGAAAGATACGACTCCAACAGATGCCACTTGGGAACCAGCTACCATTCTGCAGCAGTTTCCACATCTCAAGCCTTGAGGACAAGGTTGTTTTTAAGAGGGCGGACATGTTAGGGTCCTAACCCGCACATAGGTAGATCAATATATTAGGATGTAATAAAGCTAAATATTAATAAGGCCTTTCAATAAAATAGAATAAGGCGGATGTAAGAAGACCTAATAGAAGCTTCCGCTTCTAGAAGGATCTTCCTCTAGATGTTTCTCTTGATAGACATATTTAGTATAAATAACGGTAGAGGGTATGAAAACCCTAGCTTAGAGATTATTTTAACAGAGTGTTGATCGACTAGAGTTTTCCCCCTCGATGAGGCCCGTGAACATTGCTTTCTAAATCAAAGTGTTATTTATGTTGTTGTTCTTATATCATTACTATGTTATTGTGGAGATTATGCTGGTTATATTAATGTTATTCTGCCATTTCTAGCATTTTATTTTTGTTCTACATATTTATTATATCTGGTATCTTTCACAATCAATCCACCAGCAAAAATATCAGGAACTAGATATATCATTATTGTGAAGGAATACTTAACAACATGGGAAGAAGCAGCACCAGTCAAATATTGTAGCACATAGACAACAACACACTTCTTGTTTGAGAAAGTGATCACCAGATTTGGATGTCCAAGGATTCTGATGAGTGACAAGGGTACTCATTTTATCAATGATACCATCAAGGCTATGACTGAGGATTTTAAAGTCTATCACTAGAAGAGTACACCATATTATCCTCAAGAAAATGGGACATTAGAAGATTTCAATATGAAAATGGTCTGACTAAAATCTGCAATGTCAACATGGATGATTGGGACTTGAAAATACCAAAAGTATTATGGGCATACAGGACCACATGTAAGAAGTTGACAAGACAAACACCATTCAGATTTGTGTATGGACAAGAAGCAGTAGTACCATTAGAATTTTTGGTACCCAGTATGCACATAGCAGCAATTACCAATGTGGCAGAAAGAGGCGCAGTAAAGGAAAGGTTAAGTCAACTAATGGAAATGGAAGAGGACAAGATTCTGGCAGGATTTCACCAAGAGGTACAAAAAGCAAGAGACAAAGCCTAGCATGATAGACATATTAAGAAGAAGAGATTTAAGGAGGGAGACCTAGTCCTACTCTATGACAGTAATTTTTTTCAACATCCTGGTAAGTTTAGAATGCATTGTCTAGGGCCATATGAGGTAAAGACTATCACAGATGCAGGATCTATATAGTTAAAATATTTCGGAGTAACATAACTAAAAGGAATGATCAATGGTAGTCAATTGAAACTGTACAGGGACAGTCTAACTACTAACTCTTAAAAGTTACAGTGGAGTTAAAAAGGCATGTATATAGTGCATTATAGCAGAGATTAGGATAGAAAAATGAGAAAAAATAAATAAAAAGGAGAAAAAGAGAAAAAAAGGAATACAAAAGTAGAAAAGAAAGAAAATACAAAAATACTGAAAAATTTTGTGCGCGGAGATAGTGGACTCAGCGTGACAAGAATAAAAATGTTTGCATGCATCATATGGTTGACAGAAATAAAAACACCACGCACTAAGGAAAAATCACTGCAGCAATGCACAATGCACTAAAAATGTGCAGCACACCGGAAAATGGGCCAACTGTCAGAAAAGAGAAAAACAAACATTAGGGAAAAAAAGGCACGAATTGGGGAATTTATGGAATTTAATGAAGCATACTCGACAAGCTTCCATGCATTAATAACAACCAAGGAATATTCTCCGAGAAGATTCAGGGAATTCATGACACCATCTATATAAAGGGGAAACATGGGCCAAACGAGACTTATTGTGAAATTGCAAATTCGTGGAGCTAGGGAGCACAAAGACGAGGGGAAAACAAGCAAGTGCAAAGATAGAAGCAGTCAAAGATTATTATGAAAATCAAGAAGTATCGACAATGACACCTACAAAGGTTGGTGCACCAAGCCAAACCACATGGAAAACCCACAATAGTCTCCGGTCACCACAAGAAACCACAGAGGCAGAGAAGGAAATGGTACAGAAAGAGGGAATCGTCAATGTCAACGCAATTCCCTCATCGCAGGTAGAACTAGTGATCTCCACACTGGTAGAGGAGGAAGAACAAGGCCCGGTGATGGCTGGGATGGATATTGACTCGCACGACAGTGCACAACATTGTGAACTAGTCAGCACAGGCAACCCACAACAACCTGCGAGGGTCGAAGTAGCACACAAAATGAATGGTGGCACCAGAGAGAGGATAGAGGTTTTTGGGCCAAGACCACAACCTGTGGTAGGGTCCGTGCAGCAGGAGGAAGGACATGTTGAATACATCATAGGTCATCTAGAGTCGGGCATGAAAGACAAAGAACCAGAGGTTGGAACCTCTAGCACGCTAGTAAGAAGAAAGGGAAAACAACCAATCATGAGATCCTCACACAAGAACCCCGATGACTTAATCGTATTATCATGCATTCCAGAGGGGGTGCAGGCCATGCCAACATTACTGGGTTGCGTGAAAAGGCTGAGATATGCAGACTATGATGTGTCTGACACCGAAAAATTCCATGAATTTGCGCAACAAGTGTATATGGAGAGCATAGTAACAGGACCATTTGGAGACCCAATGATGTAGCCAAAGAAATGGGTAGCAGACCTCGAAAACATAGGGATCATGAACCTTGTAGAGATTCCCCACTTTGGCAAAGGGAAAGAAGTGAATAAATGTGTCAAGCAGTTGATGGAAGTCCTCCATGTATGCTTCTTACGGATGGAAGAACATGTCTCCATCGATGTAGAAATGATTGTATTTGTCATAGGTCTTCCATCAATGGGTGAGAGTCTCATGCAGTACTTGGATGAAAAAGATAAATAAAAGTCTCTTGCTGAAGAGATGAATAAAACATACAGGACAGAGAGAGGCTCATGCGGAATCATTATCAAAATAATCAGTGAGGCAGCCACTAGGATGGCCACAAAACTAATGGCATGCAAATTGCTACGCAAATTCCACAAGGAGGAGGTCCCTGCAAGGGTGGTCGCATTCGTAGATCAGTGTGAAAACGACACCATGCTCGTCTAGGCCCTATATTTATTGAACCTATTCTTAGAAAACTACAAGGATGCACAGGAATTGGGAACAGAGTTCCATTATTCTTGGTTGTTGATCCTAATATCTTTAATTGGGTGGAAGGAGCCTCCCTACTCCTACTATTGTGATAGATTATGTCATTATCACAAAGCATGGTACACATTAATGGGAATCACTTCGGACCCCAAATGAAGAAGTGGCAATGTCGACACCTTTCCTCGGTATTTAAGCGACATCTAAGAGACAATAGCTAACACTTGGAGGATAACTCTGGAATTAGTCATGTAGTATCAAGGAGTAGCCAACTTTAGGGCTACATGACACAACATGTGGATCCAAGTGTGCGCAGATCCAACAAAAGAATGGTTGCAACTTCGATTCTGCATGAATGCAGAGAAGGTGGAAATGGTAATGCGAGACTGGAAAGATGATTGGAAGATCCGATTCATTACCAAGGAAATGCCAAAGGAGAAGGAGGTAGAAGCAGGTTCATGTAAGACACCTATAGGAGATAGCATTGTGCCCAAAAATCCAACACAACGGGGGAAGCCCAGTCAAAATACAGTGCATCAGAAGAGGGGAAGTGCTCCAAAGAAGGATGTGCAGTCGGGGAAGAAGGACATTACCCCAGCGCAGGAAGAACAAGGAAGGGGGGATAGAATGACACAAGAAACCCCTTCGGTAGTCACTCCACAAGAAATAGGGCCACCCAAGCGCCCAATTATACATACAGGGGGGTCATGCAAGAAGGCCAAGGCCCACAAGCAAATACCATAGTATACAATCACTAAGCATGATGTTGATCTTGTCCCAGAGAGACTACAGGATCATGCAATCGAGTAGTTTGAAGAGGCCGAGCACCAAAGAGGAAGGATACAAAATGAGTTGGTTGATATGAGGCAGGTCCTAGAACAAATACAAGCAACAAAAGGCATGAAAGAGGAACATAACCCATCCCCTCAGTGACAAAAGAAGAGGAAAGGACCACATCGACTAAAGAACACGCCATTGAGACCATAGCGTAGGTGAGTCCAAGATTCCAAGTAACATCAAAGATGTTGCAGATGGATGATGCCATAGCCCAGACACCACTTAAATATCTGGCATAGATACAGTTAGTATTGGCGAAGATACCAACAAAGGCACTGTACAAACTATAATTCAGCATCGTGCAAGAAGTGTCATCATGTGCAAGTACAGATGCGGCGGAATTGTAGGAAACTAGGAATGGAAAGGATGCCCTAGAACTAGTAGTCGAGCAGGTAAATCTCAATACAAAAGAGGAGAATCAGTGTGTAGATAATTTAGAGTAGAAGTCGAAGGAAGTCTTTACAAGGATTCTAGACAATGCACAAAAAACCATGAGAAATGTGGAAGAATAGATCCAAATCGTCGTGTAGACGCTATAGAACTACTAAAAGGAGATCGAGGACCTTAAATAAAAATTAACCCCAACTACTCCTCTGGAAGCTCTTGCTGAAAGAGAAAAACAAGCATCCCTGCAAGTGGAAGTGATGCAGAAAGAAGCTGAAAAGGTCACACAATTGTTTGACAAGACCGTGCAGCTATGGAAAACACTAGAAGAAGATGATAGGTTTGGGAAAATAGATCAGCAAGAGGAGGTAATCAACATTGTAATCCAAGAGCTGAAGTAGAGGAAAAATTCCATGAGAATCACAGAGCAAGTGAAGTGTGCACAGGAGATGAAGACCCTTCATGCAAAAATGAAGATTGTGTATAATAACAAGTAGGAAAGGCTAGCCTAGTTAGAAACTCTTCAAGATAAAGTAGCACAAATTATTGTGAAAATGGAGAAGGAAAAGATGATAATGGCTCATGATCATGTTGAGAGCACATAATCTCTCAAGGAGCACATCACAACGCAGAGGGTAGAAGAGCTCACAGAGAAATATGTGTAGGGAAGACCAAAATGGGAAGAGCTGGAAGGTAAATTCCACAGCTTGGCAGAGACTGTTCAGGGAGCATGCACCACCTGAGTGGCTCGAGATGAGCCACATGTCAGTGTTGGGGGCTTGTTGGGCACATGACTATTTTGAGGAAAGAACTAATTTTGGAAGGAAAGGCCTAATTTAAGAGAAGAACAGTTGGTAGGAAAAGTAGCACGCACGAGAAAAAGCAACATGCAAGAGGAGAAACATGCAAGGCGAGAAGGCAAGAAAGCCTAACCACGATAGGGTTAGGGTTTTTGAAAAAGGTTGTAATGACCATAATCTTGTAAAATAGTATAAATAAGAACCTAGGAGGTCTAGGTTAAGGGTCTTGAGTTCAAGAGTTAGTCAGTTCAATACTATTGAAAAGTTGAGAGACTGTCGATTGTAATAAGGTTGTAGAAGAGTCGAGTCAGGTAGAGGGTTAGATCACAGGTTAAGGAGCCTAGTGTGATATAGTATGCCTCAGAGAGGTTCATGAACCTCTTCATGATTGTATGATGGAATATATAATGCACGTAGCCCTAGATTTTGTAGCACACTAAATAAAAGAGTAGAGAAGCCAAATCTTTGTGGGAGTAGCCCAGGAGGAGGTGAACCATGGTAAAATATGTGCTATATTTGATGTTTATTGAATGGTTCCTTTCTATTAATGGTTATATTATGAATGAATGATTAACTAGATGTATTAGAATGCATGCATGAGCCTAAAGATAGATAAATCCTAGAAGTACTTGACTAAATAACAAGATTAATGAATGAAGAAGATAGAATACACTCCCAGATCCCCACTCATTCCTATACTACAAGCACTTGATCTTTGCAGTCACCCATAGAACTATTTCGGGTGATACTGCATTGTGTGCTCTGTGTGCAGCCTTGCCTTCTTGTTTACTAGAAGGGTCGATATTTTTAGAGGGTTTGTTGGAAACATGTTCATATCTTAACCTGGGTCAAACCAAGAAGTGAATGAGATATTTAACCCAACAACAATCCAAGTAAAGAACATTGGGAGGCATTAAAATGGATTCTCAGATATTTGAGAGGAATTGCTACTCATGCATTATGTTTTGAAGGTTCAGACATTGTTCTACAAGGATATGTTGATTCATATATTGAAGGTGATAAAGATAGCATGAGGAGCACCACAGGGTATGTTTTTACTGTAGGTGGAACAATTGTAATTTGGATTTCGAAACTGCAAAAGGTTGTTTCACTTTCAACAATAGAAGCATAGTATGTTGTTGCTATAGATGCTAGTAAATAAATGATTTGGTTATAGAGGTTTATGGAGGAATTGGGAAATAAGTAAGAGAATAGTAGTTTGTACTGTGACAGTGAGAGTTCTATTCATCTTGCAAAGAACTCGGTCTTCCATTCAAATACTAATAATATACAACTTAGGTATCATTTCATACTATCTATCTTGGAAGATGGACATTTGAAGTTGGAAAAGTTACACACTAGCCAGAATCCTGCAGACATGTTAACAAAGGGAGTAACCATGGAGAAACTAAGTTCCTACTCAATTTCAGTTGGTCTTCAAGCATGAAGGTGAAGATGAGAAATTTTCCAGGTCTAAGAAGGATCATAGTCCAACATATACATCAGTGGTGGAGTTGTTGAGATTAGTCTCCAAGTGGGAGATTATTGGTTGTGGACATTGATTATCTTCCTAATTCAAAGGTCTTTGTTTTTAGTCGTGTTTATACCCCATTAATATTGTACACATAGGAATATTGTACACCCCTCCATGCAGGGAGGGGGGGTTGCAGGGGTTCGGGGGCAAAGCCCCCGAAGTAAAAATTTCATAGTAAAGAACATCATAGTAAATTGTAATTTCATAGTAAATCTTGACCATTCATTATAAGGTCGCAGATCTAATGGTAGAACTTTTGTTAGGGTTTTTTTCCCTAGAAGGCAACCCTCTTTTATGAGGTAATTGTATTGCAGATATTTATCATTGCGAATATTGTATTCTCAGAGAGGAGACTATGAAAGAAAGAAGAGGAAGGTATAGCGGGTGTGTTGTAGGTTGTATCCCTTCATTTGTTGGATAATAATAAAGGAAGGACATGGAAATTTCTCTGGTGGAGGTATTACACACTGGGTGAACCACGTATATCTGTGTCCCTATTGTATTATGTATATTCTATGTTTTATTTCCGCATTTGTCTTATTTTATTGCTTTGCGATCCTGTTTTTCTAACAATCAGAACACTTCTCAAATGAATAAGAAGCTAACTTTGTGAGGAAGATGAAGAGGGGATCTAGAAAATATAAATGTATGTTACCATTTAAATGATTTCAATGTGGTAAAGTAGTTCATTTTGCCTCTAAATGTACCTTTAAAGGAAATAACACCAATGAAAAGAAAATAAAAGGAAAGGATAAACCTAGCAATTTTAAAAAGTCTTTTAAAAGGAATAGTTTTTATTCAAAGGAGGACAGTAGCTCTGACAAAGAAGAATATGAGCTATATCTAATTCATGATGAAAAAATTCTCATGGATTTGAAACAAAACAAATCTTTTCAAACATACACGGAAGAGTGTGAAGTTGTAGTAGACATGGAAGGAGAACTCATTAGTGCTTTAGAGGAAATCACCCTACTCAAGAAAAAGAATAGACTAAGAAAAGAACAGTTGCAGTTCTATAAAGAAAAATATAATAAGGTCAGTGAAGAAATAGTCATCTTAAAAATTCATTTAGAAGAAGCCAAAAGAAAGGAAGAAGTATTGTTAAATCAAATAAAAGAAAAGGAGAATATATGTGACAAACTAGAAGTAGAAATAGTTTCATTAAGAAAAGATCTAGAGACTCAAATAAAATTCATAAAAGGATCTAAAACTATAGATAACATTCTAAGAAATCAGAGATCACCAGATGAAAAGATAGGGCTGGAATATAAGGAAAGTCTAAAATTTGTCAAAGGTGAGTCAAGCACCAGCATGACATCCAATGAGAAGCCTACAAGTAATGAAAATTCTTTCAAGGGAAACAACAGTCAGCCTAACCAAGAAAAAGATGAAAATAAGAAGCATTCATAACTGAATTATCCCAACTATGAAGCAAGGAAGCAACATGTGTCTGAATCTTATCAAATTGGCATACAAAGACCGATTCCCACAAGTAAGTTTTTTCCAAGGCATCCAATTTTTTTCTATGGATATTGTTTCTCTTGTGGCAACTTTGGACATAGGGTTGTAAGTTGCATATTGTTTTGGTTTAATAGAAGTTTAGGAAAGAGATTCAACAAACCTCAAAAG
>ML787293.1:72642-106736 GCA_009831015.1 Picea engelmannii | reverse complement strand
AAGTTTGTCCACAATATAATTTTCATACTTGATTTGGACAAAATCGTAACTGACAGGATTTTGATATGGTAAAAGTTTGTCCACTTTGTAATTGTTACGCATCCACATACAAGAAGGTGATCATGAAATATAGTATAAGTATGTATATTCACTGATTGTGGATAGTGCACGAAGTGAGGTGGAGAATGGTACAGTAATAGTTTATAGGAACAAAAATGTAAATTTGACAGGATGTGTTGAAAGATTTAGTAATGTAACATATGTTTTTATGAGTTTAGGGTGGCAGGGTGGTGCTAGGGTGAGTTGAAGCTCACAAATGATTGGTTTCTTCATTATCTGCAATAGATTGGTTCTTGCGAGGATTGGTGTCCCCACTATCTGTGACAGGTTGGTGTTCGAGAGGATTGGTGTCCTTGTTATCTGTGACAAGTCGATTCCCATTGAGCTAAAAAATTGTAAGATGGTGCTTGTAGAAGAACATAAAAAATATGTTCTATGGTTTTTTCTCGCATTGTGCTTCCACGTAAAAATGTTTGTGTACTATGTTTACTGTGTTGTATTGATTTCTGATTGTATCTATAATTAAGTGTGCACTTTTAATTTAGATGGTTGTTTTGATTTCTACTTGTATCTATCATTAAGTGTGAATTTATAAATAACTTAATTGGTTGAAAGGAAAGAAAAAAATAGAAGGCTAATGCAATATTGTTCATCCCCCTCTCAGTATTGTTGTGAGTATCAACACAACTGAGCCATCCCAACAAAAGGACTTAAATTGTAGATCAATTATGATAGCTTACAACTAAATTTCAGTGGTAGAAAATTTGTAAAAGAGGAAGAGAGAGAGTTTGTTGCAACCCTATTGGTTGTGGCTTAATGTTTATTACAACAACTCAATCACTTGAAAAATCAATATGCCCTTAAGGCATAAGAAATCTTTAATCATGTAAAATTTAGATCCAACCTTAAATTATTCAATCTCTTTAAATTCATGTTTACCAATGTAACAATATTCAATCTCCAATGCAACTAGTTCCTTATCTATTGGGTTATGGAGTCTCTTTCTTGGAGCTAGAATTTATTACTCTTCTAGGGGTGTAAGCTTTTTTAATCCCTAGAGAAAACAAACCTTAGCAAGCTCTTGCTACAAGGGTTTAAGAATTTTTACTCCTTGTATCAATCCTTAATAATTTTCAATAACAATAGAGATAAATTCATTGATGGAGGGTTTATTCCCTTATACTCCTCCAAGGGTTTGACAAAATAACCTTGAAATCAAGAAGAAACACACAAAATTGTAGAAATTCATTACATAATCCAACAGATAGCACGCAAAACCCTTACTTTCCAAAGATACTCCACCAAATTAACAAGAACAAGCATCTAAGAGAAGTTGTTAGCCTTTCTTCCACCAATAGACAAGTAAAACATTCATTTTTCACAAGAGACAAGAGATAGCGAATTATCGACGAGGGGCCAAAATTTCAATCCAAGTGTTATGTAATTCTCTAATGATGACATGTGAAAATTAAAATGAGATGGAAACTATTTATATGAGACCATCTAAACCAATTTTCCCACATAAAATGTCAACAACAAATTAAAAGAGGGATGACCCCCTTTATTTTCCTTTACAACTTACAAAACTAAAAATTACATTAAGTAAAACCCTCAAAAGGGTGATGTCATTCCCTAGAAGGGTGACGTTGAGCCTCAAGATGAAAATTGTTGGGCCTCTAAAGTCCATGCGTCATTCTCTCACATGATAGAGTGTCACGCCATACATCTCCTTCCTTCAAACCACATCACATCACCTCTGGAACCATCAAGCCCACCAAAACCATAGCCTCAAAATGATATAAATTTCTTAGAAGGTGATGTACTAGGCCTCCAAAGGCCAACGTCCAAGTGCAAATGGATAGGATTTCATCATCTAGTGCTATCAAAGTGCCTCCAAAGGAAATTTTCATCACCTCATGTGCACAAGAGCTTCGGGGTCCTCTGCCCATCCTGTGGGGTTTGGTGTCCATCCTTGGAGTCTTCAACCTCCAATAAAGGACAAAATGACATTATTCCTCCATGGAATAACTTTCACCTAGCAAGGTTCGGCAATGACAAACAAGTGTGTCATCCAAGGGTCCACAAGTCACATGTATCATGCCAAGAAATCCACATTTAATGAAAGAACAACCCAAACATGTCCATTAAATCCCCCCTTTTAAAACTAATCAAATGCTCAAAAACCTTATAAAATTTTCCAAATTTATGTATGGGAGGGTTCTCATGATGCCCTATTGGGTAGACCAATCCCCAAGTCAAGGATTGTTTCCCAAGAAGACCCTCTCTAATTCATGTAATGAATATGAGTTGGATGGGGGTATAACTTTTGGGCATGGATTTCTTGACATATCAAGGAATCATATTGTCTCATTTATGGGTGCCTTTGTGGAGGGTGTGTTGCAGCCCTCGTTTGTAATGCAACATTTTTCCAAGCCCTTTTATTTTCCATTAATTTATTATGGTCCAAAACATTGAGTTCTATGTGAAATGGAAACTAAGGAGCACTGCAATGCCACTTGAAGTTAGTAACACATCGAGTTCCATGTACAAGGAAATTAAAAGACTCTACAAATGCATTCCCCCAAAAAGAAGGATATGTATTAATTATGTGTTTTCTTTTTAATAGGTCCTTCAATTTTTTTTATGGAGAAGCATTTCACTTCTCTCGAGATCTTAGGGCATTGATCTAGATGGATAATTTATGGCTTTTAAATTTTTCTAGCTACAACACATATGGACCTTTATCCCCTTCTTCCCATGAAATGAGGTACAAGCCTTTCTTGGGGTCAATAAGCCCAAAAACCCAAAAGATGAGAAAATGAAAGGGAAGAGGTGTGTAAAGTGATAATTATGTATGGGAATGGTACGACGGCCCTTCAAAGATACCACCTAGTGGAATCCCTTTTCCCGAGGGTAACCCACTTACTAGGAAACCATGTCAACCACCAAGGTGAAATGAGGAAAAAGGTATAGTTTCCAAGGAAATTTTTTCATAATCAAGAAAAGACTCTTTGCAACATGCTCAAATGATTCGATTATTAAAATGACACTTACCATGAGATTGTACTTGTTACCTCATGAAGAAAGACCTAATGTCCTATATGGGCCATGCTGGCATGGTGAACTCTGCTACTATCAATAAATGGTGAAGTGTGGTGAGAGGAGGGGATTTTTTTGCTCATGTGTCCTTTGGAACTCCATGTATTCAATGTGTAGGACTGAAGACATCATCTCCTTAGTTACCCCTAGCCTGGGGGGTAACATCTAGCTCCTACATGGGGACATGTGCTCATAGTAGATTACATGAGAACCTCATTATCTCCTAGAAAGATTTGTGCCTACAAATACTCAAGCAATGTTAGAGTATTGATGGGTGGCTTTCTCACCCTTTATTCATATAATCAAAACTTCAAATTTCAAAATTGACAACTATTCCTTAAAAAGAAAAATTTTCATTTTTCAAAAACTTTTAACTAGCATGCAATGATTCAAGAAAATACATCATAACTACTATGAAGCAATGAATTAAACACAATATGTAAAGTAAATAAAATGCAACTACATGATGATGATCACACAAATGCAATGCAGGAAAGAAAATGACCTACCTACTTACATGGGGCCCAAGGTCTGTCAATATTAGGTACCGTCGGATGTTAGGTGAAATTGTACAACTGGTGCAACCACCTAATTAGTATATCACCCAAGTGTTTCCCCCTATGATTAATTATAAAAAATATCAATGAAAAGGTAAAGAACATAATAATCATGAATATGAATAAGCATATAATCAATCATAGAAAGAAACTCATGGAGGTGGGTGGGAGGGAGAAAATCCTACCGGAAAGAACAACCACAAGCTTGATCAACCCATCTCAGAATAGGGCTACCACATATAGATGATGGCTCATCTTCTTCCTCACTTACATGATCAACGCTTTCCATTTACTGAGACGAGACAAAATATCCCAAAAATATATTATGATTTACATGACAAGGGATAGACATAGATGGGGATACATAACCTTGATTTTTCACAAAGATTTTCATGAAGAGGTTTTGAAACATTTCCCAAGTGGTAATTGTTTTTGGAGGGATATTATTGTTCCACTCATTATCCCTCCATATGAGAGATGAAGAGAAGAACTTGATACACACATCCTCATATTGATTTCAGGACGCAGAGGAATTGAAAATTTCTGAAAAGGTATCCAAATGATGTCAAGTCGATACAGTGTCTCCATTTGAAAAGGTGGGAATCCATTCCATAAAACCACTTGGAAATTTATGAGGTGATACACAAAATTTTGTTACATCCAAAGTTTTTTATAACACTTCCATGTCCTCATGTCCATCAAAATTCAAGCACAAATATGATTGAGAATCTTCATCAAATAATAGTTCTGAGTCCTCAAAAGGATAATCCTCAAGGTATGGTTGGAATTCAACAGAAGTGCATTGCTAAAATCGATCCCTTGGTGGATGAAAAAGGTATCTTATCATATCATCATTAATCTACAAAATATCTTGATCATCCATGTATGAAAAACAACCCTCCAAAGGAAAGACTTCCACACTTATTATTTGAAAGTTTCCCTTGATATCATAGATGGGATCTCCATCAGAACCGAAACAACCAATATCACATCCATGCTTCTGAACACATATGAAATCATCAATATGATTATCAACTATATCTGAAGGTTGTGCCATGAATTCACCTATACCATTGGAATTGATTATTTCTTCGCAAGGATGGACAACTTCATCTTCCAATGCCTTGTTTGGGTCTTTAGTGTGAGAAACTTCAACGAGGTCCTCTTGGGAAATTTCTTCACAAATATGTTCTACAAGCATCTCTTCATCCGTAGGGGATTTCTCTTCAGTAAGAGGTGCTTCATCAAGTTTTTATTCAGTATATTCTTGGGACAATTCTCATATAAGATTCATCATATGCTTAACATATTCATCAACTAATTTTTTCTCTTCCATCTGCAAAAGTGTCTTTGTGATACAGTAAGTTCTAGGCAAGGGTTTATTCTATGATGCCATAATTCCATTTTCTGAAATGACACTTCATTGGATTCGCCAGATGATCTCTATGAAAATCTCATCAAAATTCAAAAGGGAACTTCCCTCAAATGGATTCGCCAGGAAATATAAGGTTAAAGGATTTGGGATAGACTTGCCAAGTGTCATTAAAGGTCAGAAAGGATTCAAAATCCTCCCTGGGAATGGTGCCAAAAATGTTATCGCATAGTTTGTAGTTTGGTAAAATCCCAATCCAAGAAACAAGTGTGTGACACAACTCAGAATACCTATCACTATCACCACAATATATACTTCGTTCGTTTTAGTGAAGGACAAGTCCAACATAAGGGAGGATTCTCAGGTGACCCTAGGAGGATGCAAGGGGAGAAACAAGGATCTAGAAGAACACCCCTATAGGTCATATTCTGAGATAATTTAGAGGCTTGAGAAGAGATTCTTTGGAAACGGTAAATGCTTGCCAAGGTTGTGTACCTGTAAAACAGTGTTAGAGAACCAAAACAAGACAATGTATGATGATATAATCCTCAAAACCAATGGGAAACCAACAAGAAAACTTGTTTTCCAAAAATTTCAGTAGTAAAGAAACTATTTCATCTGCAAATTAAACCATCAAAATCAAGTATATGATGCTGGAAAATAAAGCTAGAAATTAGTAGACAATATTCCATTGTTTCAACCAAGACTTTGATAGAAAGAGAGGGATGTTAATGAGTGTTATCATCAAAGTTTTATAAAATCCTTGTGGTTGTAGAAAACTTTTTCTACATCAACAAGTAAATTTCAACGGTATAAAAGTTGTAAAAGAGTAAGAGAGAGTGAGTTTGTTGCAACCATATTGGTTGTATCTTAATGTTTATTAAAACAACTCAATCACTTGGAAAATCAAGACGCCCTTATGGGACAAGAAATATTTAAGCATGTAAACTTTAGATCCAACCTTAAACAATTCACTCTCTTTAAATTTTTGTTTACCAATGCAACAATATTCAATCTCCAATTCAACTAGTGCCCTATCTATTGGGTTATGGAGTCTCTTTCTTTGAGCTATAATTTATTACTCTTCTAGGGGTGTAAGCCTTTTTACTCCCTAGAGAAAAAAAACCTTAGCAAGGTCTTGCTACAAGGGTGTAAGTCTTTTTACTCCTTGTAACAATCCTTAAAAATTTTAAATAACAATAGAGAGAAATTCCTTGATGGAAGGTGTATACCTTTATAATCCTCCAAGGGTTTGAAAAAATAACCTTGAAATCAAGAAGAAACACACAAAATTGAAGAAATTCTTACCTAATCCAAGAGATAGAAATAAAAAAACTTACTTATCAAAGATATTCCACCAAATTGACATGAAAAAACATCCAAGAGAAGTCACTAGCCTTTCTTCCACCAATAGACAAGTAAGGCATCCATTTTGCACAAGAGACAAGAGATAGTGAATTTCCCAAGTGGGCCGAAAATTTCAATCAAAGAGTTATGTAATTCTCAAGTGAGGAGATGTGAAAATGAAAATGAGATGACCTCTATTTATAGGAGGCCATCTAAACCAATTTTTCCACATAAAAATGTCAACAACAATTAAAAGAGGGTTGGCCCCTTTTATTTTCCTTTACAACTTACAAAAACAAAAATTACATAAAGTAAAACCCTCAAAAGGGTGATTTCATGCCCTAGAAGGGTGATGTTGAGCCTCAAAGTGAGACGATGAGCCTCAATATGCAAATCGTTGGGCTTCCAAATGCCATGTGTCAAGCTCTCATATTCTAGAGTGTCACTTCATGCATCTCCTTCCTTCAAAACACGTCACGTCACCTTCAGAACCATCAAGCTTCCCACCAAAACCCTAGCCTCAAAATGATGTCAAGGGATTATAAGGTGGATTCCTAGGCCTCTAAAGGCCAACGCCCAAGTGAAAAATGGTATGATGTAATCCTCTAGTGTTGTCAAAGTTAATCCAAAGGAAATTTTCATCACCTCATGTGCACAAGAGATCCGAGGTCCTCTACCCATCCTATGGGGTATGCCATCCATCCTTGGGGTCTTCAACCCTCCATGAAGGTCAAAATGGAACAATTCCTCCATGGATTAGCTTTCACTTGGAAAGGTCCTACAAAGACAAACAAGTACACCCTCCAAGGGTCCACAAGTCACATGTATCATTCCAAGTAATCCACATTAATAAAAGTACCACCCAAACATGTGCATTAAATCCCCCCTTTTCAAACTAAACAAATGCTCAAAGACCTTATAAAATTTGCCAATTTTAAGTATTTGAGGGTTTTCATGGTGCCCTATTGGGTAGACCAATCCCCAAGTCAAGGAGTGTTTCCCAAGAATACCCTCTCTAATTCATGTAATGAATATGATGTGGATGGGGGTATGACTTTTGGGCATGGGGTTCTTGACATATCAAGGGATCATATTGTCTCATTTATGGGTGGCTTTTTGGAGGGTGTTTTGCATCCTTTGTTTGCGATGCAACCTTTTTTCGAGCCCTTTTATTTGCCATTAATTTATTATGGTTCAAAATATTGAGTGTTATGTGCAATAGAAAGTAAGATCACCACAATGCCACTTGAAGTTAGGAACACATTAAGTGCCACGTGCAAGGAAAGTAAAATACATTTCAAATGCATTCCCCCAACAAGTGGGACATTTATTAATTATATGTTTTGTTTTTAAAGGTCCTTCAATTTTTTATGGAGAAGCATTTCCCTACTCTCAGGAACTTAGGGAGAGCATCTAGAGGGATAATTTATCGAGTTTAACTTTTTCCAGCTACAACACCTCAGGGTCTTTAGAACCTTCTTACCATGAAATGAGGTGCAAGCCCTTCTTGGGGTCAATAAGCCTGAAAACCCAAAAGAGGTGGAAACGAAAGGGAAGAGGTGTGGAAAGTGATAAGCATGTGTGGGAATGGTACGATGGCCCTTCAAGGAGACCACCTAGTAGCATCCCTTTTCCCGAGGGTGACCCAATTACTAGGAAACCATGTCAACCACCAAGATGAAATAAGGAAAAAGGTACAATCTCCAAGAAAACATTTTCATAATCAAGAAAGGACTCTCAGCAACAAGCTCAAATGCTTCAATTATTAAAATGACACTTACCAAAAGACCAAACTTGTTACCTCATGAAGCAAGACCTATTGTCTTTCTGGGCCATCATTGTTGGCGTGGTGAACTCTACTATTGTCAATCAATGGTGATGTGTGGTAAGAGGAGGGGATTTGTCTTCTCATATGGCTCTTGGCACTCCATGTCTTCAACCTGCGGGCCTCGAAACATGATCTCCTTAGTTACCCCTAGCCTAGGGGGTAAAAAATCCTATATGGAATATATTGTTGAGTCTTATAATGATGATTATCAATTTATATAAGCATGATGAACCATGATTATCTCTACATATGAGTGATAGATGAAAATAAATTTGAGGTTTTTTCCTTCTTTTTCATTTATATTATCTCTAAATGAGTAATAGAAATTGATATTTGGATTGTTTATTTATGGTACTATAGGTAGACAAGGAACGGAATGCATATTCTAGGTGGAACTCTCACTCCCACAAATTGTTTTATTAAAAAAAGTATTTTTATTTTTACTCATTTGATTTTTGGGTCTTTGTTCTTGTTTTGGAATGTCTTTTCCAAGCAATAACAATTCACTATATTTTCTAGTTGGAAAGTTATGAAAATAGAAAAAAAAACAATTATGAATAGTTTTCCTTACATGTTTCATGTTTGCACTTCTTGGTGTTTCATTTGTTGAATAATTATGCAAATATGATGATATGAGAAACCTTTAATATTTATTTTAGTATTTTTGTGAAAGTGAGTTCATGTTCTAGATTTCTAGAGAAATTGTAGATATTTAACCACTTTCATTTTCCCAATTGCTTTAAAAAAAATCAATATTTGGATGGTTCGGTGTTTCTAGATCAACTCATGAATGAATTTTCTCCCATATAAAATTAGATAATTTATAGAGAAGAAATGTCTCTAATTTGTTGACCTAAAAAACATGGAAGACAAACAATTATTGATGATGTGTTTAACTTTAGTCTACATGATGTAAATGTTGAATACGATGTTGATTTTTAAATTGATAAGAATATTGAAGAAGAAGGCCCTCCATAAAACAAATTCAAGGGAGTAGCTCCCAAAATATCAGACTAAACGTGCATGGAAGTTAATGCACAAATGGGATTATCCGATAATATGTCCAAATGGTGAAAAACACATCAAGTGTTTATGGTGTGTAAATTCAATTGAGATGCACCATTTGCAAGGTAAGGTAGCATTACAATCCAATTAAGTGGGTTAAATTTTTATGCCTCATATGAGGCTCATAAACACTCAATTCAACTATTAGACTATAAATCAAGGCAACCATGTTTACCCATCATAAAACATATTGAACTCATGTGCAATGTTGAAAAGTCCAAAATAATTAGTGTCATGAAAACTATGTATTTTATAGCTATAAAGAGTTACCTTTAGAAGTGTGCAAGTACTTATGCCATTTGCATATGTATAAGGGAACTCTCAACATTCCATTAACACATGAATATTTTTCGTATACCAATATTACATCTAGTAAACAGTTTTTACTTCCAGACAAAGAGGTTTATTAGGAAAAGTTAAAGGAAAACATTTGCTCTAACCTTTTCTATTCCATTTTGTTTGATGTGTAATGTACCTAGGGAGGATAATATGGGGTATATAATGAGGTACCCAAGGATATAATGAATGTTATGTGGCCATATTCATGGAATAGACCCACTATGTTGTTAAAGGAAATAATATAATAATAAGGGGTAGTTGACATGGACCCTTAGGATACTCATGAAGAAATATAAATACACATGAGTATCATCATATTGAACTATGTTGGATTATTTTTTATTGTGGCAATCATGGCTTGTGGAGTGATTCCTCCCATAAGGGGTAACTGACGTTGTTACGCTACCTTAAGGGTTCTTCTCTATATTCTTGTGTTGTTTATGGTGTGAATGCATTTTAATGTTTTTCAAGCTTAAGGGTTTATTTCTGAATTTTAAGGGTTCTATATTGTTTTTTATTCAATTTCAAGGGTTATGGATCACTACAAGTGGTATCATAACTTTTAATTTGGCAAAATGGTGGAACATTTATTTTTCTTTTTGTAGATTTTTCAAGAAAAAAAATAGGACAACAATATTCAGATTCACTTATGAGATTGTATGGTTGGAATTGAAGTAAACCAGTGATATATATTTGTTTCTCTTGAAAAAATACCCAATTTCAAAAAAACAAACATCCAAATCAGAGTTTGGGAAGTGAAGATATCACTGATTTAAAAAACAACTATTTTAGGGTTTTCTAATGATAATTGTTGGTCACTATAATTGCTTATTTAATTTAAACAATCAAGTGCTACATAAATTGTCAACCCAGGGAAGTCTATTTATTTCAAAGGTAACCACGCACTATATATGCTCAATTTCAAAAGAAACCTAGAGTTGTAGTAAAGGAAACTATATTAATCACACTTGCCTTGAATGAACTGAAGTTCTAGCTTGAATTACAGAAAAGCAATCTACTTATTGCAGAGCTCAAAGTTTAAAGAAATGATTAATTGAAGAATCCCGGATTATATTAAAATAACACAAGATACTGCAATAGAAAAGACCAACTATTCTGTAACCAGAGAACATGACCCTATTCCCAAAGCAGGAATCTTCAGCACATGTTTTCGATCATCACACTTCATGAACTTATTGCTTAACTGAAATAATGCACACTAAAGGCTATCTATCTCCTAACAGAGAACATGACCCTATTTCCTTCCCAAAGAAGGAACCTTTAGCACCAATCTCTGATTAGCACACTCATGGAAATAATTGAAGGATAACTAATTCTGACAGAGAACTGGACCCTATTTCCTTCCCAAAGTAGGAACCTTCAGCACCAGTCTCTGATTAGCACACTCATGGAAATAATTGAAGGCTAACTAATTCTGACAGAGAACAGGACCTTATTTCCTTCCCAAAGAAGGAACCTTCAACACCAGTCTCTGATTAGCACACTCATGGAAATAATTGAAGGATAACTAATTATGACAGAGAACAGGACCCTATTTCCTTCCCAAAGCAGGAACCTTCAGCACCAGTCTCTGATTAGCACACTCATGGAAATAATTGAAGGCTAAATAATTCTGACAGAGAACAGGACCCTATTTCCTTCCCAAAGCAGGAACCTTCAACACCAGTCTCTGATTAGCACACTCATGGAAATAATTGAAGGCTAACTAATTCTGACAGAGAACAGGACCCTATTTCCTTCCCAAAGAAGGAACGCCAATCTCTGATTAGCAAGCTTTCATAAATTCATCACGCAAGATTGCTAACTAAAATGATTAAGCATGAACTACATGAAAACAATGTAACGTTCAATAAAGCAGAGTTCTTAACAAGACAGAGTTCAGTAGTGTTTCAGCGAAGCAGAATTCATTAAAGTAGTGTTTCAGCATGATAGAAATTAATCAAGGCATAAACAGAAATCACACTAACACACTATAAAACTAATGGATGAATCTTGTGAAGAAGGTGGGCCCTCCCTTCTCACAAGATTCCCCTGAAACGAAGAGGCTAGAGAAAGATGCTCAAAACAGTCTTTTATTCATCTATCAATGTATCATATTACAATCTGAAAATGAAGTACGTCCTTCTCTGTAAACCTTTCTTAGTACCAAAAATGGAGATCCCCTCGAATGATGATTTCCTCTTATTTAAAGAGGGAATCCCTTCGATACAATTGATCAAAAATTACAGGTGTATATCTGAGTCCTATTCTTAGTCAGATCGACTTTCTAAACCAGAATAGGATATCCTAGTCTCCCACAATAGAATGCTATTACGAGTGCTGAGTGAGGTGTTGTTGTTACGGCTGGAGTAACAACTCTTTCTTGTTACTGTTGTTGTATGTTGTTTCGCCATTGCAAATCGCAGGTTGTTTCAGCCATGGGATTTGCGTTCTGACTGTTTCATCACTTCTCAGACAGCGGCGATGGTTGATGCTTGGTTCATGGTGCAGCTGTTGTATTCAATCTATGTGAGTTGTTCTTAACCACGGACTATGTAACGACTTCCTCTGTGTTTCAGCATCGTTGACCCTAGACTGTGTAGCATCTTGTGTGTTTCAGCATCGTTGACCATGGGCTGTGTAACATCTTTTGTGTTTCATCATCGTCGGCCATGGACTGTGTAACAGCTTCTGTGTTTCAGCATCGTCGACCATGGACTGTGTAACATCTTCTGTGTTTCAGCGTCGTCGACCATGGACTGTGTAACAGCTTCTGTGTTTCAGCATCATCGACCATGGAATGTGTAATAGCTTCTGTGTTTCAGCATCGTCGACCATGGACTGTGTAACAGCTTCTGTGAGTTGTTGTTTCAGCAACAGGCCTCAAATGCTAATTTGCAGTTTGAACTGTTTCAACACTTATACATTTCTAATCAATGGTTAAGTACGAGAGTGATGTAAAATTATATGCAAAACAGATTAAATGTATAGTAAAGAGAAGAGATGTTGTATACCTTTGGAAAGATAGGATAAAGTGATAATATGAGTTTAAATGTGAGTGAACAAGAGTGTAATGGTGGAAAAAAGTATGGGCAAAAAGGTACATTGTGTGGTCCTAACATCCCCCCCAACTTAAAATGTTGCATTTCCTCAGGCAACTTCACTCTGAATCAGAGTTTGAATACCGACTCTGAACGTGCAAGTTACTCAAGTAGTAGTTGTGGGAGGTATTGTATGTTGGCGCTCTAAACCCTTGGACAAGTTGTAACCTTTGCCAAGTTGTTGTTTCTGTCTTCTTAGGCAACTTATAATGGATTTGATATCTCTCTATTGGCAACCAGAGGATAGGAAAATAAAACCGGTACCCTATCCAGCTTTCAGCACATTGCTGAACACACTGGATGTAGTTAGGTACCCTGGAGAGTGCTATCTCGAGGTTAGTAGGGATAAAAGGATTGTGTTCCTGTCTTTTCTCAGTGGATTGCTACCAAAACAAGTTGTTCACCTGAAGGGCAGAAATCTCTATGGATCTGATGAAGTGCTGGCAATCCTGAAGCACTGTTGATTGTAGTTGCTGAACATGTTCAGTCATCCCTGGTTTCTTTAAGAACTGATAATATTTTGTGACAAAGGTGGCTGCATTCTGAGGTTCTGGTCTTATCCAGAGAAGGCGGTTATCTTCATTGTGCTTGGCAGCCAGGAAGTCATCCTGCCACAAAATTTGATTGTGGAGAAAGGAGGTGAATGCCCTAATCTGGATGTCCCCAACAAGAGGGTTAAGGTTCAACTGCCTATTCTCAAGGATGGCCTCGTTATGAAAGTATGCCTCACAGAGGAGGTGTTGATCCCTAGTAGAGTCTTTTGCAAAGGTTTTGACAAAATCTGCTAGGTGTAGTACTGCATGGGGTCTGCCTTCTATGATTGATTTGATCTGAAACCATGTAAGTCGTTCCATAAGGAACAAGGAGTAATTGCAGGATGGTTTCCTTGTAGCCAATATCTTTTGTGCCAAGTCCAATACCAGGGCCAATCTGCCTTTCAACTCTTTGTTTTGTTTCTTAAGGGCATGAGCTTCCTGGCATGTCTTCTCTAAAGCTTCCCAATTTGAGTAGGTATGATTTATCCAGATTTGTCTGTTCTCTTGCGGGCTTTTGGCCTGTGTAGCAGCATACTCTTTCTTCCATTTCTGTATTACTGCCTGCTCATCCCATGGCTGAGTTTGTGTTTCAGCGTTGCAAGTAGTGGGGTGAGGTAAGGTCTGAGTAGATTGTTCCACAAAAGTGTGGATATTGATCTGTCTGGGAGGTGTAAATTTATCAATAGGCACTGTTTGTACAGCTTTGTTAACAAAAGCAGGGGTTTGAAATTTGATATTTGTTGCAGGGTAGGGCTCAGTCTTAGTCTTGGGAGGTCCTGTTGGTTCTTGTGTTTCAGCTGTAGCTAGTTCTTGTGTGACAGCTAGAGTTGGTTCTTGTGTGACAGCTAGAGCTGGTTCTTGTGTAACAATAGGTTCTTCTTATTTTACTGCAAAAGTTGAAGGAGTAGGGGAATCTCCTGTCATTGGAATTTGCATTACTTTGTAGCCTGCTTGATAGTAGATGTCCCCACATTGATAGCACATATATTCTCTACACAGATTCTCTTTTGTGGTTTCTTCTAACGTGGTCGTTGTGCGAGCTAGGGTGTACAAATTAAGTTCCTTCTCATAGGCTTCCTTTGCCATCGCTAGCTCTTGCTTGTAGGCATCCAGTTCAGACTTTAAAAACTTATTTTCTTCTAAGACAGAGGCCATTGTTGGTTCTGGTTGAGGGGTGACTGGTTCTTGTGTAACAGTCACAACTGTACTAGCTGGTTCTTGTGGAGCAGCTATAGGATCGGCAGTTGCTTCTTGTGTTTCAGCTTATTGGTGTAAGGAGAGTAATGTTTCAGCACCCTGGACCTCTGATTCCTGCATCTCAGTATCAATATCAGTGGTTGGTTCTTGTGTTTCAGCTGTAGCTGGTTCTTGTGTGACAGCTATGGCTGGTTCTTGTGTTTCAGCCATTGAATGAGTAGCTGGTTCTTGTGTTTCAGCTACTGAATGGGTAGCTGGTTCTTGTGTTTCAGCTATGGAATAGGTGGTTGTTCTTTGTGTTTCAGCTACGGAATGGGTAGCTGGTTCTTGTGTTTCAGCTATGGAATGGGTAGTTGGTCTTTGTGTTTCTGCTACAGAATTTGAAACAAATGATGTCGCAACACCCTGGGCATTTGGTTCTTGTGTTTCAGTGCCCATGGGTGGAATAGGCAAAGATTCTGGCATTTGGGAGGTTGGAGGTGTACAGGGTATTAGTCGGATGGGTTGGGGGTCTATGGAAGTGGTAGCAGTGGTTGCCCTTGTTGAGTCCCTTGTTTGTTTTCTTTGTAAAAAGGGCGGGAAGAAAGGAATTTTCTTTCGTTTTCGTGGGGGTGTTTCCTCAATGATGGAGCAGGGAGAATTGTCTGGCTCAGAATCATCGCTAAGAATATGAAGGGAAGGAGTGGATGATTCTGGTAAGGTGTGGGGCGGGCTTGGTATGGTAGGGGGGTTGATTGGACTGATCGGTTCTGTAGGTGTACTGCTAAGTATTTCTAGAGAGTCTGGAGGGTTTTGTGGTTGTTGTTCCTGAGGATTTTCAGGAATTTCAGCGGCTCCTATAGGAGGGTTGTTTAGTGGAAGGTTTTGTTGGGCAAAACTCTTTTGGATAAGAAGTTGGATGAGATGGTGATAGGTGAGTGAAAGGGTGGGAGATTTAGCCTTTTTATAATAGTGCGACATGTTTTTGAGACAACCGAGTAGATAATAAGGAATGTTCACCAATCTATTATGCCGTAAATGAGACAACAAAAGAAAATCATGCTGGTAGACTACCTAGTATCGGCCTTCGCAGGTAAGGTAGTGTTTGACGAATTTTGCAACTTTCGGCCATGGGGGCAACAATGAGCTAAGTCAGACACCCCGACCTTTAAATTCAATTTGTTCTTCTGGCGAGAGGAAGTCCCGCTGGGCATTCAGGATGATATGTTTGCGGCTGAACAGGCGAGTGCCATTAGGAGGGAGACCCAAAACCTGCACTATATCCTCTTCTGTAACTGAGATTAGAACCCCTTGAACAATGGAATGATCTCCCTGGAGATTTTCAGCAAATTGCAAAACCTGTTGTTGATCAAACCCCTGGAGTCTCTGAAAATAACTGAGCCATCCTGCCCGTAGAAAATTTTGATAGGCTTCTGGATATATTTCTAATAGGGATGTCGTGGCGGGTTCGTACCGTATAACAGAGCCTCCCATAGCTACCAGCTCGATAAAATACAGTGTCAAAGAGTTGAGTAACAACTTCTGTGCAGAGTAAGTTTTTCAAGTGAAGGCATGCGAATGGTGATGAGACGAACGAAAGGATAGTCAAATAGGAATGGCGGTGGTGAATTCGTGTGAAATGATGGTATAAAAAGTTTGATATGTCCTCCCCCCCGTCAAGTGCGGCTAATAATGATTGCACTCAAGTGGTCATAATGATTTGGAATCTTCTCATTAACTATAGCTTAATTGTATTACATAAAATTTACATACCTTGCCTTACCTTGTGATTCGTGCTGCAAAAAAAATATAATGCCTGTACATGATAGTTCTGCAGTAGTTGTGGCAGAGACTTTGATTTGTTGGATGAATTGTATCAAGGATTTGTTGACTGGAAGGATGAAATGTAGTATGAGAGCACAAAATCTTACTGACGGATAATGTTGAAAAGTTGGTGTTTCAGCAACAGAAAAGAAGGGGCGAAACAATTGTTGGATGGTATTGTTTCGCCAATGGAAACTGTGAATACTTTCCAGACTGTAGCAAAAAGTTTCTATCAATGGTGTTTCAGCAACAGAAAAGAAAGGGGCGAAACAATTGTTGGACGGTGTTGTTTCGTCGATGAGGAAATGTGAAGAACTGTTGAACAATGGTGTTTCATCAATGGGGGGAAGTTTGTTGTCAATGGTGTTTCAGCAATAGGGAGAATGGTAAAAGGTTGTTGACAGTGGTGTTTCAGCAACAAAAGAAAAGGGGTGAAACAATTGCTGGACGGTGTTGTTTCGTCGATGAGAAAATGTGAAGAATTATCGAACTGTAGTGTTTTGGCAATAGGGAGAAGGAGAAACGTTGTTTTGAATGGTGTTTCAGCAATGGTAAAAGGTTGTTGGATAGTGATAAGGGAAAGTGGTGTTTCAGCAATGGGAAAAATGGGGCGAAACAATTGTTGGACGGTGTTGTTTCGTCGATGAGAAAATGTGAAGAATTGTCGAACTTTAATGTTTTGGCAATAGGGAGAAGGCGAAAAGTGGTTGTGAATGGTGTTTCAGCAATGGTGAAAGGTTGTTGGACAGTGATAAGGGAAAGTGGTGTTTCAACAATGGGGAAAGTCAAAAAGTGTTAAACAGTGGTGTTTCAGCAATGAAGAAAGTCAAAAAGTGTTGAACAGTGGTGTTTCAGCAATGAAGAAAGAGCAAAGAGTTGTTGACAGTGGTGTTTCAGCGATGGGAAAGCTTGTCTCTTTGTGAAGTAGGATCATCCTTTGCTAGTGGTATGTGCTTTGATCGGGAATCAGCAAAAATCGATTGTAACATGGTATTTCTTGACAGTGATTATTAGCAAATAAAATCTAGTCTAATACTAAAAGAAATTAACTTAAAAAGAATTAATTGCAATAAGGGGTAGAAGCCCCCTCTAAAAAGAGATAATGGGAGTCTTCCACACATGTGGCCTTAAAATCTTCTTTGGAAATAGGGCACTGGTACAAACGGAGTCGATGACCATTTACAGGTAACGATGTTTTGGAGTCATCGATTGTGAGGAGCCTTACTGTTCCATTGGGGAAAACAGTGTCTACTTCGTAAGGTCCAAGCCATCTTGTACGCAGTTTCCCTTGAAATTATTTGAACCAAGAGTCATACAGTAGGGCCCAATTACCTTTTTGGAACCACTTATTCTTGATAGTTTTTTCATGCCATTTTGATCTTTGTTGTTGGATTATAGTTGTTTGATGAATGCCATCTAGACTTTTCTCATCCAATTCATTAAGTTGTTGCAACCTGGTTGTCTGTGCATCGGTCAAATCAAGGTTGACAGATAAAGCAGTCCTTAAGGTTTTTATTTCAAATTCCACAGGAAAGACAACACTCTTTCCATAGACTAATTCATAGGGAGTAAATCCTGTAGTGTTTCTCCAGGTAGTTCTGTAGGCCCATAATGCTTCAAGGAGCCTGTAAGACCAATCCTTTATGTTTTCCTTCACTATTTTTGTGAGAATGGATTCTATTACTTTGTTTGTGCTTTCCACTTGTCCATTGGCTTGGGGGTGGTATGTTGTAGTCATTCTATGTTGAATATGATATTTTTGAAGGGTGGCTTTGAAACCATGAGAAGTGAAAGGAGGTCCTCCATCTGTAACTAATTCTCTTGGCACTCCAAATCTGATGAAGATGTCTTTAAATAAGAAATTTATAACTGCTTCTTCAGTTTCTCTGTGGATTTCTTTGGCTTCCACCCATTTAGTCATGTAGTCTGTGCACACCACTATGTAAACTTTTTGATTGGATGGGGGATTAATGGGTCCTATAAAGTCTAAGGCCCATCTTTCAAATGGTTCAAGTACTATCTGGGGGTTTAATGGCATTTCATCTCTATGATTAGGTTTTCCTACTCTTTGGCAGCTATCATAAGCCCATACATATTTCTTTGCATCTTTGAAGAGTGAGGGCCAATAGTACCCCATCCTGAGAATTTTATGTGTTGTTCTCTTATCAGCAAAATGCCCTCCACAGGGGCCATCATGACAAGATTTTAGTAGATCATAAACCTTATCTTCTCTAATGCACCTTCGGATTTCTTGATCAAGTCATGTATGGAAAAGACACCCACTTATCCAATTATACCGAGCACTTTGATGAATGATTCTTCTTTTCTCTCGATGGGATAGGTGTGGTGGTAACTTCCCTGCAACCAAGTAGTTAGCAATGTCTGCATACCAGGGTGAGTGAGCAGAAACTGCAAATAGATATTCATCAGGAAAGGAATCATCTACTAGGGTATCATCATCAGGTGTCAACCGAGAAAGGAAATCAACAACTACATTTTATTTTCCTGGTCTATCTACAATTGTAATATCAAATTCTTGCAATAATAGTAACCATCTGGTGACTCTAACATTTGTGATAGGTTTGTTCATTAAGTATTTGATAGTTGAGTGATCAGTATGGACAAAAGTAGAATAGCCAGTAATGTAATGTCTAAATTTATTAATGGTATAGATGACTGCTAAGAATTCATTTTCGGTGACTATATAATTGAGTTCAGCAGGAGTCATATTCTTGCTGATGAAATAGACAGCATAAGGGAGATGGTTTTCTTCTTGTCCCAAGACAGCTCCTATCGCAATATCTGAAGCATCAGAGGATATATGAAAGGGAAGTGTCCAATCAGGTCCTCTAAGAATAGGAGTTGTAGATAAATTATGTTTAAGTGTATTAAATGCTTCCTGGCAAAAATTAGTCCATTTGAATTCAACATTTTTCATCAGTAACACAAACAGGGGAGAAGCTATTTTGGAAAAAAAAATGATAAATCTTCTGTAGTATCATGCATATCCTAGAAAACTTCTTACCTTTGTTTGGGTTTTGGGAGTAGGAATATCCTTAATGACTTGTATCTTGGATGGGTCTACCTGAATTCCCTGAGATGAGATAAAATGTCCAAGCACTATTCCTTCACTCATCATCATATGACATTTTTCTGTACTTAAGGAGAGTTGGGCTTGTATGCATCGTTTGAGCACTTTCTCAAGGTTTTGTAGTGCTTCCTGAAAAGAAACACCATAAGGAGTAAAGTCATCCATAAATATTTCCATAGAGTTATTAAGCATATCAGAAAAGATTCCTAAAACTGCTCTTTGGAAGGTTGTTGGTGCATTACATAGTCCAAATGGGAGAACTCTATAAGAAAAGGTTCCCCAAGGGCTAGTAAAAGTGGTTTTATATTGATCTTGAGGTGCAATTTTGATCTGGTTATACCCACTGAAACCATCTAAAAATGAGAAAAAATTCTTTCCTGACAAATTATCTAACACCTGATCAATGAATGGTAATGGAAAGTGATCTTTTTGAGTAGCTTTATTTAAGGCTCTATAATCCACACATACTCTCCATTTCCCATTTTTCTTAGGAACTATTACAACCGGGGACACCATTCACTATCTGATATAGGATATATAAACCCTGCATTGAGAAATTTTTTAAGTTCTTCTTTGAGGATTTCTCTTAAATTAGGGTTCTTTCGTCGTTGAGATTGGCAGATCGGTCGACAATCTTCCTTAATATATATTCGATGAGTACATAATTCGGGAGAAATTCCTTTCATATCTGTGTAATCCCATGTGAATGCTTCTTTATTTTCCAGAAGTAACTTCATTAATTATTGTGTTTTAGCATCTGTCAGATTAGGGTTTATGTTCAGTGTTTTGCCAGGTTCAATTTCTACTGGTGTGCTTTTAGAAGAGATGGTGTTAGATGTTTGAGGTAGGCTTTCCGAGTTGAGGTTTTCTTGATTATCAGACTCCAACAGTGTAGTTAGTTGGTTATGAGTTTCTGGAGTCACAGAGGAGGGTTCACAAATAAAATTATTAATTACTTCATCCTCGATGGAGTCTTTAAGGCTTAGAGCTTATCTGATAGTCAAAAGGGGTTGAGTAAGTTGATCATCAAAATCTACCCATACAGAATTATCATTATTAACCAGGGGTGTAGCGTGAGGGTAGAGGGTAAGATATTTAGTTTCGTAACCGTTGGAAATTGTCATTGAACCTGATCTATAGCTGATAAAATCATCTGCTGTGGCTAGCCAAGGTCTGCCCAAAATTAGAGGGTGGCCCCCCAACTTTGTTTTGGGTTGTAGTACCACAAAATCAGCTGGATAATTCCAGGATTCTACTGAGATATTGAGGTCTTCAATGACTCCTTCTAGTTTAATTGTGGATTGGTCAGCTAATTCTAGGATAGTTGGGGTGTCTATGACTTCATTTTGTAGTTGTAGTAGTTGTAAGGTTTCCAAAGTCATGATATTGATAGCGGCACCTAGGTCTACCAGGACTCGAGGGATTATCGTTTTTCCAACTTGCACTGAAACAGTAGGATGGCCGGGATCACCATATTTAACTGGGGGGGATTTACCTGACATTAGTGCAGACAAGTCTCCCATAACATGGACTGTGAGGGGATCCTTAATTTTCCTACCAGGCTTTTTAACACAAATGTCTCGCATCATCCTGGCATAGATTGGTACGTCTCAAAGTTCTTGTAGTAGAGGAATTTTGACATATAAATTTTGTAATTCCCCTAGAAGATTGAAGGCTGGTGGCTCAGGTGTTTTAGTCAAAGCTAAACACTTAGGAAATGGTGGTTTTGTTGTTTCAACAGCATTGCTAGAGGATGATTGTACCTCTTCAGGTACATCATGCTTTTTTGTTTCCTCTTTATCAGAAGAGGTAACATCAGCTATGGTAGGTTCCACTATTCTCCCAGATCGTAAATGAATATCGTTGCATTGTGCAGGGAGAAGAGAAAGTGTAGGCTGGTTATGAATGTCAATGCACTGCAAAACTTTATTATTGGGGTTAGGGTTAGGTTGTACAGGTAGCCAAGGTCTCATTATTTGATTATTTGGTGGAGTACCTGATGGTAAGGAGAGTGGTTGTAGAAATTGTGATTGAGGTAATTCATTCGGGAAGGGGAGTTGTTGTCCTCTCCAATTTGGATTCCATTGGTTTTGATATGGTTAATGTTGTTGTGGAGGCCAAGGAGTCCACATTGATGGATCAACAAAGGGTGGGTTAGTTTGTTGCATGGGTGGGTAATTCATTTGATTAGGGTATTGCATTTGATTATAGGGGGGGTAACTCATTTGATTAAAAGAAGGATAATTATTCCAACGATTAGAAGATGTAAATGGCATGTTAGGATTCATACCTTGTCCCTGGGATTGCCATTGGCTTCTCTATGTCAACAGATAGATAGCTTCATCTTCTTCGTCCGTTGGTTGTAATGCTGCCTTGATCCTCGGTAAAGATGGACATTGTTGATTTTCATGATCTTTATCATAGATGGTGCAGATTGGATTTTTGTCCAATGGACATTCCCTTCATGGGTGCTTGTCTCTGCATTGAGAAAAAAAGATGGACAGGGCTGCTTATGCTTCTGCTTGCTTCTTTTGAATCTGCAGGGTGTCAATTTGTGAGGCAAAAGAGCTTAACATTTTAGTTTTAAAACCTTCAAGTAAATTACCTATCTCGGCTCTTGTTGCTCCCCCACTGGCTGATTTTTGGACTCTTGAAAATGTGGTGTCCCTCCTGTTTGATCTATTTCTTGAAGCTCCTCTTGAACATCTTTTGCATAAATTAACAATTTCATCGTATGATTCCTTAGATATGTCTCATTTTCCAAGCATGTTCAACATATCTAGACAGTCATCCCTTACTCCTTTTAATAATATAGTTTTAAGAATGTCTTTACTTACATTGGGGTGACTGGATCTTTGTAGATTGTACTGTAGCCTTTCTACAAAGTCCTCCAGATTTTCATCCTCTTTCTGCATCATCTTAAATAGTTCCTCCCTCTTTTCTCTTGTTCGATAGTAGTCCTGGTATTTTTTCAGGAATTTCTATTTCATTTGGTCCCATGTTGTGATTACATGGCCTCCAAGACTCATAAACCATCTTAGTGCATTCCCTTTTAGTGTTGTTGGAAATAGCTTTAATTTTTTAGCATTGGAAACGTAGTCATAACTTCTGCATAATATATCGAACTCAAAAAGGAATTCATCAGGATCTTCTCAAGACAAACCATGAAAATTAGGTAGTGTTGAGAGTGGAATTTTCTTCATAGGGACTACCCCTCTAGGAATATCACCAATAGGAAATCCTAATGTAGAGAAAGAGTTTTCATCATTTACCTCTCCTTCAGGACCTGCCTGTTCTTCGTGATGCAATTTTTCATTGTACTCATCCATGTTTTCTTCTGTCTGCTCCCCTGCTGCACTTGCTCTGTCCTCAATGTTTCCTGTTGGTTTCTGGACTATCTCAGGACTCCAAACTTCTTTCCCTGTTTCAAAGTTTGCTTGAAATGAAGGTTGGGATTTTTGTTTCCGAAGGTTTGGTCATTGAGCAGCAGATTCAGACTTTGATATGATCTTGTCAATGTAAGTCTTTCTTCCTCCTCTTCCTCTGCCCTTGCCACCTGTAGGGTCAGTATCTTTGGGGTCTATGTGTCCTCTCATGCAATCTTTGTATCTGAAAAATCATAAGTTCTTTTGAAATCTAAAATTGCCTTCCCCGACAACAGCGCCAAAATGTTGGTCACTATAATTGCTTATTTAATTTAAACAATCAAGTGATACATAAATTGTCAACCCAGGGAAGTCTGTTTATTTCAAAGGTAACCACACACTATATATGCTCAATTTCAAAAGAAACCTAGAGTTGTAGTAAAGGAAACTATATTAATCACACTTTCCTTGAATGAACTGAAGTTCTAGCTTGAATTACATAAAAGAAATCTACTTATTGCAGAGCTCAAAGTTTAAAGAAATGATTAATTGAAGAATCCTGGATTATATTAAAATAACACAAGATACTGCAACAGAAAACACCAACTATTCTGTAACCAGAGAACATGACCCTATTCCCAAAGCAGGAATCTTCAGCACCTGTTTTTTATCATCACACTTCATGAACTTATTGCTTAGTTGAAATAATGCACATTGAAGGATATCTATCTCTTAACAGAGAACAGGACCCTATTTCCTTCCCAAAGCAGGAACCTTCAGCACCAGTCTCTGATTAGCACACTCATGGAAATAATTGAAGGCTAACTAATTCTAACAGAGAACAGGACCCTATTTCCTTCCCAAAGAAGGAACCTTCAGCACTAGTCTCTGATTAGCACACTCATGGAAACAATTGAAGGATAACTAATTCTGACAGAGAACAGGACCCTAATTCCTTCCCAAAGAAGGAACCTTCAGCGCCAGTCTTTGATTAGCACACTCATGGAAATAATTGAAGGATAACTAATTCTGACAGAGAACATGACCCTATTTCCTTCCCAAAGCAAGAACCTTCAGCACCAATCTTTGATTAGCACACTCATGGAAATAATTGAAGGCTAACTAATTCTGATAGAGAACAGGACCCTATTTCATTCCCAAAGTAGGAACCTTTAGCACCAGTCTCTGATTAGCACACTCATGGAAATAATTGAAGGATAACTAATTCTGACAGAGAACAAGACCCTATTTCCTTCCCAAAGAAGGAACACCAATCTCTGATTAGCAAGCTTTCATAAATTCATCACACAAGATTGCTAACTAAAATGATTAAGCATGAACTACATGAAAACAATGTAATGTTCAATAAAGCAGAGTTCTTAACAAGATAGAGTTCAGTAGTGTTTCAGCGAAGCAGAATTCATTAAAGTAGTGTTTTAGCATGACAGAAATTAATCAAGGCATAAACAAAAATCACACTAACACACTATAAAACTAACGGGTGAATCTTGTGAAGAAGGTGGGCCCTCCCTTCTCACAAGATTCCCCTGAAACGAAGAGGCTAGAGAAAGATGCTCAAAACAGTCTTTTATTCATCTATCAATGTATCATATTACAATCTGAAAATGAAGTACGTCCTTCTCTGTAAAACTTTCTTAGTACAAAAACTGGAGATCCCCTCGAATGATGATTTCCTCTTATTTAAAGAGGGAATCCCTTCGATACAATTGATCAAAAATTACAAGTGTATATCTGAGTCATATTCTTAGTCAGATCGACTTTCTAAACTGGAATAGGATATCCTAGTCTCCCGCAACAGAATGCTATTACGAGTGCTGAGTGAGGTGTTATTGTTACGGCTGGACTAACAACTCTTTCTTGTTACTGTTGTTGTATGTTGTTTCGGCATCGCAAATCGCAGGTTGTTTCAGCCACGAGATTTGCATTCTGACTATTTCAGCATTTCTCATACAGCAACGATGGTTGATGCTTGGTTCACGGTGCAGTTGTTGTAGTCAATCTATGTGAGTTGTTGTTAACCGCGGACTGTGTAACGACTTCCTCTGTGTTTCAGCATCGTTGACCCTGGACTGTGTATCATCTTGTGTGTTTCAGCATCGTTGACCATGGGCTTTGTAACATCTTCTATGTTTCAACATCGTTGACCATGGACTGTGTAACAGCTTCTATGTTTCAGCATCGTCGACCATGGACTGTGTAACAGCTTCTGTGTTTCAGCATCATCGACCATGGACTGTGTAACAACTTCTGTGTTTCAGCATCGTTGACCATGGACTGTGTAACAACTTTTGTGTTTCAGCATCGTTTACCATGGACTTTGTAACAACTTCTGTGAGTTGTTGTTTCAGCAACAGGCCTCAAATGCTAATCTGCAGTTTGAACTATTTCAGCACTTATACATTTCTAATCAATGGTTAAGCACGAGAGTGATGTAAAATTATATGCAAAACAGATTAAGCGTATAGTAAATAGAAGAGACGTTGTATACCTTTGGAAAGATAGGATAAAGTGATAATATGAGTTTAAATGTGAGTGAACAAGAGTGTAATGGTGGAAACAATTATGGGCAAAACGTACATTGTGTGGTCCTAACAATAATGTTGATTGCAAAGTAGATATACTTTGGTAGAGTTCACAAATTTCCACCAAACTAGTCCCTATAGATGCAAAGTGGCCATGGGATTTCATAATTTTGGTCATAATAGCCAATCAGAGAAGTATCACAGAAGTGATGATCATTTTAAATTAGTTGTCTCCAACCCTAGATACACAAATAAGCTCCATTGAGAAGTAAATTATTTCTTCAAAACCCTAGTTCTATTTTTGTATTATAGCAAGGAGAATTAACTTATAATCAAATCTAATGGTCCTAGTATTGAAGAATATATAAATGGATAAAGTCCAAATGTCCAATATGTTGGAGAAGAGATATATACATTAATTTAAAGCATGATGCTTGCATATGGTGGGACTCATATGGACTTAACTATGAAGATATAATGACACTTTCATATGAAGAATATGAGAAACTATACTTAGATAGATGGTCTCATGCCAAGAAGAAGGATAATGAAAACCATATGGGTTTATTTTCATGTGACAATGTCTTATTTCATTTTCATGGGTGTATTCGGTAAGAGAAGGCCATTGTTTCTATAAATCCTAGTAACAATGCATAATTTCATCAATGTTAACGTGGCTAAGAGAATACAAATCCTAGTAAAGCATATTAAAAAATCACACAAGTTGAGGGTGAGAATGTTCAAATTTTTAAATATTTGAAGGATGCTATGGATTAATACGTTTTGCATTTAGATTTTCATGTTATAAATATGGATTATGTGGATTTTTTTTGGGATATACTTGGATGGAATTAGTTGGTATAATTAATGTTAATATGCAAAAGAAATTTATAAATATTTGGTACAAGAAAAATAGAATGGCATTGCTAGATATTTCTAGTACCAAACAAGAAGGATCCATGGGGAAACATGAAGAATTCATGGTAGGAAAACTAATTTTAGTTCCTACTAACAAATTAGATGAAGAGTCTGAGATTGAATCAATAGAAGAGACTATTATATCACATGAGGAAAATCTCCATGAATTGAATACAAAGGAAGAATAATATAAGGAGCTACATGATTCAAATAAACTAGATGTTGAAGAGTTAAAGACCAAAGAACCAATAGTTAACATTGTCTTATATGTCCACCCATACCACCCTATAAAACAAAAGTCATCAAGGAAAGGGTGTGAGCATCAATGAAATTATTTTTTGTTGGATTACTGAGAGGGGGGGTGAATCAGTAATCAACAATTATACCATTTTTAATCCTTTTAACCACATTTTATATTCCTTTAACTTATTCAACCATGTTGATATGTTCATCATCAACATATCACTGTATCATACACATTAACATTCATCAGTGCATAATAAAAAATAACAAACACATACACACAATACACAATACACCAATATTTACTTGGAAACCCAATGCGGGAGAAAACCAAGGAATGATTTTCTTATATGTTAAGAATTACATTCAAGGAAGCACCAACTTCCAATTCTCCAAATCCAACTAAAAGGAGGCTCCAACCCGCTAGTTTCTCATGATACAACCTGAGGGAAGCTCCAACTCCCCGATTCTTCGGCTACAACTAGAAGGAGGATACAACCCCCTATGTTCTCTGAATACAACTGGATGGTGGCTACAACCACCTAGTTCTCAGGAACCAACCTAAAGGAAGCTCCAACTCCCTGATTATTTGGCACCAACCAGACGGAGGCTACGACTCCCTTTCCTTTCCTCGTCTTGTCGCCCTAAAATTAAATTCCAATTAGATGATAAAACCACTACGACATTTTCACTGTGAGATATACCATTGTAAACATGTACCAATAAATGCCAACCACCTATAACCAATATGTACCAATAATCTACAATGAACCTGTACTGGTATTTATCATGTACCAACAAATACCAACAGGTATGTGACCTTTCTATGTTGCAGCTCATGTATGTATGTGCCCTTTATATACTGCAACATGTGTATGTACACTCCCTTTATATAATGCAGCCTGTGTACACCCTCATAAATATAGGGTTCTCTCCTTTCTCAAACTCAAACTCTTTTATGCCTTTGTCACATCAACATGTACCATGTCACAACCTATACCAATCAACGTGTACCAATCAACCTATTCTATCAACCATGTACATCAGTCACTCACACAACATGTACCATCACAAGTGCATCAACTATGCACATCACAATACCTCATAACCATCACCAACAAGATGTCCCAATACTCTCCTCAATATATCAGTTCTCAATATCTCAAGAATATCACTCAAGCCATGTGCATCTATATCTTTCTAGTCATGTTCCATACATGTGCATACAATCATAATCATTTGTAACAACCCTCACGTGGACTAGACATCAAAACCTTACAAATATGCAACCTCAAACCACACCAAAAGCTTCACAACCAAAACCCTCAACCATGTACCAAGAAATACAAGCTATGTCTCAACACTTGAACCAACAATATGTACCAATGAATAATATCAACATACCAATGTTGTATTTCAGTATATCTAGCTCATACCATCGGTGCCATACAACCAGCATCCTCTCTAGGGAAAATCCTCAAGCTCCATAACCATAACTCATGTAGACAATAATATCCAACTACACATAAGAATTATGATATACCTTTTGAATCTGTAGATAGATCTATTGTACCTGATCACTGTAGACCTTCCTGGGATCTTGCTTTCAGACTCTGATAACCTGGCACCCTCATCAACTCAATATTTCATGGTTTTCCCACCTGTACGCACCCTATTCTCCTTCATACCGTGTACATACTCTCCCTTATCCACTGCAGCCTACGTATGTACTCTCCCTTCTCCATTGCAACCCACGTACACCTCAAAAACTAGGGTTTTTTAGAATTTCTTCAATTCCAAAACTTTCTCCGCCAACCCTCTTTCACTTCCTCAATCTTGCGTAACTTCATATGTATCAATGATTACCTACAATAAAATTTTCACAAATAATATATATTCAATATGCTCATTATATGATAATAGGAGACCCTTGTTCTCTTATTTATACTCTCCAAGTAGCTTCCTCAAGGGGTTACCTTCTAAATAGCTTTACCCAACTTCCTTCTTTTAGGTCTAACCCATTTCTACCACTTGTCCACTTACAACCACTTTATCCACAAATAGTAATTTATCCACTTCTAGTTGCAACTAATTTATTTTTAATTATTTTCTTAATGCAACCACTCAACCCATGATTAACTCCTAGTTTCACCCACTTGACTAGTCAACTTCTTCTAGGATCTTCTAGAATAATTTGACTTCTTTGACCTTCTAGGGGATTCTAGAAAACTCATGAGGGTTCTCCAACTTCACAAGGCCATAAATATCTAACCATGAGAAGTTATGTGGACTTCCACATATCACTAGAAATGGCACATGTACTATCCATCTAAAATAGTCTCTCATGTAAATATACTAATCTTCATTACATTATTCCTCAACCAAACTTTTTTTCCTTAACCACATTGTTGGGGCTACCAAAATTCACTATCGAACTTATCCAAGGGTTGAAATCAATCTCTAAGGGTTTAAATAAATCTACAATATCACTCTCCAAGGGTTGACAACAATGACAACGAACAATCCAAAGCAATTTTCCATCAACCTAAACCAACTGTCCAACAATCTCCCCCTTTGGCATTGATGGCAACACCAACATTGATGGAAACACTTAGTCATGGAAACATTGTCATATCTCCTCATGAATGTTTCTATCTCTCCCCCTTTGACATCAATGGAAAAGGGTATCTGCCTTTGGGGATGTTCCCCCTATCCATATATCTCCTCCTAACACTGGACCTGCTCTAACCAATCATGGGAAAAATGATTTCTCCCCATATGGGTATGTCTCCCATGTCTTCCTTTTTGGGTCTCTATCTCTAATTACTTCTTTGCACGTTGATGTGTAGATCAATGTAGGTCTTCGTTTACATGCTTCTTTTGTAGTTATTGTCCATTGGTGCTTCTGTGAGTAATCAACTGACATATATGAAAAGCATTCAAAAATAAAGCATTCAAATGTTTAAGCATTAAAGTAATCAGCCAACATTAAATGAACCACTCTCTCAACCAATATGTGAACCAATCTTTGAATCCATTCCCTAAGCTAGTCTCTGAACCAATCTGTCTTGAACTCATGCTCTCATCCACTAACATATATCTATCAAAAGTTGTTAATACATCTATGTCCATACTGTCTATGACTTTTCTATACAATTTTCGACAATGTTGACCCATCTATCAATGTACTATCATGAAATCTTCACTGTTGAAATCGATCAATCTATTATATTGTACTTCCTCTAACTGAATGCTCTGAAATTGTCTACTCGAACTCTACAAGATGCTCAAAATATGGTTCTCTATTCTATAGTAGCTACTTCACCGACTCCCCCTATCTAATATTAATATTACCTGGGAGTCTCCAAGCCAGATGGCTCAGAACAATACCCACTCTAATGCAAAGTCATCTTCCTCTTCGTCTGTAGATACATATTCCCTTTCTTTCTCTTTCTGAATTATGCCATCATCCTGAGTGTTGACGTCTTCTTCGTCCTCCACTTGAATTCTGACACTTTCTTCTTTGCCTGTAAATTTATCGTGTTCTTATGCTGCTCCAAATCCTGAAAGTACTATTCCTTGGACCTTTTATTCATTTATCTGCTCCTCTTTTTTTTCACTTCATATCCAAACCTTCTTGTGTCCCACATCAATATTTTCTTTCATGGGAGGCCTTATCACACTTTTGCAATTTCGAGTTGTGTGTCCATAGTTGTGGAATTTGTAACATTTAGTATGTTGTGGGGCCACATAAGTATTTCTAGCATGATTATTTCTTTCATAAGCCTTGCAATCTACAACCTTATGTCCAAAGTTAGTACAATAAAAACAATGAACATAAAATAAATTTACATACCTGGGAGTGAATGATTTTCCTTGTGGTGCAGTCCTTCTGTAATTTTTCCTTGGTTGTTCAAGATCTTCTCTTTGATTGTAATGATTGAATATTCCTTGCTTCTTGAATGTAGAATGCCTACTATATTCATTTCTTTCTTATTCATGTTGGCCATGATTCCTTTCTTTGAGAAATTCTACATAACTCTTTTGTTTTGTTTCTTTCTTCATGGAGCTTGAACCTTTCTCAGTCTGAATTTGGTTGTATCCTAGTCCAGACCTATCATAGTATGGCTTTTGATTGTTTATGATCTTATCTAATGTCCTGGTGCTATCTTGATGCATGTTCTTCTTATGAAGATATTTTATTAGAGTGATTGCTTATGCTTCCAACCTTTCAATCATCTTCTCCTTCTCTAGTAATTGAATTCTTAGTGTTTTTGTAATCCTTCTATCCTCCTCTACCTGAACTTTTAGCTTCATAATTATTTGCATGACTTCCTTTGAGTTGAGATTTTGATTTTCTTTTTCTTTTAGTTTCGTCTTTAGTGACTTGTTTTTCTTTCTGTCATTTTGTATATCTTCTAAGGCACTAATTAATTCTTCTCTAAGATCAAATTCGCAATATTCTTCTGAACTATCATAGTTTCTTGTTTGATTTTCTTTAGCCATGAATAGTACCTTTTTTGAATCACTGTCGGTTTCATCATCTTCATCAGATGAGGAACTGTACTTTCTTGAGTATAGATTTTTCTTGAAGGATTTCTTTTTGTTTTTTCCAATTTCCCTTTTGATATCTCTTTTATTTCTTGGGCTCTTCCTCTTCATCACTATATGAATTTATGGCATAAGGACGCTTATTTGCAAAATGACCAATTCTACCACAATTAAAATATTTCAATGGAAGCTTACCTTTATATTTACCCATTCCCTTTTGCAGCTTTCTTATGAAGTTTTCCATTACTTCATCTTCTTCTGAATCATCTTTCCAGCTACATTTTGACTTTGGATTTTTCTTGTGAACTGACTTTGATTATTGCTTGTTAATTTTCTTTATCTTGTTAGATGCTTTGAATGTAGCTTCATGTGTAACTAGATTGTCTTGTTCTATCCTCATCTCATAAGCTATGAGTATCCCATGTAGCTCATCCATGGTCATTCTATCCAGATCCACTATTACTTCTAAGGACGAGATATTTGAGTCAAATCTCATTGGTAGAGATCTTAATGCCTTTTTAACAATGACTAGTTCCTTTATCTCATCTCCCAAGCCTTTGATTTTGTTTACTACATCATTGATGTGTAGAAAGTAGGTTGTTATGGTTTCATCTTCATTCATCTTTAATTGTTCAAACTTTGATCTGAAGATTTGAAGTTTGGCTTCCTTAACTTTTTCATCTCCTTCATAGATAGTCTTTAGTTTGTTCCACATCTCCTTGGCAGATTCACAGTGCATGATTTTAGTAAATATTGATTCATCTACACCATTTTGAATAGTGTGCTTGGTTCTTGAATTATTTTCTGCAAATTTCTTTTCATCCTTGTCTTTTGGAGGAGTAGTTGGTTCTTTGTATCCATCCACCACTGATTACCAAACATCAAATCCCTATGCATGTATGTATGTATGTATTTTATTGCTCCATAGTTCATAGTTATCACCATTAAATTGTGGTATCCCAACTCTAGCGTTATCCATGATCTCCTTCCAGTGGTTAAACTATTTTCCTGAAGGAACCTTCTCTGATACCAATTGTTGGATTACTGAGAGGGGGGTGAATCAGTAATAAAAAATTACACCAGTTTTAAACAATTTATATTCCTTTAACTTATTAAACCATGTTCATTTTTTCATCATCAACATATTGCTATATCATACACATTAACATTCATCAGTGCATAATAAACAATAACAAAAAGATCCACACAATACACTGTACACCAATATTTACGTGGAAACCCAATGCAAGATAAAACCACATAATTCTTTTCTTAAATGTCAAGAATTACATTCAAGGAAGCACCAACTTCCAATTCTCCAGCTCCAACTGGAAGGAGGCTCCAACCCGCTATTTTCTTAGGCTACAACCTGAGGGAAGCTCCAACTCCCCAATTCTCTGGCTACAACCCTTTATTTTCTTCGGCTACAACTGGAAGGTGTCTACAACCACCTAGTTCTCAGGCACCAATCTAAAGGAAGCTCCAACTCCCTGATTCTTTGGCACCAACTAGAAGGAGGCTACAACCCCCTTTCCTTGCCCTATTCTATTTCCCTAAAAATAAATTCCAAATAGATGATGAAACCACTACCACAATGTCATTGTGAGATATACCATTGTAAACTTGTACCAATCTATGCCAACCACTTGTAACTAACATGTACCAATAACTTATAATGAACCTGTACAAGTAGTCAACATGTACCAACAAATACCAATAGGTATGTGACATGTCTATGTTGCAAATCGTCTATGTACACACCCTTTATACACTGCAGCATATGTATGTACATGGCCTTTATATACTACAACCTATGTACACTGCTAGCGGGAAAACCCCCCTTTAACTACACTAGGGTTCAAGATGTAGATAGATCGAATAACCGTCTCAAAGCTAATCAATTCTCAATACTACCCCAAACATACCAAAACTAATGTAAAGAAAGAAAAGAGAGAAGAGATCAAGTAATTATACCTTGGATCCCACATCTGGTGATGATCTCCTCACGCTTGGATGTTCCACTAACTGCACGTCTCCTACCAAGGCTGACCTGCATCCAAAGATAGGCAAACAAAGAAATACAAGCATGTTATTATATACATAAGTTAGGGTTAGATGTTAAAATTCTAAGTATAAATAAATAAAAATACTCAAGACACCATCATTTGGGACATGAAAATGTAATTGTTTTACTCATCATACAAAGATTATGCCTTACAATATGAGTCGGCCGCCGTTCCGCGAACCTGGTCTGGGATCCTCTTTACCATGCTCCAAGTGCACCTTGTATAGAATTCTTCTCTCAACCTTTTGATCATTTCTATGGAAGGGAATGGGTTAAATGGAGGAACAAGGGGTTGATGAGGGAATGCTGAGGAAATTTCTCACAAAAGGCAGCAATATCTTGGGCAAGGAGGGGAAGTGAAATTGGGCATAGTTTCATTGTTCTTGTGCTTACATTTGAAATGAGACCCCAACACATCCTTTTATATGAGAAAAGGATGGTTATTCAGTTGGGTGAGGGGCTATAGCAGGTGGATTAGTTGGGAAACTTCCAATAGACCGTGAATTTCATTGAATTCCTTGTAACTTTTTATTTTTTGAAACTTTTGCAAGTATGTGCGGTTTGTAATGGTGCAGTAAGTGTATGTACACGAGTTGTAGTGGTGCAACAAGAATATGTACACGGGATGTAATGGTTCAGGGCACGTACATCTTCTAAAAAATGGTTTTTTAAGAAGAACTTATCGGCAGTGCTTTGGAAAAATATGCAAGTAAGAGGGCTAAGGCCATGTATGCATGAGTAGGGAAATTTATGGCTATAACATACTCCCTCAAAAATCTAGGGTTTTTACCTTTCTCAAACTCATAATCTTTTCTGCCTCTGTCACATAAACCTACATCAATCAACTTGTTCTATCAACCATGTACATCAATCACTCAAACAACATGTACCATCACAAGTGCATCAACTATGCACATCACAATACCTCATAACCATCACCAACAAGATGTCCCAATACTCTCCTCAATATATCATATCTCAATATATCAAGAATATCCCTCAAACCATGTGCAT